>SNVD02009036.1:0-36241 GCA_013180625.2 Boswellia sacra | reverse complement strand
AATCTTATGAATGTGGGATATATTCTACGATGTAGCATCCAATCGACATGTATCCAACTTTACAAGAAGAATATATGGAACAAGCCAATGCCATGGGTGGATTTCCAGGACAAACGAGGCAATGGTATGATCCTTTCTCTAGCACTTACATGCTGGATGGGAAGATCAACATAATTTCAGTTACTGGAATCATCAACCAATCACTCCAAATGTGATACCAAATCGGCCACAAGGTTTCAATCAACCTAGAGTGCAGCAACCTTTTCAAATACAACCACCACCAATGCCACATCCAGCACCGCAACCAGCTTCACAAAACTCAGGTATGTCTCTCCAGGACATTGTTAATGCACTTGCCACTAACACAATGCAATTCCATAAGGAAACTGGGGCAAGTATCCAAAACCTGGCAAATCAAATGGGACAATTGGCTACTAGCATGAGCAAATTCGAGGGCCAAGACTCAGAAAAATTATCTTCTCCAGCGGTGATCAATCCAGGAGAGACTGTTAGTGCGATAACTTCGCAAGGTGGAGAGCAATTAGATATCTTGCCAAGGAAATCACAAACTGATGAAGGAGATGACACCACTTCCACCATGAACAAAACATTGACTTCTTAGGTAAATCCTATAACCCTCATTCTTTCATATATTTCTCCTCCACCTTTTCCTAGTAGATTTGTAAAATCGAAGAAGAAGGAACAAGAACAGGAAATCTTTGAAACTTTTCGCAAGATCGAGGTAAATATACCACTTCTGGATGCTATCAAGCAATTACCTCGTTATGCAAAATTTCTCAAGGAGTTATGCACCAACAAGAGAAAGTTGAAAGGAAATGAGAAGGTAAGTGTGGTGGAAAATGTTTCAACTGTTTTACAAAGAAAAATTCCTCCGAAATATAAAGATTCAGGTACGTTCCCATTACATGCACCATTGGTAAAACTAAGTTTGAAGAGCCTACGTTAGATTTAGAAGCATTTCTTAACATCAGCCCTATTCTAATTTATGCTTCTTTAACATCTTGGACCTTTTGCGGAAACTGATATTAACCATCACTTACCAAAGTGTTGTGGAAGATGTGCTTGTGCAGTGAATCAATTGGTTTTCCCGCAACTCTATGTCCATTGAAATAGAGGATGAGACATACACTAATCCAAACCGATTCTTTAGTGAGCCATTCTTGAAAACTGCTAGACCAAGATTGATGTTCAATGAGGCACTCTGACATAGATTTTTGATGGCAGGTGGATGTGTTTTAATATTTTTGAGGAATGAATGTATTCTAATGACTTACCATTCTGTTTTTTGCAGTTGACGTTATTGATTATTTGCCACAACAATGTTTTGAGTTAACTCGCAAGAATGGAGTGGATGTTGCTATTAGTGCACACATAAGGATAGAAAGTTTCAAAGAACCAAGAAAGCTGATACAAGTGTCTAAAGAAGTGGAGGAAGCTGTGACAAGCTTGGATGAGACTATAGCTATCACCACAAATAGTTATGATGTTTCGTACATTGAATTGCCTTTATCTAATGAGAAACTTCTTCCTTCTGTGATGAAAGCCAATACCTTGCAGCTTAAGTCACTTCCAGATCATTTGAATTATGGATTCTTGGGTGAGAATGATACTTTGCGAGTTACAATGGAAATGGGCCTTGCACTAATACAAGAAGATAAACTCGTCCGAATACTTACAGATCACAAAATAGCTATTAAGTGGACAATTGTTGAAATCCAAGGCCCATCCATATGCATTGACCGTATCTTGTTAGAAGAGGGATCCAAGCCCATTAGAGAAGCACAACGAAAATTGGATCCTCCTATGATGGAACCAACGTCGGGCTGAGGACGTTAAACCAAGCGCTTATTGGGAGGCAACCCAATGTTTTTGAAAAATAAAAAAAAAGAAGAAACGAAAAATAAAATGAGGTAATAATGATCGATTTTTGTGTCTCGAGGAGATTCCTTTCATAGGCCATCAAATTGATCAGGTTTTATCTCTCTTTGCTATCTGTCTTATTTGTTTTTATATTTTTTACTTGTTTTTTGACTTTTGTTTGCTATTGTGTTGTTATCTCTTTTATGTTTCTTTAGTTTCGTTTCAGCTCTTTTCTTTTCCTTTCTTTTGTTTAATTTGATTACTCTGTGCTTTGAGCTCATTTGTGCAGCAACTTGTGGAAACATCCAAACGTAAGTTGAAGTCATTCGCCAAAGGTTTAAAACGTGCATATCTTGGAGAAAAACAAAACTCAGCAATTGAATTACAATACCAGTTTCCGCAGGGTCCAAGATTCAAAGAAGCATAAATAGAATATGGCATGACATTAATAGATGCTCCTAAATCTAACAGAGCTCTTTCAAACTTGGTATTACCAATGGTGCATGGAATGGTGAACGTACCTGGATCTTTGCATTTCGGGGGAATTTTTCTTTACAATACAGCTGAAACATTTTCCCCCACACTTACTTTCTCATTTTCTTTCAACTTTCTCTTGTTGGTGCATAACTCCTTGAGAAATTTTGCATAACGAGGTACTTGCTTAATAGCATCCAGAAGTGGTATATTTACCTCGATCTTGCGAAAAGTTTCCAGGATTTCCTGCTCTTGTTCCTCCTTCTTTGATTTTGCAAATCTGCTAGGAAAAGGTAGAGGAGTAACATATGAAGGAATATGGGTTTTAGGATTTACCTTAGAAGATGATGTTTTATTCATGGTGGAAGTGGTATCATCCCCTTCATCAGTTTGTGATTTCTTTGGTAGAATCTCTAATTGCTTTCCACTTCTCAAAGTTACAGCACTAGCATTCTCTCTTGGATTGATCACCGGCTGAGAAGGTAATTTTCCTGAGCTTTGACTCTCTAATTTGCTCATGTTAGTGGCCAATTGTCCCATTTGATTTTCCAGGTTTTGGATACTTGCCCTAGTTTCCTACTGAAATTGCATTGTGTTAGTGGCAAGTGCTTTAACAATATCCTGGAGAGATATACCTGAATTTTGTGGAGCTGGTTGTGGTACTGGTTGTGGTTGTGCTTGAAATGGTTGCTGCACCCTTGGTTGATTGAAACCTGGTGGTCGATTTGGTATGGCATTTGGGGCAAGTGGTTGATGATTTCCATATCTTAAATTAGGGTGATCTCTCCATCCAGCATTGTAAGTATTGGAGAAAGGGTCATACCTTTGCCTTGGTTGTCCTGGAAATCCACCCTGGCATTGGCTTGTTCTGTATCTCTTTCTTGCAAAGTTGGACACATGTCGGTTGGATGGTCCATGGCAGAACTTACTCCACATGCATTAGATTGCTGCATATGTCCTACAGCCATTTTTTTTACAAGAGAGGTAAGTTCACAAAGTTGTTGTTCAATGTTTGAAGTACTTACCTCATTTACTCTTTTTGGTAGTTGTGGCTCAAATTGACTGCTGAATTGTTGGGAGTTCGTTGCCATGTCACTAATTAAACTTCTTGCAACGTTCGGTGTTTTATTAACTAGTGCTCCACCACTAGCAGCATCAATGATACTCCTTTCCATTGGTAGAAGACCCTCATAGAAATATTGAATTAGGAGTCCATCACTAATTTGGTGATTTGGACAGCTAGCACATAACCTTTTAAATCTCTCCCAATATTCATGAAGTGATTCTCCATTGTGTTGTCGAATGCCACTAATATCTTTTCTAATATTTGTAACTTTCGAGGCTGGAAAGTATTTCTCCAAAAAGAGTTTACTCATCTCATTTCATATGGTAATGGTACCTGGTGGTAGATAGTATAGCCAATCTTTTGCCGAATCTGCTAATGAGAATGGGAAGGCTCTCAATTTAATTTGCTCTTCAGAAACGCCGGTTGGCTTCATACTTGAGCATACCACATAAAATTCTTTGAGGTGTTTGTTCGGATCCTCTCCTGCAAAATCAAAACTGGGAATGTAGGTAAGAAAAAAAAAAAAAAAAAAAACAAGAGATGAATCGTCCAGATTTTAAGTTCAAAATCTATCTCAAAATTTGTGCTTATGCATAGCGGTTGTTGATCAATAATGGAGCCGCTAACTCTTAAGAGTCTATCGTTTTCCATCGCCATTGCTTCCGTTCAATTTGATTGAACTGCAAGAAGATGGGAGTGGGAAGTATGTTCGTGCAAGGTCAAATTCTAGAGGTGGAGTTGAATTGACCGATTTAGCCTTAAATTCGAGATTGGAGAAACTCCTTAATTTCTCTTAAGTCGTTTGATATCCGCTTGCTCCTCCGTACATAAAAGCCTAAACACAAACAATCAGGAAATAACAATCAAGAATCAGTAGTAAAAACAGAACAACAAATTGATTAGAAAATCAATCCCCAGCAACGGCGCAAAAAACTTGATGCGTTCGAAACTAGCAAGTATACTAGTCGCACAAGTAATAAAGTGATAAGTAGATTTCGTTCCCACGAGGATTGATTCTAATTGAATTTGTTATTTCCAGCAACAATAAACTAAACAGGGGGGAATTTTGTTGAATGATTTACTAAATGAAATAAGAATGCAAGTAAAGAATAACAAAACAGAAAGTAAATTTGAATGAAAAATCAATGGGAGACACTTGGTTAATGGTTCTTTCTCTGCCACAAGATATGAATTTGTGAATTAACATAGAATTGTCATCCAATTACAGCATTGAAGTTATCAACCGTAGATAACAACAAGTTCTGTTACCCCAATCTTTCCTTACTTTTTTGTTAAATAAAACAAGTTCTTTATTTAATCTCTCTCCATTAAACAACCTAGAATAAGCTCTCTGAGTTTAATTCAATGGAAGCATTACGAAAAGAAAGACAGGTTGATCTAAGCAATAATCACATAGGTTCGGATTATTTAACCTAGGTTGTATTTTCCAATTGCAATCTCTGAACACAATTTTGCTACTAATGATTGGAAATTCATGACAATTACGGATCAAGATTTCTAATCTAGCAATAGACAACAACAGATTATATTCAGTTGGCCATTCCAAATACAATCAGTAAGCAATCATAAGCATTAGATATGGGAAAATACAAGCAACTTCAATTGGAGAATTGGATAAAAACTTCTTACACAATCAACTCACAAAAACCATATCAAGGGCTTTGAAATCCCCTCAACCAATTCAGATTCAGTTACACATGTTCAAAAATGTGATAAATACAATACAACATACAAATTTTCCAGAAAATGAAAGGGAAGGGAAAAACTTAGCAAATTTGATGTAATTCTCTTTGGATTGTAGATCTTCCTCTTTCCAAGCTTCCTTTCTCCTTCAAGAACTCCAGGAGATGAAAGAATTCCAGAGCTGCAGCCTCCTCCACGTTCTCCCCTCTTCAAGTTATAAAATAAAACCCTAAAATGTGTTTAAATACTCTGCTACAGTAACGTGCTACAGTGTCCCGTATTATACATGCTACAGTGATGTGTGGAATTACATTTCTACACTTCTCACACTGTTTTGATTACAACTTTCGGTACACTGAATGGATTCATAAACCGTAAATTTCTCCAAAAAGTAGACTTCGAGAGCTTTTCAAGGTATATGATATGTCATTGGGTTCATTGTATATCAATACAATTAAATCCGAGAAGATGGTTGACTAGCAGAGGTGAAAATGAAGGGTTTTACTACAGTTTTGTGCAAGTTGCTCCAAAACTCCTACAAACATCAAAACCACACAAAAACATAAAAATACCAAGGAATATAGCAAAGAAACATGGACAAATTGATATGAAAGTAATACATAAATAGACACCTATCAGGAGAGCTTCAAGTCTTGTCAAAATTTGATGCGAGATCTCTTACAACCGAGCGCCTATACACCAAATAGACGTCGCGCCTATAGTGTGCCAAAATAGAAAATTTGTCTTTGGATTCTTTTTGAGTTCAAATAAGACCAATTTACTTTATATCACTTGTAAGCAGGAATGAGTAAACTTATTCATTTATCGAAAATATGTAAATAAAGCCGGGGGCAAAGTGCCCCAATCCATGCACAAAATAAAAAACAGAGGGCAAAGTGCCCCAATCTAAGTCTAAAAAAGAGAGTCCACCACCATGCAAGTGAGAATGAACAAAAAACAAGTGAAGGAAGGAATATAAAACACTTCTGACTGCTGTCGTTGTGCTCCTCATCAGTCTCCTCCTTCTTAGAGCTATCTGATGCGTTCGAAACTAGCAAGTATACTAGTCGCACAAGTAATAAAGTAATAAGTAATATATCATTCCCACGAGGATTGATTCTAATTGAATTTGTTATTTCCAGCAACAATAAACTAAACAGGGGGGGATTTTTGTTGAATGCTTTACTAAATGAACTAAGAATGCAAGTAAAGAATAACAAAACAGAAAGTAAATTTGAATGAAAAATCAATGGGAGAAAGCTGGTTAAGGGATCCTTCTCTACCACAAGATATGGATTTGCGAATTAATTGTAGAATTCTCATCTAATTACAGCATTGAAGTTATCAACCGTAGATAATAACAAGCTCTATTACCCAATCTTTCCTTACTTTGTTGTTAAATAAAACAAGCTCTTTATTTAATCTCTATCCATTAAACAACCTAGAACAAGCTCTCTAAATTTAATTCAATGGATGCATTATGATAGAAAGATAGGTTGATCTAAGCAATAAACACACAAGCTCGGATTATTTAACTTAGGTTATATTCTCCAATTGTAATCTCTGATCACAATTTTGCTACTAATGATAAGAAAATCAAGACAATTACGGATCAAGATTTCTAGTCTAGCAATAAATCACAACCAGATTATATTCAGTTGGACACTCAAATACAATAAGCAAGCAATCATAAGCATTAAATATGGGAGAATACAAGCAACTTCAATTAGAGAATGGATAACAATTCCTTACACAATCAACTTACAAAAACCATATCAAGGGCTTTGAAATCACCCTCAACCAATTCAGATTCAGTTACACATGTTTAAGAACGTGGTAAATACAATACAACATGGAGACATTCCAGAAAATGAAAGGGAAGGAAAAAACTTAGCAAATTGATGTAATTCTCTTTGGATTGTAGTTCTTCCTCTTTCCAAGCTTCCTTTCTCCTTCAAGAACTCCAGGAGATGAAAGAATTCCAGAGCTGCAGCCTTCACCACGTTCTCCCCTCTTCAAGTTATGAAAATAAAACCCTAAAATGTGTTTAAATACTCTGCTACAGTAACTTGCTACAGTGCCCCGTATTTAAGAACATGCTACAGTGATATATGGAATTACAAATATACACTTCTCATACCATTTTTATCACAACTTTCGGTACACTACATAAATTCGTGAAACGTAAATTTCTCCAAAAAATAGACTTTGAGAGCTTTCCAATGGTATATAGCATGTTATCCGGTTAATTGTATATCGATACAATCAACTCCGAGAAATTGGTTGATTAGCAGAGGTGAAAATGAAGGGTTTTACTCCAATTTTGTGTAAGTTCCTCCAAAACTCCTACAAACATCAAAAACCACACAAAAACATAAAAATACCAAGGAATATAGCAAAGAAACATGGACAAATTGATATGAAATTGATATATAAATAGACACTTATCACAAGTCAGGTTACAATTCCATCTAGCACATTTATAACATACTTGTAACCTTTTCGCTCTTCGCCTCTTGGCGTAGTAGCTCTTTCCTAGACCAGGCATGTATTTTGCGAGATTAATGTCCGGCTCATCGGACAATCTCACCTTGGCTTCGATAAGCCATCGGATATCAGCAGGCACATTTAGGAGCATCAATGCCCAAAGTCTAGTCATCCGTACTTTATAAATTTTAAACACAGCATTTTGAGGAAGTGAAGGGAAATATTTACGAAGGTTCGATAGAAAGATATCAGCATCCATTGAAGAGGAGAAAAGAAGAGATATTACCGATAATGCGATGAGTTTGTTTTTCTCCAAGATATGCACGTTTCAAACCTTTGGCGAATGACTTCAACTTCCGTTTGGATGTTTCCACAAGCTGCTGCACAAATGAGCTCAAAGCACAGAGTAATCAAATTAAACAAAAGAAAGGAAAAGAAAAGAGCAGAAACGAAACTAAAGACACATAAAAGAGATAACAACACAATAGCAAACAAAAGTAAAAAACAAGTAAAAAATATAAAAACAAATGAGACAGATGGCAAAGAGAGATAAAACCTGATCAATTTGATGGCCTACGAAAGAAATCTCCTTGAGACACAAAAATCGATCATTATTACCTCATTTTATTTTTTTTTCTTCTTTTTTTTTATTTTTCAAAAACATTGGGTTGCCTCCCAATAAGCGCTTGGTTTAACGTCCTCAGCCCGACGTTGGTTCCATCATGGGAGGATCCAATTTCTGTTGTGCTTCTCTAATGGGCTTGGATCCCTCTTCTAACAAGATATTGTCAATGCATATGGATGGGCCTTGGATTTCAACAATTGTCCACTCAATAGCTATTTTGTGATCTGTAAGTATTCGGACGAGTTTATCTTCTTGTATTCGTGCAAGGCCCATTTCCATTGTAACTCGCAAAGTATCATTCTCACCCAAGAATCCATAATTCAAATGACCTGGAAGTGACTTAAGCTCCAAGGTATTGGCTTTCATCACAGAAGGAAGAAGTTTCTCATTAGATAAAGGCAATTCAATGTACGAAACATCATACCTATTTGTGGTGATAGCTATAGTCTCATCCAAGCTTGTCACAGCTTCCTCCACTTCTTTAGACACTTGTATCAGCTTTCTTGGTTCTTTGAAACTTTCTATCCTTATGTGTTCACTAATAGCAACATCCACTCCATTCTTGCGAGTTAACTCAAAACATTGTTGTGGCAAATAATCAATAACGTCAACTGCAAAAACAGAATGTAAGTCATTAGAGTACCTTATTTCCTCAAAAATATTAAAACATATCACCTTGCCATCAAACTCTATGGTCAAAGTGCCATAATGAACATCAATCTTGATTCTAGCAGTTTTCGAGAATGGCCTCCCTAAAAGAATCGGTGTTGGATTAGGAGATGTCTCATCCTCTATTTTCAAGGACATAGAAGTTTGCTGGGAAAACCAATTGATTCACCTGCACAAGCACATCTTCCACAACTCTTTTGGTATATGGATAAGTTGAATGGTAATACCAGTTTCCGCAAAAGGTCCAAGATTTAAAGAAGCATAAATAGAATATGGCATGATGTTAATAAATGCTTCTAAATCTAACGTAGCTCTTTCAAACTTAGTTTTACCAATGGTGCATGTAATGGTGAACGTACCTGAATCTTTGTATTTCGGAGGAATTTTTCTTTGTAAAACAGTTGAAACATTTTCTCCCACACTTACCTTCTCATTTCCTTTCAACTTTCTCTTGTTGGTGAATAACTCCTTGAATAATTTTGCATAACGAGGTAATTGCTTGATAGCATCCAGAAGTGGTATATTTACCTCGATCTTGCGAAAAGTTTCCAAGATTTCCTGTTCTTGTTCCTTCTTCTTCGATTTTACAAATCTACTAGGAAAAGGTGGAGGAGAAACATATGAAGGAATGAGGGTTATAGGATTTACCTGAGAAGTCAATGTTTTGTTCATGGTGGAAGTGGTGTCATCTCCTTCATCAGTTTGTGATTTCTTTGGCAAGATATCTAATTGCTCTCCACCTCGCGAAGTTATCGCACTAACAGTCTCTCCTGGATTGATCACCGTTTGAGAAGATAATTTTCTGAGTCTTGGCCCTCGAATTTGCTCATGCTAGTAGCCAATTGTCCCATTTGATTTGCCAGGTTTTGGATACTTGCCCCAGTTTCCTGCTGGAATTGCATTGTGTTAGTGGCAAGTGCATTAACAATATCTTCGAGAGACATACCTGAGTTTTGCGAAGCTGGTTGCGGTGCTGGATGTGGCATTGGTGGTGGTTGCATTTGAAATGGTTGCTGCACTCTAGGTTGATTGAAACTTTGTGGCCGATTTGGTATCACATTTGGAGTGATTGGTTGATGATTCCAGTAACTGAAATTATGTTGATCTTCCCATCCAGCATTGTAAGTGCTAGAGAAAGGATCATACCATTGCCTCGTTTGTCCTGGAAATCCACCCATGGCATTGGCTTGTTCCATATATTCTTCTTGTAAAGTTGGATACATGTCGATTGGATGCTCCATCGTAGAATATATCCCACATTCATAAGATTTTTGCATATCTCCTACAGCCATGTTTTCCACAAGAGAGGTTAGCTCAGAAAGTTGTTGTTCAATGTTCGGAGTGCTTACCTCATTTACTCTCCATGGTACTTGTGGCTCAAATCCGCTACTGAATTGATAGAAGTTTACTGCCATGTTGTCTAAACACAAACAATCAGAAAAGAAAAACAAAGAAAATATGAATCAACAATAAAACAAAATAACAAATCGATTAGAAAATCAATCCCCGGCAACGGCGCCAAAAACTTGATGCGTTCGAAACTAGCAAGTATACTAGTCGCACAAGTAATAAAGTGATAAGTAAGATATCGTTCCCACGAGGATTGATTCTAATTGAATTTGTTATTTCCAGCAACAATAAACTAAACAGGGGGATTTTTGTTGAATGATTTACTAAATGAAATAAGAATGCAAGTAAAGAATAACAAAACAGAAAGTAAATTTGAATGAAAAATCAATGGGAGACACTTGGTTAAGAGTTCATTCTCTGCCACAAGATATGAATTTGTGAATTAACATAGAATTGTAATCCAATTACAGCATTGAAGTTATCAACCATAGATATCAACAAGCTCTGTTATCCCAATCTTTCCTTACTTTGTTGTTAAATAAAACAAGCTCTTTATTTAATCTCTATCCATTAAACAACCTAGAACAAGCTCTCTGAGTTTAATTCAATGGAAGCATTACGATGAGAAAGATAGGTTGATCTAAGCAATAATCACACAAGTTCGGATTATTTAACCTAGGTTGTATTTTCCAATTGCAATCTCTGATCACAATTTTGCTACTAATGATTGGAAATTCATGACAATTACGGATCAAGATTTCTAATCTAGCAATAGACAACAACAGATTATATTCAGTTGGCCATTCCAAATACAATCAGTAAGCAATCATAAGCATTAGATATGGGAAAATACAAGCAACTTCAATTAGAGAATTGGATAACAATTTCTTACACAATCAACTCACAAAATCCATATCAAGGGCTTTGAAATCACCCTCAACCAATTCAGATTTAGTTACACATATTCAATCAGAATAACAAATACAATACAGAGAAATTCCAGAATTGAAAAGGAAAGAAAGAACTTAGCAAATTCTTTGAAAATCTTCTTTGTAGATGAATCTTCTTGGAATTGTAGTTCCTCCTCTTTCAAAATCTTCTTTCTCCTTCAAGAACTCCAAGGGATGAGAGAAATCCAGAAATGCAGCCTCCTCCCACGTTTTCCCCTCTTCAAGTTATGAAAATAAAACCCTAAAATGTGTTTAAATACTCTGCTACAGTAACTTGCTACAGTGCCCCGTATTATACATGCTACAGTGCTTGTGGAATTATATTTCTATACATCTCACACTGTTTTGATTACAACTTTTGGTACACTGAATGGATTTATAAACCGTAAATTTCTCCAGAAAATAGACTTCGAGAGCTTTCCAACGGTATATAACATGTCATCGGGTTCATTGTATAGCAATACAATTAAATCCGAGAAGATCACTGACTAGCAGAGGTGAAAATGAAGGGTTTTACTCCATTTTTGTGCAAGTTGCTCCAAAACTCCTACAAACATCAAAACACACAAAAACATAAAAATACCATGGAATATAGCAAAGAAACATGGACGAATTGATATAAAAATAATACATAAATAGACACCTATCAGTAATCAAAACATTAACCACAAAATCTTTGGTATGGGTTTATCGTAGAATTTGAAATTTGATTGTTCAATTTATGTTCAATTTATATGATTGCACCTGCATATAACCTTTTGGATTTTATTATCAGTCTCTTTGTTTCATATCTTTGTTGGTTTTAGCTACTAGAACCCAGAAGCAAATAGATTTTTGTGATAGAGTTTATCGATCTATTAGGCTCAAAGAAATAAGCAAAGCTGAGAATCTTAAAAGTTATCAACTGCATCATTAAGCCTAGGAGGTAAACCCTTGAAATATCCTAACTTTTAGTAATTTCTTATTAATCTTAATTAATAAGGATTCACCAATGATATATTCTTAATTGATATATGCACCTCCCTTTGATGAAGAAGAGTTTCTCTTTGATAAAGAAGTTTCTCTTCTCTTTGTCATTTATTTTTAAAATTTTTAATTTAATCTCTTTTAGACAGTTATCCTAACTTTTAGTGATCTCTGATTAATCTTAATTAATTTATATGGTCTGCTTCTTGCGGAAGAAAATTTTGATTTATTCTTGTTATTAAATCCATATAATTGTCCATACTTTTTGTTTATGTATAGAGGAAAAACCAACTACACTTGAGATTGACTTACTAATTGTTAGGTTGTAAAGGTAAGTGCAGAGTGGTTATGGCTAGGCGATGATGCCATGTCAAGGTTTGATTCACGTGCCAATATGGTAGAATTTGTGTATCGAATTTTTTAAAAAAGGGAATTGATCAATCATCTCCTTATGACTTATATGATTGACTAAATTAATTCTTGATAAGATTTGGTTTGTGTAAATCAGGTTTTTAGAGATATTGAGGTAATGCTAGTATGTATATGTTGCATTATATTGTAACTGATGCTCCTATTAATAAGGTTTCCTTTCCAAAATAGAGCTTTCATTTTTTCAATATGTATTATATTGAATTTTTCATTTGGCTGCACATTCTCTTGGTATGTTGAACTCGATTTAATATATTTGTTCATATAAGAGTTGTAATTTGTGAATAAGCAAATACAACTTTTCAAATAACCATTCATATGAAGTTGTAATGATATATAAAAAGTGTAAATGACTATTTACAATTTCATTTTACTGTTTACAAGTTTTATATAAAATTGTTCACAATTTTTATGTGATCATTTATTACTTTTATATGACAATGTAAAAATGGATGTGTATCATTGCATCAAAAATATGGGCTTGGAAAATTGATTTTTTTTTGGAAGTTATATTTTCTAAATTAGGGTATTATTTTGCATGACCTTAAGTTATGGTATTGTTCTGTAGCCAGTGTAATTTAAATTCCAAAAGAATTGATTTTTTTGGAAGCTATATTTTCTATTGATTAATTGTTTACTGGTCTACTCAATAGAGTAGTAGAGTTTTAAGAATGAAAATATGTATAAGATTTGTCATTTGATGAAAAGATTTTATAAGGTGAATAATATAATTATTTTTCTTGATTAGCTAATTGAGATGTTATAATTTCTATTATGATAATTTGCTAATTCTTCTTTTGAAATATTGTAATAATATTTTTCATTTTTTTGTTGTACAGGTTGTTGAAAATGATTTGAAAGATGGAATGTTGTAATTGCAAAGATTCTCGAATAATATACTATGGATTGTGAACTTGTTATAATTAGACATTTTGTAATATCATTGACAATTCATGAGTTGTATGACTACGTTTTGGATGGTATAAAATATTTTGATTTTCAACATTATAATTAAGTGTATTATGGCACTCAAATTATTTGTAATACAATTATTTTTTATATAAAAATTTATAAATTTAATTATTTAATGATAATATTATACAATTTTGATAATATAAATATTAAAATTTTGGAAATTTTATATATGTTTAGCAATTAAGTATATCAGATATTGATTCATATTTAAGTCAAACTTTGTCGATTAAATTAATTTCTCAAAGTGAACATATTGTATATATGATAAAATTTAACTCTTTACCTCTATTTTAGATAGAGACGAATTCCTTATATTTGATTTTATTTTCTATTTAATATTATATTATATTAGTTTGATTATTATAAATGTCAAATTAGATTGACATTAATTAAGATAATTATGTAAGTAGACAATATTAATTTGATTCATAACTTATTGTTCAATCAAACTAAATTGAAAATTTTTATTTGAATTGGATTTATCTATATTAAGATAATAGATAAATAATATAAATTAATTTATTGACTTGCATATATGATAATAATTGATAAAACCAACTAAATATGAAAGTAATTACTCAATTTACCAGATACTTTTCATAATTATATTAAAAAAAATTATAAACACTCTAAAGGGGGGATTTTCATCATCAAGACGTCAGACCAAGCTTTTTGGTCCTCATTATAAATATATAATATATTTTAAAATAAAATCATTCTAATACTTAAATTTATAAAAATCATTATTTAAATAACATGACGTTTAGGAAATATTGTTAAAGTGCACCCTTTTTTATTCTATGTATATAATATTGTACAAGTATTTATACATGCAAAACATATTATAAAGCAGTGATCACTATTAGATTCATTAGATTTATTTGTGTGGTAAAGTATCATAATTTATTGTAAGACTTTTAACATTTAATTAATTTGTATGCATATAAAATTATAACAAAGTAATGTTCACTAGGTTATTATATAATTTTGGAAGCAAATTATTTTTATTAAAAAATTAAGGTAACCTACAATAAAGATCAATAAGTTCATTATAGAAATCGTATGGTGTCTTTCACTACTAGAGAAGTTGGCTTTTACTGCAACCATCTACGGCGGGCATTTGAAAGTGCAGTAAAAAATAATCTCTGCGGCGGGCGACCACGCCCGCAGTAAAAGAATAAGACATCTGCGGCGGTTTTTAATGAACCGCAGTAGAATTTCGTGAAATAACCCCTGCCCTCCTTTCTCTCTCGCGCGTCTGATTTCTTTCTCTCCTAATTTCCTAATCCCTAATTTCGTTCTCTCCCTTCACCCGAAATCCCTAGCTAATTTCCTTCTCTCCTATCAAATCCATCTCTCCCATCAAATCCGTAGCGAATTTCCTTGATGTTCCTTCTTTCCCATCAAATCCCTTTCACGTTTTCCCATCGAATCCATAGCTAATTTGCCATTCTTGTTACTTGTGGCGTCAACAGTGGAAATCGAAATCATCAGCTCACTGCATTTGGAACGTTTGTTGGATAGTAAGCGTAATCATCAGCTCACTGCATTTGGCCTTCGCCTCCAGTCAATGTAGAACGAAATCTCATTCAATTGGAATTTGGCGGCTATTCAGGTAGGCTATTACAAATACTGGAATTACTTTGTACAAATTGTAATAGAGTTAATTTTCTTCAATTCACCACCAAGAGTAGCCAAGAAATCATTTATAAAATTCATCACAACATAATGTGAAATGAAGAGTTTCACATCCCCTGGGATAAAGAAATTTTTATTTAAAAAATTAAGAAATCATTTTAAATATCTAAAATGAAGAGTTTCACAACATAATTAAGTGTTTCACATCAGCTCCATAAAACCCTACATCGGTCGCATTCATTATACTAATTAATTTCAAAGATGGGCTCATTATCAGAGCGGGAAACTCGATTGAGACTCCGTAAAAGCTTCCTCAATAAGTTATGTCCATCCGGAGATTACGATTGCGACGACGCGATTGAAACTTTGGTAAGTGTCGAGAATGGTGGTCTTGCGGTTCTACGCCTGTTGGAGGAACCCTCCGTCCAAGATCAGATTGTACACGACGCTAGCACCGCCCTCAACTTCATGAACCACCTCCGCCCTAAGTGGGCTCTGCCCTCAACTTCTTTCACTGCCAGAAGATGATAGGGCTGAAAAGGAACGAGAAATGTCAGAGATTGCGCAAAACATGAATTATATTCTTTATTATGCTGGGACGAAAGAACTGGATCCTTTAAAGGATATAACTGATCCAAAAGAACTGTTGATAACATCTGTGGAAAAGGTTAATGCTAAATACCCTTGGAGATACTCCCAGATCATCAAAAAACTTCTGGAGCCAGCAAATCAAGGACTGAATCAACTTTTGGATACTCTGCGGAACTGAGTTAAAATTTGATACTTGACTAAGTATTTCCTCTTTGCTTATTGTTTTATTATTAGGTCATAATTATTGTTACTGCTGACTGAATTTATCCAGTTGACCAATATCTATGTTCCCGCTTATTAGTTATTACTCCTGTGGAATGCCTCTCCTCTTCTGTTATAGAAATTGAATGAGCATCTATAGTGCATTCATGATATAGCTTGCTGTTGTGGTATTTACAACATCATTGGACTGTGACTTGGTGTTGCAAATTTGCTTGCTAGTCCTGTTTTATCTGCTGGGAAATTCTTGCTCCTTCTGTGGCTATATATGTAAAGTATATCTTATATTTACTTTTCCTGATCTCTGCAGCCAGTCTCCTACTAAAATGTTACGGTTGAACGACACGACACTATCCTTCTATTTTTGCTCAGGATATAATTCTTTTTCTTCACCTAGCTAATATTGACTTTGTAATCTAGGAGAGGTCTTATAATTTTCTTTTTGCAGGACTTTTTAGGATATTATGTTGCATGACAGCAAGTTGTCTTTGATTTTGGAGTTCAGATTTTATCTTGCTAAGTTATTGATTTTGGGATGGTAAATTCTCAGTGTTATTGTAAATAACTCTTGTTCAGCACACCATATTTTCTTGGTTAGAGTGTAGTTTTCAGCAAATTGTAATTTTCATCATTATCTTGTGCTGAAAATGGCAGCTTCCTTGGCTTTGGATGTCAATTTCATTGTGCATAATTAGCAGACAGTAGGTCAAGTACACATGTTTACAGGGGTTCTTCAACTAATCAACTTGTTGTCTACAAGTCTTTGTGTAGCAGGCACTTTTAATTGTAGTTGGTAGATATATTTTGCAATCAAAAGGGCTATGGTTTAACCGTCTGAACTCCCAAGATAGATAACCATAAGATTTTTGCCCACCGGCTGGTCTCCTTGCTTATAATTTTACTCAAAAGAGGCATGGTTGACACAATTCCCAGAACTCTTAATTAATTTTATCTCAGTACATATAATTTTCATTTCATAGGATATATGTTTGCATCTTCAGCTCATGTTTGTTAATTGTCTTTTCTGTTATGGTTCTTGGCACTGAATACATGCCTTATCCTTTCTAATAAGCTTCTTTAGATAAACATAAATAAATAAATAGAAGGAAAAAAAATGAGTTACGAGCCTTTCCTAATTTCTTATGGTTTCTTATACTTTTTTTTTTTAATGTGCTTTTCGCAGGTTGTTTCTCTAATAGCTCCTTTAAGTCAACAGGTATCCTTTTACCAATACTCTTGTTGTACTTCTTATTTGTCCATTGTTTAACATCTATTTGAAATATCTCTTGAAACCTAATTAGATGGGTAACTGTAGATATTGCTTTGACTATCATGTCAAATTTTTATTGATGTGGAAAAGGGAAGCATCCTTTAACACTTTATAGAGAGAATGTGAGGTTTACTATTATTAGAATACGATGTGAACTCTTAGCAAATGATTTGTATATGAGATTTGTTTTTTAAACAAAAATAAAAAATAACTAGTTTAGTTGGGTTGACTAAATTACCTTTTAAATATTTAATCACTTTTTTCTTTAGATAAACGTGAAATCCATAGTGAAGGGATTTATAGGTGATAAGATGTTTATTTCAAGCCTAAACACTAAAATCAAGGTTCAAAATATGGGTATATGTGATGTTTCAAATAGAAGGGAAGGTTTGTATCAAAATTTCAAATTAAGTGAGTCTATATGGTGTTAACTGAAACTTGAGAGGAGCTTAATGTTGTTTTTGCTAAATGATTTTATGGTGGTGGTCTATAATTGCTTGGATTAGCTTTGTCATCTACACCACTTTGCTAGACAAATCTTGCCCACTATGATCTCTGATGAACACTTAAATATGCATGTTTAATAAGCGTTTAGTTCATCATATTGCATTAATAGTGTCATTAAATTCCTCAACTTAAGCATATTTGTAGCATTTGCATCTTTGGAATTAATTTCTCTTAATTTTGGTTTTGTTACAGGTTCGGTAAAATGGGCATAACTATCTATTTATAGATCAGAATGGTGCAATTCTTAATGTTTTGGAAAGCTGATTCAATTTCTACAAGATTTCATTTCACAAGCATCATCAAATTCGGGCTCTTAGTGGACCAAAATTGGGCTTGAAGTGAACCCATCTCTCAGCCCAGTCTGACCAGACCTCAATATTTGGACCGTATCTCTCAAAATACGTATCCAAATTATGCAAATCAATATGTTCTAGAAAGCTAAGAGAAATATCTACAACTTTCATGAAGACATGTGATTAAAATTCATAACATTTCGATGTCAAAATTGATGGTCAAAGTCGGTGCCTAATGATCCCAATTGTCAAAGATATTTACAACTAATATTTGACAATTATGCCCTTGTAATTTGACAAGTTTGCCCCTGGATGTATCTATAAATAGAGGTGCCTTGTGACCCATTAGGGCATCTTGGCCTTGGCTGGAACATTTTGGCTTTGGCTAGGATCTTGTATTGTGTTTTGTGTGTTTATGTTATTAATGAATTTCCTTTTTCTTGCATTTTATTTTCTTTCTATTATAATGTTCTTCTAATTTCTCTTTTGCTAAGGTGAAAGGGTGAAACCCTTGATATGAGAATAAGGATTCTCTAACCCTTAATATGTGCTTAATAATCTTAATCTTATAATGTTTATTCAATATGATTTATATTTAATTTCTTAATCAATCTTGACACCACTCGTAAAGTGGAGGTCTTGATCCATTGTCGACAATCCTTGGCACATCAAATGCTTGGATCCTTTCTAGATGATGTATGGTTCTTCCTTACCGACACGAATCTAGTTAGGAACCTTGATTTGTTGTAGACATATGTGATTGGCACATTGGATGCTTGAACCCATTTACAAGAAGTGGTATAAATATTGGTAATGAAACAAATATAATTCATATAACTAAAATGGGTTAATTATCCTTATTTGAAATATCAAGGGCGGATCCCCTAACCTTAGCCTTCATTGTTATTGTGTTAATTCCTCTTGTATTTTAATTATTCTATTGTTTATGAACTTTTTATTTTATTTACTATGTAGGTTCTACCACCTTATGAAATTGTTCTTTAATTTACTATGGTTGGTTATACCACCTATTTCCAGGGATGGTTTTACCTCCTCTTGCTTTTTGTTTTATATTTGAATGGTCGGTAATACCGCCTACCATCTTACATATTTATTGATATTATCTTGTCATTTCTTTGAATTATTCATATCATATTTGCTTATCTTATAATTTGTAACGCTAAAATCTCATTCCTCGTGGATCGACCCCGGTCTTACCGGGTTTATTACTTCGACACTTCTATACTTGGGAGACAATCCTTTTTCGGATGTGTCAAGTTTTTGGCGCCGTTGCCGGGGAAGGTAAAATTGGCGTGCAAAATTGTAAGTGTTCTCTTTCTCATCTTAGATTTTAATTTCTTGTGTGTTCATCTTTTGCTCTCTTTTTCTTTTCCTTTCTTGCATGAAAATTGGTCACGAAATCTAGTGGTAGACTTGTTGTAAGAAAAACATCATCTTCCTTTAGAAAATAGGGCCAACAATCATGAGAAATATTCACGGATGAAGGGGATCAACGTTCGCAACAAAAGATCAAAACCAACGAAGAACCCTCGGAACTACATGAATCGGTAAGGGACTAGTGCAACATCTGTGTAGTTTCTCCTCCAGATTCACCATTCCACATTTCAAACCAAGTTTGTTTTCGACTTCTACCCACTTTTCATGGCCTTGGACATGAGAACCCATTTCACACTTGAAACTCTTTGAAGAGGTATGTAGCTCCTACACTGACCCAAATTGTAGCATAAACACCATTAGATTAAAGCTTTTTTCTTTTTCTTTAAAAGATAAAGCTAGAACATGGCTACAAAATTTGAGGTCAAATTCCATTAGTTCATGGGATGAGATGAAACAACAATTTTTGAAAAATTTTTTTCCTACCCATAGAACAAATTCTCTGAAAAGACAAATTTCTGATTTCTCTCAGAAACAAGGGGAAACCCTTTACCAATGTTGGGATAGATATAAGGAACTACTTAATACCTGTCCTCACCATGGTTTCGAAACTTGGAGAATAGTTGCACACTTCTATGAAGGGTTAACACCTCAAGATAGGCAACTAGTAGAATTAAGGTGTAGAGGAGAATTTAAAGAAAAAGACCCTGAGGAAGCACTTGACTTCCTAGATTCCTTGGCAGAAAAGGCACAAAATTGGGACACTGCTGGCACCTATGAGGTACCAAGCAAGGCCCAAACCTCGACATCCAATAGAGGTATTTACAACCTTAGGGAAGACCATGACCTTCAAGCAAAATATGCATCCCTAGCTAGAAAAGTCGAGGGTTTAGAAATGAAAAAGAGTGGTCAATTGAATTTTATTCAAGAAAATGTCTGTAACATTTGTGATGACAATGACCATTCTACTGATGATTGCCCAACTTTGCCTGCCTTTAGGGAATGTCTCCATGAAGAAGCCAATGCCTTGAACACTTTCAAAAGGCCAAATCACAATCTATATTCACAAACCTACAATCCTGGTTGGAGAAATCATCCAAATTTTAGCTGGAAAATTGATAATCATGCACAATCTTCACAAGTCCCTTTTCAAACACGACAAAATTTTCAAAATTCTCATGATCATGCATATGATCCTCCTCATAGGAATGACTTTGAAGAAACATTGCATTCATTCATTACAAAGCAAGAGACTTTCAATAGTCAAACTACTCAAACACTAGCAAATTTATCAGAAACTCTTGCAAAATTTGCATCTACATGTAGCATCCAAGAGAAAGGAAAATTTCCTTCTCAAACATTGCAAAACCCCAATCTAACTCAAATGCAGGGAATTCAAAAAACCATTATTTTGACCAAGCCAAGTCAGTCATGACCCTTCGCAATGGTAAGGTTGTTGAAAAACACATTCCTAATCCTTGTGAGAAAGAAGAAGAATCGATCTCTAAAGGACAGGAAGAGGCTGCCAACCCAACACCTAGCGAAGAAGAAACCAAATCATCATCTGTGCCTCCATTTCCTCAAGCATTAGCTACACCAAAGAAGCCAACTCACAATTCTGAAATCTTTGAAATTTTCAAACAGGTAAAGGTCAACATTCCCTTGTTTGATGTGATCAAACAGGTACCTTCTTATGCAAAGTTTTTGAAAGACTTGTGCACTGTGAAAAGAAAACTAAATGTGAAAAAGAAGGCCTTTCTAGCCGAGCAAGTAAGTGCTATTCTTCAAAATAATAATACAGTGAAATATAAGGATTCAGATTGTCCTACAATTTCATGTGTTATTGGAGACCATAAAATTGAACAAGCTTTACTTGATCTTGGTGCTAGTGTGAATTTGCTTCCATACTCAGTGTTTCAAAAACTCAATCTAGGTGAGTTAAAACCAACTTCTGTCACTCTTTTGCTTGCTGATAGATCAA
This sequence comes from Boswellia sacra, assembly GCA_013180625.2. Taxonomy (NCBI): domain Eukaryota; kingdom Viridiplantae; phylum Streptophyta; class Magnoliopsida; order Sapindales; family Burseraceae; genus Boswellia; species Boswellia sacra. The sequence goes on along the minus strand of SNVD02009036.1, from coordinate 14,771 downwards.
TTAAAGGACCAAGAGGAATAGTAGAAGATGTGTTAGTTCAAGTCGATAAATTCATTTACCCGGTGGATTTTATCGTCTTAGACACACAACCAGTGGAAGTAAGCAATTCAATTCCTGTTATTTTAGGGCGTCCATTTCTAGCTACTTCTAATGCTTTGATTAATTACAGGAATGGAGTCATGAAGCTATCATTTGGGAACATGACATTAGAACTTAATGTTTTAATATGTGCAAACAACCAAATGAAGAAGAAGATGAAGTTGATGAAGCCAATGTAATTGAATCTATTGTGGAAGATCACATACAAAAAGGGAGTTCTTCTGACCCTTTGGAAACTTTTCTAGTGAATTCATTAGAATCAAGCATGGAACTAGAGTCTGATCTTTCTGATATATGCTCTTTATTGGATTGTGCACAGGTGATGAAAAAAGGCTCAAAATCAAGATTTGAAGAATTGGGGCAAATGAATGAAAGCAAAGAAGATGAAGCTCCCAAGCTAGAATTGAAGCCCTTACCTGAAGGACTGAAATATGAATATCTTGGTGAGAATCAGACATATCCGGTGGTAATTTCTTCATCCCTCACATGCGAGCAACAAGGTAAGTTGATAGAAGTGCTTAAAAGGCATAAAAATGCAATTGGTGGACTTTAAAAGATATAAAAGGCATTAACCCTTTAATTTGCACACATAGAATACATTTAGAGGAAAATGCCAAAACATCTCAACAACGTCAAAGGAGATTAAATCCACACATGAAAGAGGTCATTAGGGCTGAAGTTCTCAAACTACTTGATGTGGGAATTATTTATCCTATTTCTGATAGTAAGTGGGTAAGCCCTACACAAGTAGTACCTAAAAAATCTGGCATTACAGTAGTTAAAAATGAAAAGGGCGAATTATTGCCAACTCGTGTCTCATCTAGTTGGAGGATGTGCATTGATTATATAAAATTAAATGCTGTCACTAGAAAAGACCATTTTCCCTTACCCTTTCTTGACCAAATTCTTGAAAGAGTAGCAGGAAACCCCTACTACTGCTTTCTTGATGGATACTCAGGCTACTATCAAATCCCCATTGCACTTGAAGACCAAGAAAAGACCACATTCACGTGCCCCTTTGGCACTTTTGCATTTAGGAGAATGCCTTTTGGACTTTGTAATGCCCCAGCCACTTTTCAAAGATGCATGTTAAGCATTTTCAGTGACATGGTTGAGCATTGTTTAGAAGTTTTCATGGATGATTTAACTGTCTTTGGAAACTCTTTTGATAATTGTCTTGAAAATTTAGAAAAAGTCCTAAAAAGGTGTGTAGAAAAAGGCCTTATTTTGAATTGAGAAAAATGTCATTATATGGTCACTTCAGGAATTGTTTTAGGTCATGTGGTGTCTTCTAAAGGAATTGAAGTGGATAAAGCAAAAGTGGAATTAATTTCCCATTTGCCTTTACCAAAAATAGTTAAAGAGGTTCGTTCATTCTTAGGGCATGCTGGATTTTATAGGAGGTTCATAAGAAATTTCATTGTTATATCTAAACCTCTTTGTAACCTCTTAATAAAAGATACTTCCTTTGAATGGACTCAAGAATGTCAAAATGCCTTTGATACACTAATTGGACTTTTAACAACTGTTCCAGTTATGCAATCTCCTGATTGTTCCTTGCCTTTTGAATTGATGTGTGATGCAAGTGACTATGCCGTTGGTGCTGTCTTAGGACAAAGAAAAGAAGGTAAGCCTTATGTAATATACTATGCAAGTAGTGTTAGCCCTAAGGCTACATGATAATTTTGATGATAACAATACACATTGATTAATTGTGATTTACTAACATGTTTATTTATGTGCAAGAGTAATATCATTGAAATAATTGTCAAATCAAGAAAAGGCTTATTAAAATGAAGTGTTGAAGCTAAGGGGAAGACTACATGTTAAAGGCACCAAAGTTTAAGTACAAGGTTTGATTCAAGGAATGTGACACATGATTAATGTTTAATCAATTGGTCATATATTTCTCTACAAATGCCCAAATTACATGATTCTTGAGCCTTTGGAAAGCTTACTCAATTTATAACATTTCATATGTTTTAAAGAAATTCAAATTTTAAGTGTAAATCGTCCAAATCATCATGCAAGTTGAAAGACAAATGGAAGCAGCTGACATGAGTACTGAATACTCTTTTGGACATATCTTGAGAATCGAAAATCAAATGACTTTGATTCTTGTGGCATTAGAAAGATGACTTAATGAACACATTTAATATGTTTTGAAGAAATTCAAATTTCAAATGGAAGGCCGACATAATTGACATGCAATTCGGTTGACTGACACAGAGAAGAAAAATCAACTCACATGAGCACCGAATGGTTTTTTGGCCATATCTTAAGATAGAGATATCCAAATTCTTTGATTCTTAATGTTTGGAAAGCTTATTCAAATATGAAGATCTTTTATGTTTTGAATAAATTCAAATTTCAAACGGAAGGCTGACAGAATTATCATTCAAGTCGGTGAACTGACACATGGAGGAAAAATCAAGTCACATGAGCACCGAATGGTGTTTTGGCCATATCTTGAGCTACATATATCCAAATGACTTGATTCTTGATGCGTTGGAAAGCTTATTCAAATGTGCAGATCTTTTATGTTTTATAGATTTTCAAATTTCAAACGGAACATTGACAAAAATGGCAGACAAGATTACAGTTTTTATGGTGGGCAGAAAATTTGTAGTTGGTGTCTTCATTTGATTAAGTTCATCCCATTTGCCTATAAAAGGAGCCCTTCTCCCATGCATTCAACAAGCATTTTATCAAGCAAAAAAACAAGAGAAATATCAAGTCTAGAGAGTTTTTATATTCTTTATCTACTCTTTGAAGAGAGTTGTACTTTTGTTGTAAAAATTTTCTTTGTTCTTGCATTGTGGTGAGAGTGAGATCTTTTTGTAAAGGATAAAAGTTATCCTTGAGAGAACTCTTTCCTTGGTGAGGTTGTTCATCAAGAAGAACTCTTGGTGTGGTGTTATCAAGAGTTGAAGGAAAAAGTCTTGGTGAGGTTGTTCATTAAGCAAGTTGTAAAGATTTCTACAACTTAGTGGAAAGCTTAGCTCGTGAAGCTAGGAGCCCGTGAACGTAGGCAAGGTTTGCCGAACCACGTAAATTGAGTTTGCACTCTCTCTATCCCTATACTCTTTACATTTACTTGCACTTGAGATTATTTATTATTGCTATTCTCTTGATTGCATCTTAGATAACTTCTATTTTCATCTTCTTCACTTCTATTCTCAAAAGAAAACGTGAAATAATTTTTATCTTTCAAGAAAAGTTTTATAAATTCGTTTTGATAAATAAAACCCAATTCACCCCCCCTCTTGTGTTGTCATACCTGGGTCAACAGTGGTATCGAGCAAGGGTGCTCAATTTTTTAATCTTAATCGTTTGTGAACTATGGCGACTTTTAATGCAAACTTCATATGTTAGGTACTTTCTATCTCTAGACCTCCATTTTTTAATGGAAGTGATTACTCCTTATTGGAAAAACTAGAAGAGTATTTTCTGAAATCTTTTGTTATGATTTATGGTTTGAATAATATAGAAAAAAATTATAAAAAATTAAATTATATAATTGTTTTGGAAGGACTTTTTGTTCCTACCAAAATTGAAAATGGGGAATGCATGCTTAAAAAACCTAAAGAGTTTAGTGAAGATGATAAAAAAGAAATTGAGTTTGAATGCTAAAGCTATGAATGTGTTGTATTGTGCTCTAGATAGAAATGAGTTTAATAGAATATCTACTTGTTCTACGGCACAAGAAATATGGAACACACTTGAAGTAACTCATAAAGGAACTAGTCAAGTTAAAGAATCCAAGATTAGTATGCTAGTTCATAGTTATGAGCTTTTTAAGATGAAATCGGATGAATCAATTTCTGAAATGTTTACTAGATTTACTGATATTATTAATAGTTTGAAATCTCTTGGTAAATCTTATTCTAATGTTGAAATGGTGAGAAAGATTCTTAGGTGTCTACCAAAATCTTGGGAGCCAAAGGTGACGGCAATTCAAGAAGCAAAGGACCTCACCAAACTACCATTAGAAGAACTTATGGGTTCTCTCATGACTCATGAAATCACCTTGAAGGAGAACGAAGAAGATTTCAAGAAAAAGAAAAATATCGCTTTCAAATCTTCAACAAAAGAAGATGATGAGTCCAACGATGAAGGAGATGATGAAGATCTTGCATTCATCACAAGAAAGCTAAAAAGGATGATTAGAAGAAACCAAGGATTCAAGAAGAACTCTAGAAGGGAATACAAAGGGCAAAGCTCAAAGCAAGATAAGAAAAATGATCAAGTCATTTGCTATGAGTGCAAGAAACTGGGACATGTAAAGATGGATTGTCCTTACTTCAAAAGTCAAAACAAGAAATCCAAAGCAATGAAAGCCACAAATTGGGATGATAGTGAAGCTGGCTCTACCGAAGAAGAAGATTGCGAAGTGGCAAACATGTGCTTCATGGCTTTAAGTGACGATGAGGTAAGTATTCTAAACTATGATCCTAAACTTTCATATGATGAATTACTTGAAGCATTCCAAAATTTACATGTGCAAATTGATAAGAAAATCTTAAAAATCAATGCTTTCAAAAAGAAGTCAAAAATCATGTTATCTCAATTAGAAGAGTTGGTGGAAATAAATGAAGTTTTAGAAAATGAAAATGAAATTTTAAAGCAAAAAGATTTTGAAAGTTTGAAAAGTCAAATACATTTTTTAAAACTGAAAATGAGATTTTAAAACAAAAGGATTTTGATAAATTAGAAAAAGAAAATGTTATTTTGAAAAAGAAAAATAATGACTTAAGAAATATTGTTGATAGTTTTACAAAAAGAACAAAAAATTTGAATTCTATGTTAAAAAACCAAAGGTGTGTTTTTGATAAAAGAGGCTTAGGATATAAAACTCATAAAAATCAAAAGTATTTTAAAAATTATTTTGTTCATGCATCTTCTAGGAATAATCCTAATCATTCATGTACTTATTGTGAAGAAAAGGACACAAAGTGCATTCTTGCTATATTAAGAGAAATCCTAATTTGAAACAAATATGGGTTCCAAAAAGTACCATAACTAACCCCCAAGGACCCAAAACTTTTTGGGTACCAAAAAGTTACTCCTTGAATGTATTGTAGAGACAAAGGAGTGGCAAACACAAGTGGTACTTAGATAGTGGATGCTCAAGGCATATGACCGGAGATGCCTCCAAATTTTCAAGATTAATCACGAAGAAAGGAGGATATGTGACCTTCGGTGATAATGCCAAAGGAAGGGTAATCGGACATGGTGATATTGGTAACCCTTCTTCACCTATTATTAAGATGTTTTGCTTATTCATGGTTTGAAACATGATTTGATTAGCATTAGTCAATTGTGTGATAAGGGATATTTTGTTACTTTTGAGCCTAATAGATGTGTGATTAAGGATGTTGGTAACAATAAGACATTATTTGTTGGTAATAGATGTGGTAATATTTATACAATTGATATTGATGTTAATGATCATGTAGAAATTTGTTTCATTGTTAATGATGATGATTGGTTATGGCATAGAAGGTTAGGTCATGCTAGCATGGACACAATTTCAAAAATTTCTAAAAATGATTTAGTTGATGGTCTTCCAAAAATAAAATTTGGAAAGGATAAGATTTGTGATGCTTGTCAATTTGAAAAACAAGTGAGAAATTCTTTTAAACAAAGGAAATTTATTTCAACAAATAAACCTCTACAATTACTTCATTTGGATTTATTTGGACCATCAAGAACTCAAAGCCTTGGTGGAAAGTATTATATTTTTGGTATTGTGGATGATTATTCAAGATTCACTTGGGTATTATTCTTGAAAACTAAAAATGAGGCCATACAAGCTTTTTCAAAATTTACAAAAAGAGTCCAAAATCAAAAAGGGCATTCTATTGTATCCATTAGAAGTGATCATGGTGGTGAAGTAGACAATGTTGCGTTTGAAAATCTTGTGATGAAAATGGTTTTGAACATAATTTTTCCGCACCTAGAACTCCACAACCAAATGGTGTTGTTGAGAGGAAAAATAGGACTATCCAAGAAATGGCTAGGACCATGTTGCTTGAAAATAATTTGCCAAAATATTTTTGGCCGAAGCCGTTAATACCGCATGCTTTATAATCAATAGAGTCCATGTTAGAGCTTTAATAAAGAAAACTCCTTATGAACTTTGGAAAGGAAGAAAACCCAACATTGGATTTTTTAAAGTTTTTGGATGTAAATATTTTATTTTAAACACGAAGGATAACCTTGGAAAATTTGATGCAAAAGCCGATGTTGGAATTTTTGTTGGCTACTCCAACCATAGTAAAGCATATAGAGTTTTTAACAAAAAGACCTTACTATTGAAGAATCTATGCATGTTGAATTTGATGAAACTAATGTTATTTCTTCAAAGAATTTAGATGATGATATTGTTGAAGTAGAAAGGCAAATCAAGGAATCAAGGCTTGATGAAAAGAGTCAAGATGATTTACAACTTCAACAAGAAAAGCTTGAGAAAGTAAATGATTCTTCCAAAGAATTACCAAAGGAATTGAGGTATGCAAAAGCTCACCCTAAAGATCTTATTATTGGTGAACCATCACAAGGTATGATAACTAGATCTTCTTTTAGAAACTTTTGTAATCATTTTGCATTTGTCTCTCAATTTGAACCAAAAACTTTTAAAGAAGCCGAAAATGACGAAAGTTGGATTTTGGCTATGCAAGAAGAATTGAACCAATTTGAGAGAAATCAAGTTTGGGATTTAGTCCCTAGACCAAAAAATCATTCTATTATAGGCACTAAATGGATTTTTAGAAATAAAGTAGATGAAAATGGCACCATTATTAAAAACAAAGCTAGACTTGTTGCTCAAGGATACAATCAAGAAGAAGGTATTGATTATGAGGAAACCTTTACACCGGTTGCTAGATTAGAATCAATTAGAATGTTGTGTGCATTTGCATGTTATAAAATTTTACATTATATCAAATGGATGTCAAAAGTGCATTTTTAAATGGTTACATTATGGAGGAAGTATATGTAGAGCAACCTCTTGGTTTTCAAAATCATGATTTTCCAAACCATGTTTTCAAACTCAAAAAGGCTGTCTTGCTTGAAACCAAGCACCAAGATCATTGTATGAATGATTGAGAAATTTCTCATTGATAATGGTTTCGAATGAAAAGTTGATACTACTCTTTTTGTTTAAAATAGAAAAATGATGATTTATTAATTGTTCAAATCTATTTTATGATATTATTATTTGGTGCTGACTAATATTCTATGTGGGGGGGAAGAATTTTGAAAGAAGTTTATGGCAAAGATTTGAAATGAGCGTTATGGGAGATTAAATTTCTTCTTGGACTTCAAATCAAGCAATCAATGATGGGATTCTATCATAATCAGCCTATAAATACACAGAGATCTTCTCAAGAAGTTTGGCATGGATAATTCAAGGACATATAACACACCTATGGGTACATTAACCAAGCTTGACAAAGATGAGAAAGGAAAAGATGTTGATGTAACAAAATATCGAGGTATGATTGGCTCTCTTTTGTATTTAACTGCTAGTAGACCCGATATTGTGTTTAGTGTGTGTATGTGTGCTAGATTTCAATCTTGTCCAAAGGAATCTCACCTTAAGGCTGTAAAGAGGATATTTAGATATCTTCTTTGTACCATAAATCTAGGTCTTTGGTATCCTAAGTGTGATAATTTTGATCTAATTAGTTATTCCGATGCGGACTTTGCTGGAAGTCTTCTTGATAGAAAGAGCACTAGTGGCTCTTGCCATTTTGTTCTAGGACATGCATAGTACATGGTTTAGTAGAAAACAAAATTCTTTTGCCTTATCAACCGCGGAAGTCGAGTATATTGCAGTAGGAAGTTGTTGTGCACAATCTCTTTGGATGAAACAAATTTTAAAAGATTATGGTGTGGTATTTGATCACATTCCCATCAAATGTGATAATACAAGTGCCATTAACATTTCAAAAATTCCCATACAACACTCTAGGACTAAGCATATAGAGATTAGACATCATTTTATTAGAGATCATGTGCAAAAAGGTAATATTTCTTTAGAATTTGTTCCCACCGATAAACAATTAGCCGATATATTTACTAAACCCATTAGTCAAGATAGATTTTGCATAATTAGAAGAGAATTAGGCATGTTGGATATATCTTAATTTTTCTTTGATAATTTTTGAATGGTAGCATATGTTAAGGGGGAGAATATATTTAGGGGGAGTAATTAATTTGATTACATCTTTTTTATGATAACAAAAGGGGGAGAAATGGTATGGTTGGATTGCTTGTATTTATAACAATTGCTCTTTGCTCTCTTTTTGTTTATTCTTGATTTCATTTTCATTCTTTATTTTATATATTATTTGAAAGCAATCAATGGTTTGTCATCATCAAAAAGGGGGAGATTGTTAGCCCTAGGCTACATGATAATTTTGATGATAACAATACACATTGATTAATTGAGATTTACTAACATGTTTATTTATGTGCAAGAGTAAGATCATTGAAATAATTTTAAAATCAAGAAGAGGCTTATTAAAATGAAGTGTTGAAGCTCAGGAGAAGACTACATGTTAAAGGCACCAAAGTTTAAGAACAAGGATTGACTCAAGGAATGTGACACATGAGCAATATTTAATCAATTGGTCATATATATCTCTACAAATATCCAAATGACGTGATTCTTGAGCCTTTGGAAAGCTTACTCAATTTATAACATTTCATATGTTTTAATGAAATTCAAATTTCAAGTGAAAGGTTGTCCAAATCATCATCCAAGTTGAAAGACAAATGGAAGCAGCTGACATGAGCACCGAATACTCCTTTGGACATATCTTGAGCTATAAAAATCAAAATGACTTGATTCTTATGGCATTGGAAAGATGACTTAATGAAGCACATTTCATATGTTTTGAAGAAATTCAAATTTCAAATGAAAGGCCGACATAATTGACATGCAATTCGGTGGACTGACACAGAGAAGAAAAATCAACTCACATGAGCACCGAATGGTGTTTTGGCCATATATTAAGATAGAGATATCCAAATTCTTTGAATCTTAATGTTTTGGAAAGCTTATTCAAATATGAAGATCTTTTATGTTTTGAATAAATTCAAATTTCAAACGTAAGACTGACAGAATTATCATTTAAGTCGGTGGACTGACACATGGAGGAAAAATCAAGTCACATGAGCACCGAATGGTGTTTTGGCCATATCTTGAGCTACAGATATCCAAATGACTTGATTCTTGATGCGCTGAAAGCTTATTCAAATGTGGCAGATCTTTTATGTTTTACAGATTTTCAAAATTTCAAACGGACATTGACAAAAATGGCAGACAAGATTACGGTTTTTATGGTGGGCAGAAAATTTTGGAGATGGTGGTCTTCACTTGATTAATTTCCATCTCATTTCCCCCCCGCCTATAAAAGGAGCCATTCTCCCATGCATTCAACAAGTGCAAGAGAAGCATTTTATCAAGCAAAAAAGCAAGAGAAATATCAAGTCTAGAGAGCTTTTATATTCTTTATCTACTCTTTGAAGAGAGTTGTACTTTTGTTGTAAAAATTTACTTTGTTCTTGTATTGTGGTGAGAGTGAGATTTCTTGTAAAGGATAAAAGATATCCTTGAGAGAACTCTTTCCTTGGTGAGGTTGTTCATCAAGAAGAACTCTTGGTGTGGTGTTATCAAGAGTTGAAGGAAAAAAGTCTTGGTGAAGTTGTTCATCAAGCAAGTTGTAAAGTATTCTACAACTTAGTGGAAAACCTAGCTTGTGGAGGAGCTAGGAGCCCGTGGACGTAGGCAAGGTTTGCCGAACCACGTAAATTGAGTTTGCACTCTCTCTCTATCCCTATACTCTTTACATTTACTTGCACTTGAGATTATTTATTATTGCTATTCTATTGATTGCATCTTAGACTACTTCTATTTTCATCTTCTTCACTTCTATTCTCAAAAGAAAAAGTGAATTAATTTTTATCTTTCAAGAAAAGTTTTATAAATTCGTTTTGATAAATAAAACCCAATTCACCCCCCCCCCGCTTGGGTTGTCATACCTGGGTCAACAAGAGGTTTAAATGATGCACAAATGAATTACACAACAACTGAGACAGACTACTTGCAGTAGTATTTGCATTGGACAAATTTCGTTCTTATTTAATTGGTTCTCCCACAATTGTTTACACTGATCATGCAGCTGTGAGATATTTAATGTCTAAACAGGATGCAAAACCTAGATTGATACGGTGGATCTTATTGCTCCAAGAATTCAACATCACAATAAATGATAAGAAAGGAGCCGAAAATGTCGTTGCTGATCATCTTTCAAGACTAACGACAGAGACATTAATTGAAACTTCACCTATCAATGATTCTTTTCCTGATGAGTTTTCATTTTCCGTTGCTACTATACCTTGGTTTGCTAACATTATAAATTTTCTTGCAACAGGAAAAATGTCACCTCATTGGAATGCTCAAGACAAAAGGAAATTTTTAACCGAGGTGAAAAATTTTTATTGGGATGACCCATATCTGTTTAAATATTGTCCAGACTAAATAATAAGAAGATGCATACCCGACAATGAGGTAAGTAGTGTCATTGACTTTTGTCATTCTGAAGCATGTGGAGGACATTTTTCATCTAGAAAAACAGCTGCTAAAATCTTGCAATGTGGATTTTATTGGGCCACCTTATTTAAAGATGCACATGCATTTTGCAAAACGTGTGAAAATTGTCAAAAATTGGGATCCTTTTCAAAAAGAAACATGATGCCTTTGAATCCCATTCTTGTTGTTGAAATCTTTGATTGTTAGGGTATTGATTTTATGGGACCCTTTCCACCGTCATTTGGTTTTGTGTACATCCTTGTTACAGTGGACTATGTTTCAAAATAGGGCGAGGCAATTCCATGTCGAAACAATGATCACAAAACAGTTGTCAAATTCTTGAAGGAGAATATCTTAAGTAGATTTGGAATTCCTCGAGCCATTATTAGTGATGGGGGTACACATTTTTGTAACAACCATTTGAAACTTTAATGAAGAAATATGGAATAACCCATAAAATTTCTACACCTTATCACCCACAAACAAGTGGACAAGTTGAATTAGCTAATAGGGAGATAAAACAGATCTTAGAAAAAACTGTTAACCCAAGTCGTAAAGATTGGTCTTTAAGACTTAATGATGCACTTTGGGCTTATCGAACTGCTTTTAAAATATCATTGGAAATGTCTCCTTATAGACTAGTTTATGGAAAACCTTGTCACTTGCCTGTGGAAATTAAGCATAAAGCTTATTGGGCCATTAAAACATTCAACACAAATTTGAATGATGCTTGCAAGTTACGTAAACTCCAACTGAGTGAACTTGGAGAAATCAGGAATGAGGCTTATGAAACTTCTAAAATCTACAAAGAAAAAATGAAGGTTTTTCATGACAAATCCATTATTAGAAAATCTTTTAAACCTTCACAAAAAGTTCTTTTGTATGATTCAAGATTGCATTTATTTCCTGGTAAACTTCGGTCACGTTGGACTGGGCCTTTCATTGTTAAAAATGTTTTCCCTCATGGAGCAGTTGAAATTGAGAACCCAAAGAATGGTAATGTGTTTAAAGTTAATGGACAACGGTTAAAACCATTCTTTGAAAATTTTACCCAAAACGAAGAGTCCATTGCTTTAATCGATCCTTTTTAAGGATTGATTTTTCCCGGTCAAGTTGCGGATACGGTACTTCGTGACATTTAAAGTCGGTTTTTTAGTTCCCTAAAAACTGTTGCTCACCTTGCATCCATTTTCTTTTCTTCTCTCTCATTTTTTCACATGGATACCATTCTCTCAAAATTGCACAAACATTTTCCCTCTCTTCCTCAAAATGATTTGCTTAAAATTTATAAAGCTCAGAAAGACTAAGGTTGTTGATGCGTAAGGGTATTCCTGCTGATTTAAGATGGTTAATTGAAGCCAAGGTTCGATTCTCTTGTGATTTTTCAGATAATCTTGTTTCCCATATGCCAGGTTTGGGAAAAAGCTCTTACGCCAAAAAGCGAAGAGCGAAAAGGTTACAAGTTTGTTCCAGATGTGCAAGATGGACTTGTAACCAGCGTTACCGCTCCTTGGGATATTTGTCTAACAATCGAGAGGATAAACTACAGTTCATCAAGAATGGATTGAGTAAGGAGTCTTATTGGATGATATCCGAAGACTCTTTGAGACCATTCTTGTGGACTGTGCACGTGAATTTTTAACTTGTTACACAATTCCGGATGAGCAGGAACGCTATGTCTTGGGAATCTGACTCAAAACGACCCTGTTTGCCATTTATAAGAAACTGTATTGGGATCAATATCCCCCAACTCCATAGAAGGTGTTTAAGCCGTTCTGGACGTAAACCAGAGGAAGATGTTAGCCACATCCAACTACCTGTACATATGCATGCGTGCTATCATTTTTGAATTTTAATACCTCATAGCTGTCATTTTAGAATTTGTATCTTTTGTTTGACGTATGTGTCTTATTTCATCATCTTTTGAATTTTTATGCATTCTTGTCAAATTTTTCAACAAACAACCGAGCTACCTAGATAGATATCATCATTAGCATACCTTTTTGCACTCCATAAATACCATATCTCTTGTTCTCTTCTTCACACATAGTTAGAGAGTTGCATAGACATGGAGGGAACTTCAAAATGTCGAATCCAAAGGATATGTGTATTCTGTGGATCCCGACTGGGTAAAAGTGAGGAGTTTATAGAAGTAGCAAATTACCTTGGTAGACTACTGGCTGAAAGAAAGATTCATGTGGTTTATGGGGGAGGTAGCCTCGGGTTAATGGGTTGCGTATCAACAGCTGCACATGTAGGAGGTACTCAAGTGTTAGGAGTTATTTCTAAAGCTTTGGCTGTAGAAAGCATTGTTGAAAAAACGGTTGGGAAGGAGTTACAGGTCTCCTCTATGCATGAACACATGGCACATATGCTCATCAATTCATATGCCTTTATTGCTTTACTAGGTGGCTTTGGCACTCTTGAAGAAATTTTTCAAATTGCCTCTTGGGCCCAACTGAATCTCCATCAAAAACCCATAGGTTTGTTGAATGTCAAAAATTTCTTTGATCCTTTGATAAGTTTTGTTGATGCAGCTGTGGAACAAAATTTTTTCCCTCATTCAGCGAGAAAGATCCTTGTTTCTGCCACTTCTGTTGGTGAGTTACTTGACAAATTACAAGAAGTTGAGTATGAACCTGACCCAGCTAGTACTCAAATTAATTGGGCAGGAGGGCAAAACAAAAAGTGCAAATTGGATCTGAATCTCCGTTTATAATTTTTTTCTCTTGTCCTTTATTTTATTTTATTTTAGCATGTTATTTTATGAGTCTTTCAGGTCATCTCTCTTGAATAACAGAAGCTTCAGGTAATGTCTCCTATACTTTATCTCTCTACATTTAAACATTGAGGACAATGTTTCATTTGGTTTGGGGGGGGAAGGATAATAGACATAAGTGTGTCTTGAATTTTCTTTCTTTCTTGGAAAAAAAAAAAGCGAGTTAGTAATTAATTCAGAGTGCGGTGGTAAAGGAGTTCAAAATCCTCTTGAGACGCATTCTGGGTCGGAATGGCAGGAGGGCCAGTTTGAACGTCTTGAACCCATTCTAACCAATTTGTCCATTTTATTTTGATCTTATGAACCATTTTAGCTAACTTGATATTATTTCGACTTGATTTTTGAATTTTAATAACAAGGCGGTCTTATTCATTTCACTTTGAATTATTCAAATCTATGAACTCTCCAACCTTATCATTTAAAAAAAAAAATTGTGTATCTTATGTACTCATTAAGCAAGTATTCATGACTTCTCACACACACACATACCTTGATGCATGATTGTGGTTGGTAAAATGAGATGTTGTAATATTTGAGTTCTTTTGTTTTGTTTAGGATAACAACACAAAGGAAGGGGAAAGTTAAAAAAAAAAGCAAAAAAAAGAAAAAAAGAAGAAAAAAATAGCAATTGTGGATAAAGTTTGGTCTCGTAGCCTCCTTAATTCGAGCAATTAAGCCCGAGGGGTGCCTTAACACCTAATACCCTAAGACCAACTGGTTTTGGAGCTATTGGCCCAAAGCTCGCTACATGGATTAAGGAGAAAGCTTAATGGGATTGAACATTGCACTATCCATAAGTTTCTAAGCAAAATAAAGCATCGGCAACCCCGAGTTGTTAAGCTCGAAGGGGTGTCTTAACACCTAATGCCCTAAGGCCAACTGGTCTGGGAGCCATTAGCCTAAGGCTCGCTACATGGGTTAAAGATGCATTCTTTCAAAAAAAAACACATATATATATAAAATAAATGAATGCCCCCTACCTAAAGTTGTTAGCCTTAACAAATATTAGAGCCGATATGGCTTCTTTCTAATAAGCCCCATAGTCATGTGTTAACTGAGCACAAAAATGAGGTTTATTGATATCTTGACTGAAGGGTACATGAGTCATAAATAATAATAATAATAATAATAATAATTGGTTGAGAGTTTGTTTATTTGGATAAAATCAAGGAGAGTGCAATAATGACCACCTTGGATGTAACATTCTATAAATCACTTCTAAATAATAACGCTTTAATTGCTAGGGACTAGCAATAAGCTAGTTGGGGGGTGTGATGAACACTTAAAAAT
>SNVD02009035.1:0-36527 GCA_013180625.2 Boswellia sacra | reverse complement strand
ATCTTTACAACTTGCTTGATGAAAAACCTCCCCAAGACTTTTTCCTTCAACCCTTGATAAAACCACACACAAGGTTTCTTCTTTATGAACACCTCAACAAGGCAACTTCTTCAACTCTGATAACACCAAACTAAGAGTTCTTCTTGATGAATAACCTCACCAAGGCAACTTTCTTCAACTCTTGACAACACCACACCAAGAGTTCTTCTTGATGAACAAACTCACCAAGGAAAGAGTTCTCTCAAGGATAACTTTTATCCTTTACAAGAAGATCTCACACTCACCACAATACAAGAACAAAGTAAATTTTTACAACAATAGTACAACTCTCTTCAAAGAGTAGATAAAGAATATAAAAGCTCTCTAGACTTGATATTTCTCTTGTTTTTTTTTGCTTGATAAAATGTTTCTCTTGCACTGCTTGAATGCATGGGAGAATGGCTCCTTTTATAGGCAAATGAGATGAACTTAATCAAGTGAAGACACCAACTCCAAATTTTCTGCCCACCATAAAAACCGTAGTCTTGTCTGCCATTTTATGTGTCACTGTTCTCTTTGAAATTTGAAAATCTATAAACATAAAAGATCTGCAATTTGAATAAGCTTTCCAACGCATCAAGAATCAAGTCATTTGGATATCTGTAGCTCAAGATATGGCCAAAAC
This sequence comes from Boswellia sacra, assembly GCA_013180625.2. Classification (NCBI taxonomy): domain Eukaryota; kingdom Viridiplantae; phylum Streptophyta; class Magnoliopsida; order Sapindales; family Burseraceae; genus Boswellia; species Boswellia sacra. The sequence continues at coordinate 35,863 of SNVD02009035.1, read as the reverse complement.
ACCATTCGGTGCTCATGTGACTTATTTTTTCTTTCTTGTGTCAGTCCACCAAATTGAATGATAATTCTGTCAGCCTTCCGTTTGAAATTTGAATTTCTTCAAAACATACAAGATCTTCATATTTTAATAAGCTTTCCAAAACATTAAGATTCAAAGAATTTGGATATCTCTATCTTAAGATATGGCCAAAACACCATTCGGTGCTCATGTGAGTTGATTTTTCTTCTCTGTGTCAGTCCACCGAATTGCATGTCAATTATGTCGTCTTCCATTTGAAATTTGAATTTCTTCAAAACATATGAAATGTTGCCCCATTAAGTCATCTTTCTAATGCCACAAGAATCAAGTCATTTTGATTTTTCTAGCTCAAGATATGTCCAAAAGAGTATTCGGTGCTCATGTCAGCTGCTTCCATTTGTCTTTCACTTTGCATGATGATTTGGACGATCTTGCACTTAAAATTTGAATTTCTTTAAAACATATGAAATGTTATAAATTGAGTAAGTTTTCCAAAGGCTCAAGAATCACATTATTTGGACATTTGTAGAGAAATATATGACCAATTGATAGAACATTGCTCATATATCACATTCCTTGAATCAAACCTTGTACTTAAACTTTGATGCCTTTAACATGTAGTCTTCTCCTAAGCTTCAACACTTCATTTTAATAAACCCCTTCTTGATTTTAGAATTATTTCAATAATCTTATTCTTGCACATAAATAAATATATTAGTAAATCTCAATGAATCAATGTGTATTGTTATCATCAAAATTATCATATAGCCTTAGGGCTAACACTTTCAACCATTGCCACCAAGGGAGCTTCTAACCCACTACCATGGGATTAGAAGCACCATCAGAAATGTGAATTTCGCCATGTAATTGGCCACAAGACTGAAATTGCACTTGCCTTTGCCATTAGATCTAAGATTTGATTGACAAGGGCCAAATTCTTGGCCCAAGGACATATGAGCCCAACACAAAGAGTAACCCATTACCTAACTACAATAAGGTGGCTCATCCATCAACCAACATGATTGGATTGGGCTTGACTGATGAGCAAGTGAAAAATTCCTTCGAAGAGTGTAAATCAAGCAGGGCCAGGGGAGCCAAAAAAAGGGAGAAATCTAAGATAGAACAAACTACTAGAAAGATAGCCCCGACAAAGAAGCCCAAGGCTGCAAAGCTTAAAAAGGAAGAGCCCAAGGAGATCATTGAGAGGGTGGAAGATGAGCCCAATTCCTTTGACAGTCAAAATTCACACCAAGAATGGCGGATGGACTAATATTACAGTGAAAGGGGTCAAGTGAAGCTTAGAACCTGAACTTGTGAATCTTAGTAACCAATAAGAAGAGGAGCCCTAAGAAGAAAAAGAAGAAGAAGAAGTTGAAGTGATGCCCATCAAGGAGAAGCCAACACCATCAAGCTCATTTGTAAGAACTGGATGGCTAGAAAAGGGGCTAGAAAAGGCCCACCATCTAGGAGACTCAAGTTGAAGAAGGGTAATAAAGCGAGGAAAGGGAAGTGAGTTTGAGAGTCCTGTGAGGAGAGAGAGCTTGCTTAGAAGATGTAAGGAAGTGAGAGTCATGGGAATTTGGGATGACATCTCTCAAGTCAAGAACCTTCCAAAATTTTGGGCTAACTTTAGTAGTGACAATGAAGAAGAAATGAGAATTGAGGAAGAAATTCATGGGGGAGAAACACTCAGGTGTGAGAGAGAAAATGTTCAAGGAGTAACAAGGAGTGGTAGATTTTATCAAGAGAAGGAAATGGAGAAATCAACTGAGAAGACAGTTGAGAAGGCAAAGAAGTTGCCAAAGAAGAAGAAACCAAGGGAGAAGAATATCAGGTGATCAAATAGTTGAAGAAGACTAAGCGAATACTAGCATTTGGGATTTACTAGTATCGTCCTAAGAGCATAGAGAAGCCATGCCGAAGGCTTTGGCGGAGGTAGAGATATCGACGACTGCCATTACTAATGAAATGTTAACTGCCTTGACTGGAGGAACACCCAAGGGGTTAGAGAAAGAAGGTAAATCACCTTTACAGATGAAGATCTACCATTCGAAGGGAGAAATCATAATAAGCCATTATTCATCACCATAGAGATTGGTGGGAAGATGTCTGCTTGCATCATGATGGATTATAGGTCCGCTATCAATATTGTGCCTATGAAGATATTGCACAAGTACAGAGTCAATGAAGATGAGCTTGAGCCTTGTGAGATGGTGATCAAGGCTTATGATGACTCGAAGAGAAGTGCTATTGGGATTTTCAGAGTTTAGTGAAGACTGGGCCAATCGAAGTGATGATAGAATTCGTAGTCCTTGATATTTCGATCACATTTGCTGCCTTGTTGGGACGAGCATGGTTCTATTTGTTAGAAGGAGTTCCTTCCACCTTGCATAAAAAAAAATCTGATTCAATATGGATGGGGAGATCGTAACATTCTTGTGGCCATACAGTTGCTTTGAGTGTGAAGGTTAGAGAAATACCTCACATGGGTAGCTTTCAAGTAGCCATGATTGATGAAGTCAACCCAATCATTGTTGGAATGATGAAGAAACAGGGGTACATGGCAGAAACCAAACTTAGGGAAGATGGATGCGACCTACCATCTTTTTCATACTTTAAAGGTCAGACATCTAGAAGAGGGTTGGGCTATGAATATGAAGGGGAAGAAGAAGATAATAAGCCTAAGAAAGGGAAATTCATCAAGTTTGTTAAAGCCTAAGATACAAAGTATGCAGGAGCTGTTGAACCATGGTTTTTCAAAGGAATGCTAAAATCCAAATTTAAGATCTTTGGAGATAACCTTATGTAGGAGTCTCCAAAGGGAATGACTTGATGAAAGAGATGGAGAAGATGACCATTAAAGATGAAAAGTCTCAAGAACCAGTATCGTCGATAGAACCATCCATTGACCTAGCTGCGTTCATCGAGGAAGGAATTAAAAGTTTATCTTATGAAGAGATATTGTTGACCCAGGTATGGCAACCCAAAAGGGGGGGTGAACTGGGTTTTTATTTATAAAAACTGATTTAGAAAACTTTTCTTGAAAGATCAAAATTATTTAACACTTTCTTTGAGAATAAAGGTGAAGAAGATGAAAATAGAATTTATCAAAGATGCAATCAAAAGATTAATAATAATGAACAATCACAAGTGCAAGTAAATGTAAAGAGGAAAGGGATAGAGAGAGTGCAAACTCAATTTACTTGGTTCGGCAAACCTTGCCTACGTCCACGGGCTCCTAGCTCCACGAGCTAAGCTTTCCACTAAGTTGTAGAATCTTTACAACTTGCTTGATGAACAACCTCACCAAGACTTTTTCTTCCAACTCTTGATAACACCACACCAAGAGTTCTTCTTGATGAACAACCTCACCAAGGCAACTTTCTTCAACCCTTGATAACACCACACTAAGAGTTCTTCTTGATGAACAACCTCACCAAGGCAACTTTATTCAAATCTTGATAACACCACACCAGGAGTTCTTCTTGATGAACAACCTCACCAAGGCAAATTCCTTCAACCCTTGATAACACCACACCAAGAGTTCTTATTGATGAACAACCTCATCAAGGAAAGAGTTCTCTCAAGGATAACTTTTTATCCTTTACAAGAATATCTCACTCTCACCAAAATACAAGAACAAAGAAAATTTCTACAACAAAAGTACAACTCTCTTCAAAGAGTAGATAAAGAATGTAAAAGCTCTCTAGACTTGATATTTCTCTTGTTTTTTTTGCTTGATAAAACGCTTCTCTTGCACTTATTGAATGCATGGGAGAATAGCTCCTTTTATAGGCAAATGAGATGAACTTAATCAAGTTAACACACTAATTCCAAATTTTCTGTCCACCATAAAAACCGTAATCTTGTCTGCCATACTTGTCAATGTTCCATTTGAAATTTAAAAATCTTCAAAACAGAAAAGATCTGTTCATTTTAATAAGCTTTCCAACTCATCAAGAATCAAGTCATTTAGATATCTGCAGCTCAAGATATGGGCAAAACACCATTCAGTGATCATGTGACTTGATTTTTCTTTCTTGTGTCAGTCCACCAAATTGAATGATAATTCTGTCAGCCTTTCGTTTGAAATTTGAATTTATTCAAAACATAAAAGATCTGCATATTTGAATAAGCTTTCCAAAACATTAAAAATCAAAGAATTTTGATATCCCTATCTTACGATATGGCCAAAACACCATTCGGTGCTCATGTGAGTTGATTTTTCTTTCTTGTGTCAGTCCACCGAATTGCATGTCAATTATGTCGGCCTTCCATTTGAAATTTGAATTTCTTCAAAACATATGAAATGTGCCTCATTATGTCCTCTTTCCAATTCCATAAGAATCAAGTCATTTTGATTTTTCTAGCTTAAGATATGTCCAAAAGAGTATTCGGTGCTCATGTCAGCTGCTTCCATTTGTCTTCCAACTTGCATGATGATTTGGACAACCTTGCACTTGAAAATTTGAATTTCTTTAAAACATATGAAGTGTTATAAATTGAGTGAGCTTTCCAAAGGCTCAATAATCACGTTATTTGGACCTCTATGGAGATATATATGACCAATTGATTGAACATTACTCATGTGTCACATTCCTTGAGTCAATCCTTGTTCTTAAACTTTGGTGCCTTTAACATGTAGTCTTTTCCTTAGCTTCAACACTTCATTTTAATAAGTCTCTTCTTGATTTTACAATTATTTCAATGATCTTACTCTTGCACATAAATAAACATGTTAGTAAACTCAATGAATCAATGTGTATTGTTATCATCAAAATTATCATATAGCCTTAGGGCTAACAGATATTTGTACCCAACCTCCTTGAAGAAGAGGGCATTGTCTATGTTTCGAAATTTAAAGCAACGAAGAATAATTTTGCTTACTTGTTTGATGTCTTTCCTGAGGGTATTGTGCATTATAATTTGTGGTTCACTAGCATATTTGAAATACATACCATTCAAACTCATGGCATTAATATTGGTACAATAAAAAAACCTAAGAACATATGCTTTGCACTTGATACAACTCCTAAAGAAAGAGAGAGAGATTTGAAAATTTATTAAAGAAACATGAAAAAGTTTTCGCCTGGTCCTATGATGACATGCCCATAACCGACAAAAGCATCGTTGAGCATACAATTCTGACTTATCCACATGTGAAACCATTTAAGGAGAAGTTAACAAGAATGAGGCTAGAGTGCACTTCAAAAATCAAAGAGGAAGTCTCTAAACAAATTGATGCCAAGTTTCTGGAAGTGGTGAAGTATCCGAAATGGTTAGTTAACATTGTGCCATTACCAAAGCAGGATGGAAGGGTAGTTTGAATGTGTGTAGATTACCGAGACTTGAACAAGGCCTCACTAAAGGATGATTTCCCTTTGCCTTATATCGATGTGTTGGTAGACAGTGCTACCGCCAGTGTGATGTTCTCTTTTGTAGATGAGTTTTCTGTGTATAATCAAATAATGATGGCCAATGAAGACAGGATGAAGATAGCCTTCATTACAAAATGGGGAACTTATTGCTACAAGGTGATGCCCTTCGATTTGAAGAATGCAGAGGCCACTTACCAACGAATGGAGACAACCCTATTTCACGATATGATATAGAAGGAGTGGTTACGTCCAAAATATACCGCGGTTATTGTAGTATACGTTGAGGTGTCAAATCCACAAGGAGGCCTTTGATAAAAGAGGTTAGTAAAACAAAAAATATAAAAGATAATAAAGATATAAAATTTAACTTTGAAGTGATTGGTTCTAAAGAAAATGCACTGTTTAATAATTGGAAACAATTGATGGTAATTAAGAAGTAAGGCATCGAGAATCACTTATATGTTTTGTAAATCTAATCTCCACTTTGATTTAATAATTATAACTCAATTGAAAGTTTCACATCCCAAACAATCAATCGGAAAATATGTATAGTATAGCATAAATGATAAACACATGTATTTGATATGCATAAACTCTTTACAAGCAATATTTACCAACAACATTCATCCTTACAAGTTATCCAAGAGCGACAATATATCACATGACAATATTGTAGTAAAGGATTAACTCATAAAACGAAACTACCAGTAACAATTATAATTCAACATGAATCACATAAAGAAAGCATGACTAAATTTATATGAAATTGAGAATTATAATTTCTGGATTAAAAAGAAATCACAAGATGAGAAAGAGTTTAACACATAAACAAACATACAATCTTTATAGCCCTTGAGGTAGAATGAAAGTGGAGAAATAGATAAACTACACATACAAGTTCATCTCTAGCCTTACCAAGAGTTCTAGCCTAACTTACAATTCATTCTTATCATTTCTAAAAAGAAAATACAAGAGAGAATTGTAATATACAATGATAAAATGTGAACTCAAATGATTTTTTTCTCTCCCCCCATTCAATTCCTCAAGTTGTCTTTAAATAGGTGATGAAATGGAACTATTACACCAAACTTCCACCAATTTTTCCACAATGTCGGCCACCAACTTGCAGCTGATTTTTGACCACCAAATGGACCGAATTGGGCTTTGTGGAAAACATGAAAGTTGTAGGATTTTGTCTCAGCTTTCCAGGGCCACCAGATTCATGCAATTTGGACAAGTATTCTCTGAGATATGGCCCAAATACTGGACATGGGTCGGGCTGAGAAACAACTACAATTTGGTTTTGTTGTGTCTCAATTTCGGCCCATCAAATGTTGGATTTGGGCTTTTGATTGTTCTTCAACTTTGTGTAAAATTGAGACATGTTGCTCCAGGTTCAATAATCTCTCCATTTTGATCTATAGATTGAGAATTGTGTCCATTTTATTAAACCTGAAAAAATGATTTCCATTAAGCTTTTATAACTGAGGCACTATTTTCAGTCTTACAAAATTAAGGTTGTCTCGAAAGAGGACCCGATGAAGTATCTTTATCAGACACAAGCATTGGTGGGAAAGCTAGCAAGATGGTTGGTATGGTTATTAGAATTCAACATTGAATATGTTACCAATAAGGTGGTGAAAGGAAGAATAGTGGCAAAATTCTTGGCCATGAACCTGGTTGACGGCAATGAACCATGGAAGTTAGAATTCCCAAATGAACATCTGTGGGTAATCTCAGTAGTGGGATGGAGAATGTTCTTCGATGGAGCTGTTAGTCGTAACGATGTTGTAATAGGAGTTATTTTAATATCACCAAGTTAAGAAGTAATCCCATTTGCTAAAAAGTTGAAGTTCAAAGTCACCAATAATATGGCCAAGTATGAAGCCTGCACCGTTGGTTTAGAAATTGTTATTGCCATGGGTATTGATGAAATAGAGGTGCTAGGAGATTCCAAGCTAGTTATCTCTCAAGCCATCGAAGATTGGGATTTACGACAAGGGAAGCTAAAGCCCTAACTCAAACCCATCAGAAGGTTGACTGGGAGGTTCAATCAGATGGCTAATGCATTGGCTTCATTGGCATCAGTATGGGTAAGCATGAAAGAATTATTGGTGAGGCCAACAGTGATATCACAATCATGGGGCCCTTGTTACATGGAACCTTACGTAATAGAGATCGAAACGGATGAGAAGCCATGGTTTTACGACTTAAAGAAATATCTACAAGAGAGGAGTTTCCCTGAGGAGGCTAACGAGAAGGATGAGAAGGAAGCAAAGAGGCTTATGGAAGAAATCCATAGTAGTGTATGTGGGCCACACATCAATGGGCTAGTGCTTACAAAGAAGATCATGAGGCAAGGATTTTACTGGCTAACTATGGAGACAGACTGTGTCTGATTTGTGAATAAGTGTCACCAGTGCCAGATTAATGGAAACTTGATCCATCAACTGCCATAGGAACTACAAGGGATGGCTGCACTATAGCCCTTTGCTGCATGAGGCATCGATATTACAGGGAAAATAAGGCCGTTGGCCTCTAATGGACATCGATATGTGGTGGTGGCAATTGACAACTCCACCAAATGAATAGAAGCTGAGTTTTATACTAAGTTAGGGGTGAAGCAAATGGCGAAGTTCATTGAGAAAACCAACATATGCAGATTTGGGGTGCCATACCACATCATGATTGACAATGAGGCTCCTTTTCAACTCGAGACTAGGGCTCTGTTTGAGAAGTATGAAATTGAACACCATAAGTCATCTCCATACCAGCCATAAGCCAATAAGGCAGTAGAAGCGGCTAATAAGAATATCAAGAAGATGTTGGCCAAGGTGATGCAAATATATATAGATTGGACAGAGAAGTTGTTGTTTGTGTTATGTGGTTATAAAACAACACCCAGAAGTTCGATCGGTATGATGCCATTCTCGTTGGTATATGGTTTAGAAGCAGTTTTATCAATTGAGATATAAATGAAATTAGTAAGAGTTCTGATTAAAGCAGAAGTTCTTGAAGAGGAGTGGATTAGTAGTAGACATGAACACTTGGCCTTGATTGATGAGAAAAGAATGAAGGCTAGGTATCACATGCAGCTATACCAAAAACGGATTGCTCGAACTTTTAACAAAAGAATAAAGGCAAGGAACTTCAAAGAAGGAGAGCTGGTCCTCAAGCAAGCAAGACTAGTTGTGTTTGATCCAAGAGGGAAGTTTAAACCCAATTAGGAGGATCCATTTATTAAAACAAAGGTCATGTTCAGCGGATTTGTCCTTTTATTTGATATGGAAGGGAATGAGTTCACTGAACCCATGAACATGGATAGGCTCAAGAAATATTATGTATAAAAAAAAGAGAGTGGAAGGAAAAGTAATTAATAAGAAAACCAGAAATGGCTGATTAATGACAAGAGTTATATCATTGTGCACATATTGTTCAAAGAACAAAGATTGTACTTTCATTCATGAAATGAAACTGTTTGGAACAAATATGTCTTTTGAAATGTCTTATTATTGTGCAAAACAATAGAAAGGAAACATTAAACATCTAAGCTAACCAAGGAACTAACAATGTCATGTCTACCTCTTCGATGGACTATGAATAGGTTCACTATATCGCTCATAGCACTGCCTACCTCAAAGAAGAAGATCAAGAATGGAAGCCTGTTTCAGGTCACCTAATCCTTGCATTGGTCGTCAATCTCAAAATCATGATCATGGAATAGGTTCCTCTCAATGGTGCAATGTGCCCAAGAAACTTTCACATGCTCTAGATAATGAGTAAATAATCTCCCAGGGCTAAAAGTAGTCGGTGAATCCACAATCCTTTACTTCCGACCATATTGTCGGTGTAGCCTAGCAAGATCATCGAATGAACTATGGGTGAAGCCCGCTAGAGGCACGCATGCAACATATGTCCCTACGGTCACATACTGTAGCCTCCACCATGGACAGTGCCAGTGAATTTGCTTATTAGGAATGACTTTAAGTCAGTCAATCCAAGAAGAACGTCTTTTGAGTCTCCCCGTTGTATGAAGTTGAGGGCTATAACGGAAAATGCCTCATTCAGGCGGTACAAGGACAGATAATGTCTCTTGCAACCAAATATGAGAAAGAAAGAAACAAAGAAAAATAAGAAAAGAAGGCTGCTAAGTCAAAAACCTAAAAGGGCGGCTTAGGCAAAAATTAAGGCAAGCCCGCTAAGCTGAAAACCTGAAGAGGGTAGTTTAGGCAAGAATTAGGGCATTAAAAAAATGGCATAAGTAAAACCTAAAGAAGCAGAAGGCTCTTACTAAATACCTAAATCACATCTATCCTGACACGATCTAGTCTAATCAATGTCTCAACCAAAATCAGGGGAACTTCTGTGAACCTGGGACCCATATGAGGAATGATGGTCACAAGATGAGAATTTTTGAGACTAAAAGAAACTGTGCAAGGAGGCAAAACTGAAGAAGGTGAAGCCAACCAAATGAAGTCTAGTCCGTCATCCTAAGCAAAGGCATAGCGGAGGGTAATGTCACTTTACCACCCCTGGTATGAATGCCCATGGTGGAAATCAGGAAGTCGAATAAGTGATCGAAATCAGATGTTGATGGTGTCTAAATAGTGGGCAGAATGAGGCTCTAAGAATTGAATGAATGATGATTGAGTGTGGCTAAGAATTTGTCATACAGAGGACAAAGTTGCTACCTATTAAAGTGGAAGACATGATCGTGAGAATCCTAAAAGTTTGTACAGCCCTTCGAAAAAAGGATGTCAAGCTTAACGTGATGAAGGAACTTTAGATGATAGAGACCGAGAAGCTTGAGTCATTTCCAATCCTCATCCACCAAAGGCTTTAGAAGGGGCAAGATGATCTCGAGGAAAGATTCAGACATGTTGAATGACAAAAAAAGGTGTTAATGCGAAGAAGAAACCTCGAGAAACGAGAGAAAAGGTGTATAGAAGTAGCCAGAAGGAACATCATTTAAGTAGTGCACAAATCGAGGCTAAATTGCTAGGGAATCATCGACCGACCATCTAACTACCGTTCGGTTGTTGCATGATAGCTGGTCAACTTTCAGACAGTCGCCTGATAGTCTGATGGCCAACCAGTAGCCATTAGGGCTAATCAGCCCATTTACGCGATCCTTTGACTTTTGAAACATGTACCAGTGAATAGTTTGAAGCATGTGGCTTCCGGATTTGTAGCATTGTTCAAAATTAAATAACTAATGATGTAGACACAAATTCAAATGAATTTGGATGTAAATTCAGTACAGTGAACAAAATGTATGGAATCAAAAATAAATAAGTTTTACTAAATCTTTGAAATTTGTTTATACATCATGAAAGTTCATACATGGAGGCAAAATACGCAAAAAATCTTGATAAAGACCGCTGGTGAGAGTCCTCACTCATTGCCATCATTATCAATATAGAAGGAGAAAGCGGAGACTTGAGCCTGAAGGCACATCACCCTACGTTATAGATGAATGACTTCTTCATGATCCGTCTGACCAAGCAAAAAAAAAAATCGTATAGTTAGAAAAGCTATTAAGATAGAAATCATACATACATGAATTATAAGACACCTTACCTGATATCGGTGAGACATCTGTAAGACATACCCATGTGAAGTAGTTTGTAAGCGAAAAACCCATTCCATGGAAGATCGTGGCTCCTACATTTCATTCCTATTAGTGATAAATGAAAGAGAATTTGAGAATTGAACAATCAAGAAACTTACCAAAGTGGTGTCTTGTGGAACAAAAGGGACATGCATGTTCGGATCCTTGGTGATCATGTGGCTGTGGATCGACCACATCATGCTGTTTACGTAAGGAAGGAGGCTGTGATTTAAGTTGAAAGGGGCAGCAATTCTCATAGCTTAAAACTAGTGCTCCTCAGGACCTTGCCACTTATAATGAATCTACAAAAGAATAAGGCATGGTAAGAATATGGCATAAATGAAATATTGACTACAAATTCTTTGTTACCTTGTCCCAGGTCAGTGTGTGAATGTAATCACGAAAGAAGTTTAACTCGTGAGATCTCTTAATCTTCGCACGATGTGTAGCCTACCTTTTCGTCCAAGGGAAAGAAAAATCTTCACTAGTAGGGAGAACTCCCAACTCATACGCCCACACCTATCATGGACGATACAAAATCAGAAATAGGAGTTATGAAGATAAAATATGAAGGTGTGAAAAAGAAAAAAGTTACCCAATAAGTGCAGCAAATACAGGAACCCTAACAATGCCTCAACCAGCCTGATCCAAGCCAAACTACAGTTGACCGAGAGTAGCGCAACCCCGATCAAAATATTCACTCGATCAAGATCCTGGAGGGTAGGAAGTAAAGCCAAAGCAGTGGTGTTCAATGTATTGGAAAAGAGCACCGTACCCAGTAAATAAACTATGAAGCTGCGAGCACACTGATCCACCTTAACAGGAGTCAAATTGGACCTCCGTTTCTAATATTCATGCAATGGAGCATATCAAATGGAAACATTGTTCTTGACTTTCACCTCACATATAAGAAGATCTTGGATCATGCTATGCTGATCTGTTGAGTTCGTGATACAAGCATAATAGGAATCAGATTGCGTTGCATGGAAGACCGGTCAAGGCAGTAATATCCAAAGGCATGATAGTCATCTCACCAAACGGAAGATGGAAGGTATGGGTCATATCCATCCACCTCTCACACAAAGCGGCTAATGCTCAGCTATCAATGTACCGCTGAGCACGTGGAAGACAAGTGATGAACTTAGAGAAATCGGTATCAATGATCCTTCTCCTCACTGTATCATTCTCTATCTCAAAGAACCAACTATGGGCTTGAAAAAATGCCTCACACATCCTGTTCTCATGATAGTCCTAAAGTAAGAAATTGAGGTTTCTATATGAATGCAAGCCTAAATAGAAAATAGAAAAGGAAAGATATGAAGAGATCAAGTAGTAGGTTAATTATATGAGAAGTCGCGTCGTAGATAACCAGCACCTCTTGATCTTTTTGAAGAACCCTCAATGTCAATCTCCAGATCATATCAGACTTGCCAAGGTGGACTGGATGACTCACCATTAGAAAGAAGAAGTTGAGACGAACACGTAGGAAAAAATCGAAAGCGACTAGGATGAAAAACGAAAGAGTTATGCACGAATGAAGATAGAAATGGAAGAAAGGGCTTTATAGAAGTCCCCAACTGGCCGTTAACTATCAGATAGTCGAGTAACTATTGAACAACCATTAGGCAATAGTCAGATAGTTAGGCGGCTATCGGACAGCCGACTAGCCATTCCCCAAGTGAGGGGTCAAGTGGGAAATAGAGAAAAGGAAAAAGAGAGAAAGAAAAGAGAAAAAAAAAAGAAAAAAAAGGAAAGAAGAAAGAGAAAAGAGAGAGAAAAAGAAGAAAAGAAGAGAGAGAGAAGAGAAGGAAAAAGAGAGAAAAAAATAAATGAGAAAAGAGAGAGAAGAGAGAGAGAAGAGAAAAAGAGAAAAGAAAGGAGGGGAATTCCTCATCAACCTTATGACACTAACACTTCAGACAGAATCGGTAACAAGCACTCGACCATGTTAGCAGTTTAACAACTCACAAGGAAAAAAGAGCAGCCTTAGTTAATGGAACCCTCGACTGGAATCACATGAAATAATTTCTCCAGATACCAGAAGGCAGTTTGTTAAAGAAGGCACCAAACAAGATAAAAATTTGATTTAATTTTTTACAGGAATTTTTTTGAACTTTTTAAGAACTGGCGAAAGCTAAGGGAAGGATCTATAACAACCTAAGAATTCATAACTCCCCCATAAAGAATATTGAGCATAATAGAAGTTAGGAATGAAGAATGTCCGAAAATGATCAAGAGATTTTCCCCAATGGATTGAAAGGAGTCAAGAATAAAAGCTTGGGCGTGAAACCCATTGAGTACAAATTTGAAGCAGATTAAGGAAACTTAGAAAGAGGGCAACAAATGTAAAGACTGAAGCAGATCAAAGAAGAATACTCAAAAGAGGGGCATAAAACCCAATGAATGCAAAATTTGAAGAGATCAAAGATGAATGAAGAATGCCTAACCGAAAGCACAACGAATGAAGAGCTCTAAAGACTGCGAAGTAGTGCATGATAGAAGTTTTCCCAATGGGCATGCATTAAAAGGAAACCGTAAGAAGTAGGTGCACTTACGTGTGTTTTAAGTCCTTAGAATAGGCATAAGCCCTAAGAATAGGCGTACTAAAGAGTGTTGAAAACCCTTAAGAGTGTTTTAAGCCCTTAGAATAGGCACAAGCCCTAGGAAGAGGCATACAAAAGAGTGTTGAAAATGCTAAGAAGTAGGCACACTTAAGATTGTTTGAAGCCCTTAGAATAGATGCACTGAAGAGATTTACTAAACCCTAAGAAGTAGGTGCATTGAAGAGTGTTAAAATCCCTAAGAAGTAGATGCACTAAAGAGTGTTTTATCATAGCGTCATAAGGATGCTTTGTAGCCCTTGAATGGACACCTCTGCCCTTAGATGGGCATAACCACCCTTAGATGGGCATATCCGACCTTGAATGGGCATATGTTAGCCCTTATATGGGCATACTCACCTTAGATAGGCAAGTTCGTCCTTGGATGGGCACATTCGCCTTATATAGGGACGTTCAACAGTAAGTGTGCACAATAGTTCCTAAATGGACACACACTTTGCACAAATAGAAGGGAGCAGTGAGAAAGTTTGAAAGAATAAGGAAGAAATTGAATATGATAAGAAGGAAGAAAGAAAGACAGAGTATGATTACTTTGTCAACTTTTGTGTCTCACAAACCTCTCCAAAGTAGGGGGTAAGCTATAAACACTAGGTTTTTAAGGCTAGAGAATGAAGTGAAGATGAATGTCGAGCAAAAAGAATGACCAAAATGCCCTTGAGAGTCAATAAGAGAAGAGTGAAGGGAAGTTGGTGAAGAGCTTGGAAAACTGACACATGACTTTGAAAAATCACCGAATATAATCTAGAAGGAACCTTATGGTGAGTCATATACCATTGTGTACTGGTGTTTTGTTTTTATAGAAATTTACGGATCGCAAATCGAAGTTGAATTCCGAAAGTTATGCACGATCAAAGGAGCAAAGGTCCGAAGGGACTCCATTGAAGGATGATAAAAGATGAAGGGGTTGAAAGTAAATTGGCCAAACAGCCATCTTTAGACAGTCGGGCATCCGTCCTTGTTGGTATATTTCTCAAAATTTGCTTAGAAAATTTCCTTTTTCGTTTGCACCCCTCTCCTTGATAAACCCTACTCCCTCCCTCCACTTTGCAATTCACACCGATTGTCGAATACAATCATCTCTTTCTCTCTTGAAGATACACTTAAGAATTTGAGAAGTCTTTCCTAGTATAATTTTTTAGGCGTTCTATTGCTCTAAACCCGAAAAGGGTACGTTTTGAGAGCAGAATTCTCTCCTCCCTCCCATTCTCTTTATTTTACTTGCTTAGACAAAGCATGTTTAGGATTTTATTTTATGCTTAGGAGCATGTTTAGGGCTATTATGAATTGTTCTAATCGAATTTTTTTTGCAAGATGGTAAGTGTGTCGAGGTAAGTTTTAAACTTTCTTTTTTCAGAATCATGCTTAGGAATTTACTTTCTTTGCGAATGCTTAGAATCATGACTAGGAGAACATGTATAGAATCATGCCTAAGAGCACATGATTAGAATCATGATAGGAAGACTTATATTTTCTTTGATGAATATTAGGAAATAGCATAGAATAGGTAAGAATTATCATTTTGCCCTTGAATGCTATGATTGATGTTGATTACTTGAATTAGGCTAGAATATGCCATGATTGCCATGATTACCATTTTTAGGTCAGAAATGTTATGTTAGGATAGAAATACCATGATTCATAATAGATTGATATGAATTATGCTAAAATAGCAATAGGCAAAATACCATGATAGAATTTATCAAATCTAGGCTAGAATGCCATGACACTAGGTTATGGCTTTGATTGATTTATAATTTATGAATGTATGAATATTTGTAAATTATGGAGTGTAATTGTATGATGCCATGAAGTGATGGTGGGCTCGTATTGATGGTGAGGGACCGTTACTTAGAATAAATGTTCAACTATACGAATGTATGGAATATTTTACTATCTTATTACAAATAATGTAATCCTTTCCCCTTCCCTCATGTTTGAAAGGAATTGTAACTCTATTCTCCTCCCTCTTTCTTTGTATGAACATACAACTACCATTGATTGAATAATCACCTTACATGCCTAAAGAAGATAAAATGAATGATGTTAAGCGGATTAAGTAACAACACAAGATATTCTTATTTGCTATTTCCCAAGTGGAGGCCAGATTTACATCCAGGTAGGTCGAAAGACTCCTACCTAACTTCCCGAACCCATGTATGAAGGGATGAAGGTAGTTTAGGTCCTGAAGCAAGGGACTGGATTGCCCCCGTTCATTCCCAATTGAGTAATTGGGTGGTGACTCCTTTCTCCTGATGTTCCCATAGCTCCTTTGTGTTCCCTTAAGTCTCCAAGGAGGCTTTGACATAGTATCGTGGTCACAAACGCTCTGGTAGGATGAAAGCCTCGTTCACAATATTCATGATCACTAGTGTCTTGTAATACTCCTATGGATCTGTCTGGTTGTATCCTCCCACTATGATAAGGTACCATAGGAGGCTGTGCAATTGGATCTTGTGTTTGTTATGTATTAAGAATAGATGTTGAGCCTCTTAAGCTATTATTATTGATCACATCAATATTAGTGTCTTTAAACATCTCTTCCAAAATAACCTTGCTTTGAGCTATTATTATAGGAAAGTTACAGGCGTACTAAAAAAAAACTTTCATATCAGACTTACTATAGAAGTAATACCCATTGGAACCTTTACGGTTTCCTACAAATAAACATACTTTTATCTTACATGCCAACTTGTCTTTAAAGTCCCTCAACATGTGTGCTATACACCCCTAAATATGAATATGGTGTAGGCTAGCTTTACAACCACTTTATATTTTCATAGGTGTCTTTGAAATAGACTTTGAAGGAACTAGGTCTAGAAGGAATGCTACCATTTGTAGTGAATATCCCAAAAACTATTAGGTAAAATCGAATAACTCATCATGGATCTTACCATGTCCAAAGGATTTCTATTTCTGCTCTCTGCTACACCATTTTGTTGTGGTGTACCTAGTGCAGTAAGTAATGATATAGTCCTATTGTCTTTTACATACTCGTCAAATTGACTTCAGAGTTATTCACCACCATGATTATATTTAGTGTTTTGATATTTTTGCCTAGTTGCTTTTCAACCTCCATCCTATACTCTTTGAACTTTTTAAAAGCTTTGGATTTCTAGTGCATTAGGTAAACATAGTCATACATTGAGTAGTCGTTAATAAAGGTGATGCGTTCGAAACTAGCAAGTATACTAGTCGCACAAGTAATAAAGTGATGAGTAAGATATCGTTCCCACGAGGATTGATTCTAATTGAATTTGTTATTTTCCAGCAACAATAAACTAAACAGGGGGGGTTTTGTTGATGGATTAACTAAATGAAATATTAATGTAAATGCACAATAATACAACACAAAGTAAAATGGAGTGAAAAATCAATGAGAGTAACCTGGTTAAGGGATCATTCTCTGCCACAAGATATGGATTTGCGAATTAATTGTAGAATTGTCATCCAATTACACCATTGAAATTATCAACCGTAGATAACAACAAGCTCTGTTATCCCAATCTTTCCTTACTTTGTTGTTAAACAAAACAGGCTCTTTATTTAATCTCTATCCATTAAACAACCTAGAACAAGCTCTCTAAATTTAATTCAATGGATGCATTACGATAAGAAAGATAGGTTGATCTAAGCAATAAACACACAAGCTCGGATTATTTAACTTAGGTTGTATTCTCCAATTGCAATCTCTGATCACAATTTTGCTACTAAGGATTAGAAATTCAAGACAATTACGGATCAAGATTTCTACTCTAGCAATAGACAACAACCAGATTATATTCAGTTGGCCATTCCAAATACAATCAGCAAGCAATCATAAGCATTAGATATGGGAAAATACAAGCAACTTCAATTAGAGAATTGGATAACAACTTCTTGCACAATCAACTTACAAAAACCATATCAGGGGCTTTGAAATCACCCTCAACCAATTCAGATTCAGTTACACATGTTTAAGAACGTGGTAAATACAATACAACATGGAGACATTCCAGAAAATGAAAGGGAAGGGAAAAACTTAGCAAATTTGATGTAATTCTCTTTGGATTGTAGTTCTTCCTCTTTCCAAGCTTCCTTTCTCCTTCAAGAACTCCAGGAGATGAAAGAATTCCAGAGCTGCAGCCTCCACCACGTTCTCCCCTCTTCAAGTTATGAAAATAAAACCCTAAAATGTGTTTAAATACTCTGCTACAGTAATGTGCTACAGTGTCCCGTATTATACATGCTACAGTGATGTGTGGAATTACATTTCTACACTTCTCACACTGTTTTGATTACAACTTTCGGTACACTGAATGGATTCATAAACCGTAAATTTCTCCAAAAAGTAGACTTCGAGAGCTTTTCAACGGTATATGATATGTCATCGGGTTCATTGTATATCAATACAATTAAATCCGAGAAGATGGTTGACTAGCAGAGGTGAAAATGAAGGGTTTTACTCCATTTTTGTGCAAGTTGCTCCAAAACTCCTACAAACATCAAAACCACACAAAAACATAAAAATACCAAGGAATATAGCAAAGAAACATGGACGAATTGATATGAAAATGATATATAAATAGACACTTATCAAATTCCCCCACACTTAGACTTTGCTAGTCCTCGAGCAACTACGACAATATGAAATAAAACTAAACCGAAACAGAATCAACAAAAAATTAAAACACACAAATGCTTCATCTTGCAAATAGGCCTCAAAGATTGTACTTAATTATAACCCAAGGAAAACTTCAAAATAATGCACTTGATCAAGAATTTTATCTTAAAGATTAGTTTCGCTTCATTTCAATTCCTCAAGTGTGTGTGTGTAGAGCCATTCTCACCTAATCACTTGTAACCCGGATGAGTTTATGCATAAAAATGAATCATATTTAATATTGAAGATGTGTGTATAAATGAACTCCATAGGCCTGCTTTTCAAGTCACTCTCCACTAATGTAGACATGCACAACACCAAGGATCAAGTAGGACTTTATTAAGCTTGTAACGTTTGGCTTGGGTGAAGGTATGATAAAGGATAATAATTTGGCTCAAATCACCCACAAACACATAAATCATTCAAGACTATGTAGAGCTCAACCCTATAACACAACTTATTTCAATTCACCAGGTTACTCCCCCATACTTATTTAGAACACTCAATCTTTTTTTTTTTTTTTGCAGAAAACAAAAGAAAACTACACCCCCACACTTTGTTGTTTCATTCTTTTCAAGAACACTTAAGGGTATAGATCTCTTATTCTTCTTCTTTTGTTCTCTTTTTTTTTCTTTTTTTCTTTTTTCTCTTTTTTTTTTTTTTCTTTTTTTTTATTACACTTCCCCTCCCCCACACTTAAACAACACATTGTCCTCAATGTGTAAGTACGTGGACGATAAGTACAGATTGGCTTTTTTTTTTTTACCAACACAATAGGACTCACTTGCATTGCTCATGACACATCCCAACCTCCTCTAACTTCCCAAAACCAGAACATAGCTCAAAATTTAATTGTGAATGATCTACATGCTCATAGGTAAGGGATAAACTGTTTGGAACAAATTCATTTGAGGTTAGGAAATCTTTTAGTGAGTTAACAAAGAAAAAGGCTTACAGAGGCTCAAAGGGGTAACTAGGGATCAATTTCAGTCAAGGTTGGCTATTAAGGCTCAAAACGGTCCAAAGATGGCCTAAATCATTTCCCCAATGTTGCACAGTCTAGGATTTCGCCTCGAGTGACCATCAAACAAGTTCTAGAATTCATTGAAATCTGAAGAAACATTTAAATTACATAAACTTTCTCTAAGTGAACAAATAACTCAGTGATAATAGCTCAGTGCTCAATGTTGCGCAAGGAATCAAAAGCAAAGCGAAAACCAATAAACATTTCAAGCACACAGATCCATGCATCATTTATCATTTTCCAAGAGTTATTCTTAATTCAATCATTATCTTATCATCGACCCACAAAATGCAAGAAAAGAGGTACGTGGAGTTGTTACACCTGATTCAAGATTGTATATTTCAACAATCCTTAGGACCAGTAGCCCGCAGACTTAAGGTTTCCAGCCTATATACCTTTATTATGAAAGAACAAAACAAGAAACAAGACACTTCAAACAACATGAAATAAACAAACTACAGATTTATTGAGAGAGAATGCGTTTCAAGAGTTAAGAAAACCCCATATTCTGCCATTCTCAGGTTTTTCCACAATGTTTTTTTTTTTTGAATCGAAACTGATAAAGACAAAAACACACAACAACTCGAAATTACATAAAACTAAACTTACTCAGAAAATAATAAAGTCCAACAAATCAACAAACACAAACAAGTCAGTTAGAATGGGTCTAAAAAGTTTAGAAGTTAGCCTTCTTATTCAGCCATTATAGATTAAAGAGATCCATAATGCGTTTCAAGAGGACTTAAACTTTTTAAGCCACTACTCTAAAAACCAAGATTAGAAAATATTACCTGGGAGGAAAGAAACAACCTGAAAAATCTCAAAATAAATAACATGAAAAACTTCAAATAAACACAATAAAAAGAAAGCAAACAAAAACGAAGCAAACCAGCAAAAAGAGATTACAGATGGAGTGTTAAATCCAGTTTACGCCTCTTATTGCCTTCTCCAAACCAATCAATCCGAGCTGTTGTTGGATCAGGCGAATAGACGAATTCTGGTAGTTTGTCAATTAACTCCCCTGCCGTTGAAGCTGTAACAAGGATTTGCCTCGTTGATGGTGAGATAAAATTTTTTTCTACAGCTTGATCAAGAAAAGACAACAAACCATCAAAAAAGTTATGACATTTAACAAACCAATGGGTTTTTTATGGATGTTTAGCTGTGCCCAAGAGGTGATTTGAAATATCTCCTCTAATGTGCCATAACCACCTGGTAAAGCTATAAAATGCATCGGACTTAACAATCATATGTGCAATACGCTCATGCATGCTAGAGACTTGTAACTCTTCCCCGATTGTGTTGCCTACGATATCTCGCAAAGCTAATGGTTTAGGGATAATGCCGAGAACTTTACTTCCTCCCAAGGATGCAGCTGTCGACACACACCCCATTAACCCAAGACTACCCCCTCCATAAATCACATGAATACCTCTCGCAGCTAATGTCCTACCAAGATCAAGAGCTGCTGTTGTAAACTCTCCATCTTTACAAATTGCGATCCACAAAATACGCATATATTTTGGAATCGCCGAATTGGTGTTTTCTCCATTTCTAAAAGTGCTCTAAACTTTTGGAAGACAATGATGTACGTTAGGTATTATGTGATTTAAGTGCAAGACAGGTTATAAAATGACATTTCAAAATATACAGCATGGATATATACACACGTAAAACTCTCAAATTTGACACATGGGGACATAATTTCGGTGGGAGTTGCTCGATGCAGATTTATCGCCCAAGATTTGACAAAAATGAGATATGCTTTCGGTGGGGTTTGACAAAACCTACACACTTGTCTCCCACGTGAAGCATGAAAAGTAGAGATTACTTTTCGGCGGAGGTTGACAAAACCTCCACACTTGTCTCTCACATGTGCATAAAAAATGGAGATATACTTTCGGCGGAGGTTGACGAAACCTCCGCACTTGTCTCCACGTGTGCTTATTACATGGGGTAGTCTAGATTTGTCAAAAAGACAACTAAAATTTGAAACAAACAAAATAAACAAACAACAAAAACACAAGACACATTGATAATCGATCACGAAACAAGAAGAAAAAAATAAAATTCGATATACAAACAACAACACACATTCAAATATACAAAGTAGTTGTGATTGTGGCTCACATCTTCCTCTGGTTTTACGTCCAGTAACGGCTGAAACGCCTTCTATGAGTCGGGGATTTGCTTCCCATCCAGTTGTCTTAAAAACTGGCAAACAGGGTCGTTTTTAGTCAGATTCCCTAGACTATAACACTGCAATTCATCACGAAATTGTGTCCATAGATTAAGCAATTCACGCTGAACAAGTCCACAAGAATGTGACTCGAGAGTTAACAAAACATTATCCAGCGACTCATTACTCAAACCATTCTTAATAAATGAAAGTTTATCTTCTCTATTCCTGGACGCAAAACCTAATGAACGACAAGTCTGGTTACAATTCCATCTAGCACATTTATAACATACTTGTAACCTTTTCGCTCTTCGCCTCTTGGCGTAGTAGCTCTTTCCTAGACCAGGCATGTATTTTGCGAGATTAATGTCCGGCTCATCGGACAATCTCACCTTGGCTTCGATAAGCCATCGGATATCAGCAGGCACATTTAGGAGCATCAATGCCCAAAGTCTAGTCATCCGTACTTTATAAATTTTAAACACAGCATTTTGAGGAAGTGAAGGGAAATATTTACGAAGGTTCGATAGAAAGATATCAGCATCCATTGAAGAGAAGAAATGGAGAGATATTACCCGATCTTTCTTTGTTTTTTATATTTTTTATTTTATCATATTTTTTAAAGTTAATTTATTTTATTTTATTTTTTTATTTTTAATGTTTAATTTTAATTAAGATTTTATATTTTTTTTTAAGTTAATGCGATTGAGTTTGTTCTTCTCCCAGATATTGCACGTTTCAAACCTTCGAACCAATGGCTTCAATTCTTGTTTCGGTTTTGTTTTCCTCAATCTGTTGCTACAAATGAGCTCAAAGTACAGAATAATCAAATTAAACAAAAGGAAGGAAAAGAAAAGAGCAGAAACGAAACTAAAGACACATAAAAGAGATAACAACACAATAGCAAACAAAAGTCACAAACAAGTAAAAGAAATATAAAAACAAATAAGACAGATGGCAAAGAGAGATAAAACCTGATCAATTTGATGGCCTACGAAAGGAATCTCATCGAGACACAAAAATCGATCATTATTACCTCATTTTATTTTTCTTTTCTTCTTTTTTTTTTATTTTTCAAAAACATTGGGTTGCCTCCCACTAAGCGCTTGGTTTAACGTCCTCAGCCCGACGTTGGTTCCATCATGGGAGGATCCAATTTCTGTTGTGCTTCTCTAATGGGCTTGGATCTCTCTTCCAACAAGAATTTGTGCATGCATATGGCTGGGCCTTGGATGTTAGCAATCGTCCACCCAATAGCTGTTTTGTGGTCTGTACGTATTCGGACGAGTTTCTCTTCTTGTATTCGTGCAAGGCCCATTTCTATTATAATTGGCAAAGGATCATCCTCACTCAAGAATCCATGCCTCAAATGATCTGGAAGAAGATTAAGCTCCAAGGCAGGGGCTGTCATCACAGAAGGAAGAATTTTCTCATTAGATAAAGGAAATTGAATGTAGGAAACATCATACCTATTTGTGGTTATTGCTATGGTCTCATCTAAGCTTGCCACAACTTCCTCCATTTCTTTGGACACTTGTATCAAAATTTCTGACTCCTTAGAATTTTCTGTCCCTATGTGCTCATAATAGCTATATCCAATCCATTCTTGCGAGTTAACTCAAAACATTGTTGTGGCAAAGAATCAACAACGTCAACTGCAAAAACAGAATGTAAGTCACTAGAGTACCTCATTGCCTCAAAAATATTGAAACATATCACCTTGCCATCAAACTCTATGATGAGAGTGCCATCATGAACATCAATCTTGGTTCTAACAGTTTTCGAGAATGGTCTTCCCATAAGAATCGGTGTTGGATTAGGAGATGTCTCATCCTCTATTTCAAGAACATAAAAGTCTACTGGGAAAACCAATTGATTCACCTGCACAAGCACATCTTCCACAACTCTTTTGGTATATGCATTAAAACGATCAGCAATTTGAATGGTAACACCAATTTCCACAAAAGGTCCAAGATTTAAAGAAGCATAAATAGAATATGACATGATGTTAATAGATGCTTCTAAATCTAACATAACTCTTTCAAACATGGTTTTAGCAATGGTGCATGGCATAGTGAACGTACCTGGATCTTTGCACTTTGGAGGAATTTTCATTTGCAATACAGCTGAAACATCTTCCCCCACACTTACTTTCTCATTTCTTTTTAACTTTCTTTTGTTGGTGCATAACTCCTTGAAACATTTTGTATAACGAGGTACTTGTTCGATAGCATCCAAAAGTGGTATACTCACCTCGATTTTGCGAAAAGTTTCCAGGATTTTCTGTTCTTGTTCCTCCTTCTTCGATTTTACAAATCTACTAGGAAAAGATGGAGGAGAAACATATGAAGGAATGGGGGCTATAGGATTTACCTGAGAAGTCAGTGTTTTGTTCATGGTGGAAGTGGTGTCATCTCCTTCATCAGTTTGTGATTTCCTTTGGCAAGATATCTAATTGCTCTCCACCTTGCGAAGTTATCGTACTAACAGTCTCTCCTGGATTGATCACCGCTTGAGAAGATAATTTTTCTGAGTCTTGGCCCTCGAATTTGCTCATGCTAGTAGCCAATTGTCCCATTTGATTTGCCAGGTTTTGGATACTTGCCCCAGTTTCTTGCTGGAATTGCATTGTGTTAGTGGCAAGTGCATTAACAATATCCTAGAGAGACATACCTGAGTTTTGTGAAGCTGGTTGCGGTGCTGGATGTGGCATTGGTGGTGGTTGCATTTGAAAATGGTTGCTGCACTCTAGGTTGATTGAAACCTTGTGGCCGATTTGGTATCACATTTGGAGTGATTGGTTGATGATTCCAGTAACTGAAATTATGTTGATCTTCCCATCCAGCATTGTAAGTGCTAGAGAAAGGATCATACCATTGCCTCGTTTGTCCTGGAAATCCACCCATGGCATTGGCTTGTTCCATATATTCTTCTTGTAAAGTTGGATACATGTCGATTGGATGCTCCATCGTAGAATATATCCCACATTCATAAGATTTTTGCATATCTCCTACAGCCATGTTTTCCACAAGAGAGGTTAGCTCAGAAAGTTGTTGTTCAATGTTCGGAGTGCTTACCTCATTTACTCTCCATGGTACTTGTGGCTCAAATCCGCTACTGAATTGATAGAAGTTTACTGCCATGTTGTCTAAACACAAACAATCAGAAAAGAAAAACAAAGAAAATATGAATCAACAATGAAAACAAAATAACAAATCGATTAGAAAATCAATCCCCGGCAACGGCGCCAAAAACTTGATGCGTTCGAAACTAGCAAGTATACTAGTCGCACAAGTAATAAAGTGATAAGTAAGATATCGTTCCCACGAGGATTGATTCTAATTGAATTTGTTATTCAAAAGCAACAATAAACTAAATGGGGGGGTTTTGTTGAATGATTAACTAAATGAAATATTAATGCAAGTAAGAATAACAAAACACAAAGTAAATAGAATGAAAAATCAATGAGAGAAACCTGGTTAAGGGATCCTTCTCTACCACAAGATATGGATTTGCGAATTAATTGTAGAATTGTCATCCAATTACACCATTGAATTATCAACCGTAGATAACAACAAGCTCTGTTATCCCAATCTTTCCTTACTTTGTTGTTAAATAAAACAAGCTCTTTATTTAATCTCTATCCATTAAACAACCTAGAACAAGCTCTCTGAGTTTAATTCAATGGATGCATTATGATAAGAAAGATAGGTTGATCTAAGCAATAAACACACAAGCTCGGATTATTTAACTTAGGTTATATTCTCCAATTGTAATCTCTGATCACAATTTTGCTACTAATGATTAGAAATTCAAGACAAGTTACGGATCAAGATTTCTAGTCTAGCAATAAATCACAACCAGATTATATTCAGTTGGCCACTCAAATACAATCAGCAAGCAATCATAAGCATTAAATATGGGAGAATACAAGCAACTTCAATTAGAGAATTGGATAACAATTCCTTACACAATCAACTTACAAAAACCATATCAGGGGCTTTGAAATCACCCTCAACCAATTCAGATTCAGTTACACATGTTTAAGAACGTGGTAAATACAATACAACATGGAGACATTCCAGAAAATGAAAGGGAAGGGAAAAACTTAGCAAATTTGATGTAATTCTCTTTGGATTGTAGTTCTTCCTCTTTCCAAGCTTCCTTTCTCCTTCAAGAACTCCAAGAGATGAAAGAATTCCAGAGCTGAAGCCTCCACCACGTTCTCCCCTCTTCAAGTTATGAAAATAAAACCCTAAAATGTGTTTAAATACTCTGCTACAGTGACTTGCTACAGTGTCCGTATTATACATGCTACAGTGATGTGTGGAATTACATTTCTACACTTCTCACACTGTTTTGATTACAACTTTCGGTACACTGAATGGATTCATAAACCGTAAATTTCTCCAAAAAGTAGACTTCGAGAGCTTTTCAACGGTATATGATATGTCATCGGGTTCATTGTATATCAATACAATTAAATCCGAGAAGATGGTTGACTAGCAGAGGTGAAAATGAAGGGTTTACTCCATTTTTGTGCAAGTTGCTCCAAAACTCCTACAAACATCAAAAACACACAAAAACATAAAAATACCAAGGAATATAGCAAAGAAACATGGACGAATTGATATGAAAATGATATATAAATAGACACTTATCAAAAGGTGATGGACTACTCATACCCACCTCTCGATTGAACACTAATTGGTTGACGTACATCTGTGTGCACCAATTCTAAATATTCCTTGGCTTGATATCCCTTAGCTGTAAATGGCTTCTCAGACATCTTTTCTTCTAGGCATGATTAACAAGTTGGTCAAGGTTCGACTTCTAAGGAACTCAATGCTATATCCTTAACCGCCCTTTGAATCTTTTTAATATTTATTTGCCTTAGTCTAAAGTGCCAAAGATATGTTTCATTAGTGTTAGACAACTTAAGTCGTTTGCTTTAATTCAACTCAATGTCATTTATAGAAGGTAATACACTTTTAATTATATAAAGATTGCTATCCATTATTCTAGAACAAATAAATTCTTTATTCTTTTTAATAACAACTGACTTGATAAAAGGAATAGAATAACCATAATTTATTAAACAAGAAACATAAATTAAATTTTGTTTAAATTTTAAAACAAAATAACAATTGATCATGAGAATATATCTCTTGCAATCTGAAAAAAAGAATGCATTTCCCCAATTGCACAAGCAAACAACAACATTCCACTGACTTGCATTAAGCTCATCTCCCTATCACTTAGCTGCTTGGTTGCCTGGAACCCCTATGAAGGAAAGAACACATGGCTAGTGGTTCCAGAATCTATAATCCAAGTATTAATAGAATATTCCACAAAATATGATTCAATAAAGAGTACGCTACCTTATTTGCTTTCTATTCAGCTAAGTAGGTTGGGCCATTTCTCTTCCAATGCCCATCCCAACTATAGTAAAAACACTTGCCTTTTGGCTTCTTCTCCCCTTCTACGGTTTTCTTGGTGGGAGGCATCCCATTCTTCTTGTTTCCTTTGCACTTGTTCTTACCTTTCCTAGAAGGTTTAGTAGTAGCAAAAGAAGCAGAAGACTTAACTATGTTAACTTCCTTAGATTTTCCTAACATTAACTCTTTAGTCTTTTCCAAATCCTTATTGAGCCTAGTCAAGGTAGAATCCTTATGGTTCAGCTCATAGTCTAACTTGAACTAATTAAAGGTATTATCAAGTGACCCTAACACCATGTCAATTTGTGAGTCAGCATCAATCTCTATGCCTAAGACCTCAGCTTGATTTAGGGTTGCAATGACTTTTATCATATATTCTATAACAGGCTCACTTAGGCCTTGTACAAGGCATATGGATCTTTGCAAGGCTTACCACTCTACGTGATGCCCCTGATCACCAAACATCTCATGTAGGTGAGTCATGATGTCCACAACATGATCCATTTATGTTATGCCTGAAGCACATCATTCATTGTGACAAGTATGTGACACTTGGCAGTTTCATTAGCATTCCTTAAAATAATCCCTCTCTACCTGGGTGGACTCATTATCAGGAGTATTAGGGACAAGCTCAGTTAATACCCATTTGATCTTATGAAATGATAACACAATATCCAGTTTTTATTTTCATTCTGCACAATTCTTTCCTTGGAGCATACGATTATTAAGAATATAAGCAATTGGATTCATTTTCTACAAAAATAAACATAAGCCTTAATAATGTGTGGACACTTGATTTTTTAGGCTCAATGATGAAGTGAAGATGAATGTTGAGGAATGGAAATGATCAAAATGTCCTTGGAAGCAAAAGAAAGAAAGATGAGAAGAAACCGACCAAAAGCTTTGAAAACTGATACATTACTCTAAAAAATCAGAAAAGTTAATCAAGGAGGAATTTGATCATGTGACATATACTGTTGCAAAGCTAGGATATCTAGTTTTCACAGAATTTCACGGATCACAAATGAAAGTTGAACTCGAGGAGTTACTTACGATCAAAAGGTTAACGGTTAGAAGGGGCTACATTGAAAAAATGCAAAACTGAAGGGTTTGGTAGGCCACAACACGCCAGTGGTTGTAGGACAGTTAGTTAGCTATCTTACCACCAGTCGGCGGCCCATCCAAAGCTAGTTGGCTACCCCACTATTGGATGATGGTCTTTACATAGCCGGCTGGTTGGTCTCCCAATAATTTTGGAAAATCTCATTATAAACCTTCCTATTTTGATATTTGATTTCTTTTCGAACTTCAACCTTGAACTATATAAACCTTCCACCATATCAATTTGCAAGTCAGCATCAATCTATACCCCAAGACCTTAGCTTGATTTACGATTGTAATGACTTTCATCACATATGCTCTAAAAAGCTCACTTAGGCCTTGTATGAGGCTTATGGATCTTTTTAAGGCCTACCTCTTTGCTTGATGCTCCTGACCACAAAACATCTTATGTAGGTGAGTCATGATGTCCACAACATTATCCATTTATGTTATAAAGCATATCATTCATTTCGGCGAGTATGTGGCACTTGGAAGTTTCGTTAACATTCCTCCAAATGTTAAAATAATCCCTCTCTACTTAGGTGGACTCATTTGCAGGAATATTAGGGACAGGCTCAGTTAATACCCATTGGATCTTATCAAATGATAACAAAATATCTAGTTTTAATTTTCATTATGCACAATTCTTTCCTTGGAGCATATGATTATTAAGAATTGAAGCAATTAGACTCATTTTTTGTAAAAATACACATAACCTTTAACAATGTGGGGGCACTTGATTTTTGAGCTCGACGATGAAGTGAAGATGAATATCGAGCAATGGAAATGATTGAAATGCCCTTCGAAGCAAAAGGAAGAAAGGTGAGAAGAAACCGACACATGCTTTTGAAAAATCACATAAATTAATCCAAGAGGAATCTGATGATGAGTCATATACTGTGACGAAGCTAGGATGTCGAGTTTTCATAGACTTTTACGACTCACGAATCAAATTCAAACTCAAAGAGTTATGTGTGATCGAAAGGTTGAAGATCAGGAAGGACTACATTAAAAAAAAGCAAAACCAAAGGGTTTGATAGGCCACAACCAAATGACGGTTGTAGGACAGTTAGTCAGCTATCTTACCACCAGTCGACAATCCACCCACGGCTGGTCAATTACTCCACTGTTGGCTAATGGTTTTAACATAGCTGGTCGTCTATTCTCCTTCTAATTTTGCAAAATCTAATTACAAACCTTCTTATTTTGATTTTTGATTCCTTTTTCAACTTCAACCTTTAACTACATAAAGCTACCCCCATGTCAATTTGTGAGTCAACACCAATCTCTATGCCTAAGACCTCAGCTTGATTTAAGGTTGCAAAGACTTTCACCATATATTCTCTAACAAGCTCACTTAGGCCTTGTATGAGGCTCATGGATCTTTGCAATGTTGTCTCTTTGCTTGATGCCCTGGCCACCAAACATCCCACGCAGGTGAGTCATGATGTCCACAACATTATCCATTTATATTATGCCTGAAGCATATCATTCATTGCAACGAGTATGTGACACTTGGCAGTTTCGTTAGCATTCCTCCAAGTGTTAAAATAATCCCTCTTTGCTAGGGTGGACTCATTTGTAGGAATATTAGGGATAGGCTCAGTTAATACCCATGGTCTTATCAAATCATAACACAATATCTAGTTTTAATTTTCATTATGTAAAACTATTTCTTTTGAGCATATGATTATTAAGGATAAAAGGAATTGGATTCATTTTCTGTAAAACTAAACACAACCCTTAACAATGTGGAGGCACTTGATTCTTGAGGCTCGATGATAAAGTAAGGATGAATATTGAGCAATGGAGATGATCGAAATGCCCTTGGAAGCAAGAGGAAGAAACATGTGAAGAAACCAACCAAAAGCTTTAAAAACCAACACATGACTTTGAAAAATCATAGAAATTAATCCATGAGGAGTTTGATGATGAGTCATATTGGTAGAATTTTACAGATCATGAATCAAAGTTGAACTCGAAGAGTTGTGCGTGACCAAAAGGATGAAGGTCAAAAGGGACTACATTGAAAAAAATGCAAAACCAAAGGGTTTGGTGGGCCATAACTAGCCGACGATTCTAGGACAGGGAATCAGCTGTCCTACCATGAGTCCACGGTCCACCCACAGCCGATCGTCTATCCCACTATTGGTTGACGATCTTTACATAGCCAGCTAGCTGTTCTCCCTCTAAAATCTTATTATAAACCTTCCTATTTTGATTTTTGATTCCTTTTTCAACTTCAACCTCCAACTATATAAACTCCTTCACCATGCCAATTTGTGAGTCAGCATCAAACTCTTCGCACAAGACCTTATTTTGATTTAAGGTTGGAATCACTTTCATCATATATTCTTTAAATAGGCTCACTTAGGCCTTGTATGAGGCTCATGGATCTTTTCAAGGCTTACCTCTTTGCTTGATGCCCCTGGCCACCAAACATCTCATGTAGGTGAGTCATGATGTCCACAATATTATCCATTTATGTTATGCCTGAAGCATCTCTTTCATTGCAGTGAGAATGTGACACTTGGTAGTTTCAATAGCATTCCTCCAAGTGTTATCCCTCTCTGCATGGGTGGACTCATTTGTAGGAGTTTTAGGGATAGACTCAGCTAATACCTATTTGATCTTATCAAATGATGACACAATATCCAGTTTTGATTTTCATTCTGCATAATTCTTTCCTTAGAGCATATGATTATTAAGAATAGAAGCAAATGGATTTGTTTTCTGTAAAAATAAACATAACCCTTAATATAATGTGGGATGCTTGATTTTTGAGGCTTGATGTTGAAGTGAAGATGAACGCCAAGCAATGGAAATGAACGAAATGCTCTTGGAAGCAAAAGAAATAAAGATGAGAAGAAAATAACCAAAAGCTTTAAAAACCAACACATGACTTTGAAAAATCACGGAAATTAATCTAGGAGGATTCTGATGATGTGTCATATACTTTTGTGAAGCTAGGATGTCTAGTTCTCACGTAATTTTACTGATCACGAATCAAAGTTTAACTTGAAGAGGCACGGTTGATCAAAAGGTCGAAGGTTAGAAGGGACTACATTGGAAAATTGCAAAATTGAAGTGTTTGGCCATGATCGATTGACAGTTGTAAGATGCATGCTGGTCTACGGTCCACCCACAGTCAATCAGCTATCCCACTATTGGCTAACGGTCTTTACACAGTCGGCTGGCTGTTCTCCCTCTAATTTTGGAAAATCTCATTATAGACCCTCCCATGTTGATTTTTCATTCTGTTTTCAACTTCAAACTTTAACTATATAAACTCCTTCACCATGCCAATTTGTGAGTCAGCATTAATCTCTACGCCTAAGACCTCATCTTGATTAAAGGTTGGAATCACTTTCATCATATATTCTCTAAACAGGCTTGCTTAGGCCTTGTATGAGGCTCATGGAACTTTGCAAGTCTTACCTCTTTGCTTGATGCCCCTGATCACCAAACCTCTCATGTAGGTGAGCCATGATGTCCACAACATTATCCATTTATGTTATATATTGATAGGTGTTTATTTATGTATTACTTTCATATCAATTCGTCTATGTTTCTTTGCTATATTCCTTGGTATTTTTATGTTTTTGTGTGGTTTTGATATTTGTTGGAGTTTTGGAGCAACTTGCACAAAAATGGAGTAAAACCTTTCATTTTCACCTCTGCTAGTCAACCATCTTCTTGGATTTAATTTTATTGATATACAATGAACCCGATGACATGTTGTATACCATTGGAAAGCTCTCGAAGTCTATTTTCTAGAGAAATTTACGGTTCACGAATTCATTCAGTGTACCAAAAGTTATAATCAAAACAGTATGAGAAGTGTAGAAATATAATTCCACAAATCTCTGTAGCATGTATAATACGGGGCACTGTAGCAGGTTACTGTAACAGAGTATATAAACATATTTTAGGGTTTTATTTTGATAACTTGAAGAAGGGGAGAACGTGTTAGAGGCTGCATCTTTGGATTTCTCTCATCTCTTAGAGTTCTTGAAGGAGATTGAAGGCTTGGAAAGAGGAAGAACTACAAATCATAAGAGATTTCATCAGATTTGCTAAGTTTATCATTTCCTTTTCATCTTCTGAAATATTTATGTTGTATTGTATTTACTACGCTCTTAAACATGTGTAACTAAATCTGAATTGGTTGAGGGTGATTTCAAAGCCTCTGATATGGTTTTTGTAAGTTGATTGTGCAAGAAGTTGTTATCCAATTCTCTAATTGAAGTTGCTTGTATTTTCCTATATCTAATGCTTATGAATGCTTGCTGGATTGTATTTCGAATGGCCAACTGAATATAATCTGGTTGTTGTCTATTGCTAGACTAGAAATCTTGATCCGTAATTGTCTTGAATTTCTAATCCTTAGTCGCAAAATTGTGATCAGAGATTGCAATTGGAGAATACAACCTAAGTTAAATAATCCGAGCTTGTGTGTTTATTGCTTAGATCAACCTATCTTTCTTATCGTAATGCATCCATTGAATTAAATTTAGAGAGCTTGTTCTAGGTTGTTTAATGGATAGATATTAAATAAAGAGCCTGTTTTATTTAATAACAAAGTGAGGAAAGATTGGGATAACAGAGCTTGTTGTTATCTACGGTTGATAATTTCAATGGTGTAATTGGATGACAATTCTACAATTAATTCGCAAATCCATATCTTGTGGTAGAGAAGGATCCCTTAACTAGGTTTCTCTCATTGATTTTTCAATCTCTTTAAATTTGCATTGTGTTATTCTTTACTTGCATTAATATTTCATCTAGTTAATCAATCAACAAAACCCCCTCATTTAGTTTATTGCTGCTTTCGAATAACAAATTCAATTAGAATCAATCCTCGTGGGAACGATATCTTACTCATCACTTTATTACTTGTGCGACTAGTATACTTGCTAGTTTCGAACGCATCAAGTTTTTGGCGTCGTTGCCTGGGATTTATTTTCTAATCGATTTGTTATTTTGTTTTCATTGTTGATTCTTATTTTTGTTTGTTTTTCTTTTTTAATTTTTTGTGTTTAGACGACATGGCAGTAAACTTCCAGCAATTCAGTGGCGGATTTGAGCCACAACTACCATAGAGAGTAAATGAGGTAAGCACTCTGAACATTGACCAACAACTTTCTGAGTTAACTTCTCTTGTGGAAAACATGGCTGTAGGACATATGCAAAAATCTTATGCATGTGAGGTATATTCTACCATGGAGCATCCAATGGACATGAATCCAACTTTACAAGAAGAAGATATGGAACAAGCCAATGTCATAGGTGGATTTTCAGGACAATCAGGGCAATGGTATGATCCCTTCTCTAATACTTATAATGCTGGATGGGAAGATAACCCTAATTTCAGTTACTAGAATCATCAACCAATCACCCCAAATGCCATACCAAATCGGCCACAAGGTTTTAATCAACTTAGAGTGCAGCAACCTTTTCAAATGCAACCACCACCAATGCCACAACCAGCACCACAACCAGCTTCAGAAAACTCAGATATATCACTCCAGGATATTGTTAATGCACTTGCCACTAACACAATGCAATTCCAACAGGAAACTGGGGCAAGTATCCAAAACCTGGCAAATCAAATGGGACAATTGGCTACTAGCATGAGCAAATTAGAGGGCCAAGGCTCAGAAGAATTATCTTGTCAAACGATGATCAATCCAAGAGAGAATTCTTGTGCGATAACTTTGCAAAATGAAGAGCAATTAGATGTCCTGCCAAAGAAATCAGAAACTGATGAAGGAGATGACACCACTTCCACCATGAACAAAACACTGACTTCTCAGGTAAATCCTATAACTCCCATTCCTTCATATGTTTATCCTCCACTTTTTCCTAGTAGATTTGCAAAATCGAAGGAGGAACAAGAACAAGAAATCCTGGAAACTTCTCACAAAATCGAGGTAAATATACCACTTCTGGATGCTATCGAGCAAGTACCTCATTATACAAAATGTCTCAAGGAGTTATGCACCAGCAAAAGAAAGTTAAAAAGAAATGAGAAAGTAAGTGTGGGGGAAGATGTTTCAGCTGTATTGCAAAGGAAAATTCCTCCAAAGTGAAAAGATCCAGGTACGTTCACCATGCCATGCACCATTGGTAAAACCAAGTTTGAAAGAGTTATGTTAGATTTAGAAGCATCTATTAACATCATGCCATATTCTATTTATGCTTCTTTAAATCTTGGACCTTTTGCGGAAATTGGTATTACCATTCAAATTGCTGATCGTTTTAATGCATATACCAAAAGAGTTGTGGAAGATGTGCTTGTGCAGGTGAATCAATTGGTTTTCCCAGCAGACTCTTATGTTCTTGAAATAGAGGATGAGACATCTCCTAATCCAACGCCAATTCTTATAGGGAGACCATTCTTGAAAACTGCTAGAATCAAGATTGATGTTCATGATGGCACTCTCACCATAGTGTTTGATGGCAAGGTGATCCGTTTCAATATTTTTGAGGCAATGAGGTACCCTAGTGACTTATATTCTTTTTTTGTAGCTGACGTTACTGATTCTCTGCCGCAATAATGTTTTGAGTTAACTTGCAAGAATGGATTGGATGTAGCTATTAGTGAGCACATAGGGACAGAAAATTCTAAGGAATCAAAGAATTTTTGATACAAGTGTCTAAAGAACTGGAAGGAAGCTCTGGCCAACTTAGATGAGGACTAAGCCATAACTAATGGTTCGAAACTAGCAAGTATACTAGTCGCAAAAGTAATAAAGTGATGAGTAAGATATCGTTCCCACGAGGATTGATTCTAATTAAATTTGTTATTCGAAAGCAAAAACAGAGTAAATGGGGGGTTTTGTTGATTGATTAACTAAGTGAAATAATAATGCAAACGAAGAATAACAAAACAGAAAGTTAATTCGAATGAAAAATCAATGAGAGAAAGCTGGTTAAGGGATCCTTCTCTACAACAAGATATGGATTTGCGAATTAATCGTAGAATTGTCATCCAATTACAGCATTGAAGTTATCAACCGTAGATAACAACAAGCTCTGTTATCCCAATCTTCCCTTACTTTGTTGTTAAATAAAATAGGCTCTTTACTTAATCTCTATCCATTAAACAACCTAGAACAAGCTCTCTAAATTTAATTCAATGGATGCATTATGAAAAGAAAGACAGGTTGATCTAAGCAATTAACACACAAGCTCGGATTATTTAACTTAGGTTATATTCTCCAATTGCAATCTCTGATCACAATTTTGCTACTAATGATTAGAAATTCAAGACATTTACGGATCAAGATTTCTAGTCTAGCAATAGACAATATCCAGATTATATTCAGTTGGCCACCCAAATACAATCCAGCACGCAATCATAAGCATTAAACATGGAAAAATACAAGCAACTTCAATTAGAGAATTGGATAACAATTCCTTGCACAATCAATTCACAAAAACCATATCAAGGGCTTTGAAATCACCCTCAATCAATTCAGATTTAGTTATACATATTCAGATAGAATACAAATACAATACAATATGGAGACATTCCAGAAAATGAGAAGGAAAGGGAAACTTAGCAAATTTGATGAAATCTATTAGGATTTGTAGTTCTTCCTCTTTCCAAGCCTTCAATCTCCTTCAAGAACTCCAAGGGATGAGAGAAATCCAGAAATGTAGCCTCCTCCCACGTTTTTCCCTCTTCCAGTTATCAAAATAAAACCCTAAAATGGTTTAAATACTCTGCTACAGTGACTTGCTACAGTGCCCCGTATTATACATGCTACAGTGACTTGTGGAATTATATTTCTATACATCTCACACTGTTTTGATTACAAACTTTGGTACACTGAATGGATTTATAAA
>SNVD02009033.1:0-35393 GCA_013180625.2 Boswellia sacra | reverse complement strand
GCACGAGCGCCAGCTGATTATAGCGCGCATGCGCGCAGGCCGCCACGGGCGAGCCGGCCCCAGAGTCGCGCAGGCGCACTAGCAAACCCTTCCCCGCGCACGCCTAGCACGCGCGCGTGCACCGTTAGAAGCGGCAAGCAATCAACGAGCGCGGCGCCGGATTTGTGTCCACGTTGAGCGCGCGCGCTATGCGAGTGTGGCGATCGGCGAGCCGGCGCGAGTTTGTCTGAGCACTTTCGCTCTCTTGAAGTCGAGTCGCATCGTTTGGCTGCAATTTGACTCTCGACCGCCTCCAGCTTGAGCTAAGCTCATCATCACCTCGCGCGCCCAACTTCCTTCTCAACTCTCTCTCTCTCTTTCTTTCTTTCTCCTTGGCTCTCGTATGCGCGGACCAGGCCACGCGAACGAGTCCACCGGCGAGACACAGCTCAGCTGATAATGTCGACACGCAGAGATGATGGTCGAGAGGTCAACCGAACTCGACTGAGCTCCGTCGACATCATCATCACTTAGCCGACCCAATCAGAGAGAGCCCCACGCGCGCTGACAAGTTTACGACCCCGACATCCGGCTCGAGTCGGCAGTCACTTCCGCCGCCGGATGCCGACTTTGCTACAAATTGTCTCCGCTTTGTCGCGCACACGCGCACACTGAGGCGCGCGACAAAACACAGCCAACTTTACCGTTACACTGCCATGCAGACTAGCCAGTAATCAATCAGAATTTGAGTGGCGCCTGCGAACCTGAGACAAGCAGTTCATCTCGGCCGCTCTTGCGCAATCGTCGCCCTTGGGATGCAATGGGGCCGGTGCAGCGCTGAATCGGCGCCGCACCGCTCGCAAGTGATCCTCGCGCGCGCCTCGCACGATCGCATAATCGGATTTGGGCGCCTGTGCGGGCGATCGAGGCAAATAGCAATAAGCTGGCCGTCGCCGCTGGCGCCGACGGCAAACATCATCCTCGGCGCGCAAATGATTGGCGCTCGCAATATCTTGCTTGCTGCAAAGTAGCGCAACACAGCGAGTCGAGTGAGTGATTCTCTATGGCCTTTGGATCTCGACTGTGTGGGATCCAGTTTTTGGCTCGGATGCTATCTGCTGGCCGTTTCACAAAGCATCTGTCCGACTCGATCGCGATTGGACGCGCGCCTCCAGCCGATATCTGGGCTGCCGATCAATCGAGCGGCCGGCCCGACTTGTCATCCTCGTCGGCGAGACTCGAGGCAGTTGGCATGCGGGCACGCAGACCGCAAAAGTGTGCGAGCTGAAACGCGCTGACTCGCTAGCTAAGGCGATTAGATGCGGCTCGCCGATTGATTGCTCACCTCTACATCTCCCACTGCAAGCGCCAGTTTTGGGCGCGCGCCCTGTGCGGGGGCAGCCGCCGGCGCCAAGCTCGACGATGAAGATCATTCAATTGGCATTCATCATCGCGGGCGTGTGCATACATCACGGCTCGCGTCCGCTGGTCGCCTTGGGCCCGGAGCAGTAATCGCAAAGTCACACAGTTGACTTTTTGTGCGCGCCTTGTGTGTGTGTGTGTGTGTGTTTGCTACTCTGTGCACCGGTGAGAGATAATAGTTTGTTTATCCAATAGATGAAAGAGTCAAATGTCAAGCGCGTCAGCGTGGCCATCGAGCGAGCGAGCGATGGCGCGTCAGTAATTGACTGACGCGCGGGCGGCCACAATCTGCCGGTCGGCGATGGGCCACACGCAAGCGGACAAATAAGCCGCGTCAACCAGATTGACACCTTCGTGAGTGCTGCCGTCCAGCCGCCCGCGTCCACGCTGACAGTTGACCGCAAAAAGTGTCCCTCGTAGGTGGCCCGCATTGCGACGATGAGTGATGCGGGATGGATTACGAGCGGCCCGCCCTATGCACTCAGATGTCAGTGGTCGCCCTGGGACCGGCCAGCAGCGCGAGCAGCTGGGCGTCAGTTTATGAGCGGACACTCAGGTAGGCGGGGGCGGCGCCTGCGGTGGTGGTGGCGGTGGCTACGCGCCAGAAACAATGCCAACTCGAGGGCGGCACATGAAAGCGGCTGGTCGTGGGGAAAGTGAGAGCACGACGACAACGACCACCACCGAGACGCAAATTCCTCACCTCGGCGCGTTCGCGCACAAAGCGGCCCCGCGCCCGCGCCCGCGCCCGTGCTGAGTCATAAACACCTTGGCCCGGGCGTGCCAAAGTGTCCTCGTCCTCGTGGAGGCGGAGGTGTTCGTGGTCGTCTTGATCGTCGTCATCGTGGTCGTCATCGTGGTCGTCGTCATCGTGGTCGTCGTCGTCGGGCTCGTGGCAGTCGCACGAGCAGTGATGAGCGAGCCACCGGTAAGCCTGGCCGAGGTGTCGCGGCCCAAATACTTGCCCGGGTGTAATCTGGACCGGACTATACGCCTGCGGGCGCCCGCATGTCGATATGAGAGCGCCAGCATTGGGCATGGCAACAAGTTGTCGGCGCCCGCTTAAGTCGGCAGTCGACGAGCAATCTGGAATGTGGCGGGCGCGATTTATAGTCGACATGAGGGCGGCCGCCAGCTGCATATAGTGCGCGCCGACGACTGGCCGCCGCCTGCTGACCAAAGAGATAGAGAGAGCGCATCGGCGCGCCTCCTCTACACTGGAACTCGGAAGCGAGTCCAGCCAACGGGCGGCGTGCGTGGCTCGAGTGCGCCCATCGCGCGATTGAGCGCGCGCGCCGTGACCAACTGGCGCCGTGGCCATATCGCACGCGGGATCTGCGCGCCGACGGGGAGCACTCGTCGCGTTTTGTGGTTGCAGTCGGTGCCTGTCTTTGTTGTGGTTGCGTTATGTTCTGCCCAACAACGACGACCACGACGACCACGACAACGACGACCACGACCACGACGCGGACGCGGACGAGCACGAGAACAACAACCACACCGACGAGTGCGGCATGGATGATGAGGTGATCATTGCGATTGATTGTGCGTCTCGCTGGTGACTCAATTGTGGCCATACGGCCGGCCAAAAGTAACCGCACTTTCGCGACTAATCGCGCTCTCGCTCTCGCCATAGCACAGCTCCAGGCCAGGTCAAACAGTTGCGTAATGGCACACGTGAGTGTGTGTGCGCGCCTGTGCGAGTGTACGCGACACTCGGTGGAGAGAGATATGCAGACGGCTCGATGAATATGGAGACGGTGCAACTGGTGGGCGTCGAGGAGGCCGCCGGCCAGAGTTCGATGCACTCGGGCCTGGGGACGCGTCGGGCGTGACGCAGCTGGAAGTCGTGGGCGCGTAATTGCGAGCGCGCTCGCCTGGGTCGCTTCCTCACGGCCGGGTGTCTGGACAGATGCAAGCCGATATGGCGAGGGCGGAGGGGGCGACTTGCGTGCTTGCGGGCTGGCGCGCACGCCAACAGCTCGCCGCACACATGCGAATGCGGGCGAGACGGGCCGGAAGTGGAGAGACAGAGACAGAGATAGAGAAAGAGACGGAAACAAGTAGAAGAAGAAGAAGAGAAAGAGGACGGAGGAGAAGAAGGACGAGAGCGAGCCACGACGACCACGGCGACAGCTCAACAAGTGTCCTGGCCACTTATCAGTGCGAGAAATCAATTAGTTTGCATTTGATGTAGCGCAAAACGAGCGCCTTGTCGACGACCACGATGAGACGGCGACGTCGCTGCCGCGATGACAACAATCGGGCGAGCCGGCGCCGAGCGCCACGCCGCCGGGGGCATTAGCCAGCCGGCGGCGGCCGAGCGCGCTGAAGAGATCTCTCGAGAGAGCATCGCGCCGTCGCCAGCCGGCCGGCCTCGGGCCGCTCGCTTATCGGGCGCGATCTGGCGTTGGAGGCGAGCCAGTGCGTAGGCGGCGCGCGCTCGCTTGGGCGCCCTCGACGGCGCGCCGGCCGCAGAGTCTCGGCGCCAATTGCCGGCCAGCGGGCCGCTCGGGCACAGTTGACGCGCGGCGCCGCCGTCGCCGGCGTCGAGTGCGAGCGCACGCACATGCAATCCGTTGAACTTGTTCGGGCTCGCCGCCCGCCACAGCGGCGGTTGTCTGGTTGGTGTGGTTTGGGGCACACGTGTGCGCGGGTGCTACTCGATGGCGTCGGCGGCTAATTGGCGAGTGTCGGCGAGCCGAGAGAGCGGAGGACTGCGCTGGAGGCTAATGAACGCGTGCACGGCGCTCGCATCCGAGTGGCCGACGGGCGCGCGCGCGCGCACACACAGAGACTGCGCAAGGCGCCGGCCGCGGCTTATCGGCGCATCGCGACAGTTGTCGAGCGGCGGCGGCGGCGCTCGATACACACAGACCAGAGCATTCTAAGGCTGTCGCTGATCAACTGGTGGCCGTGCGGGCGAATCGGCCGGAATGCGGCCCGCGACGCTGGCGAGGCGAGCGCGACAAACGAGCGAGCTGGTGGGCAAATTGGCCGGCCGAGTGGCGAAATATGCGAGCAAACAGAGTGGAGCAGGCGCGCCGACGACCACCACCAGAACGACCACAAGAGCGACCGCCAGAACGATAACGACGACGACGACGACGACGACGACGACGAGGATGACGACAAACTCGACGGAACAAAACAATTGACGCGCTAGCATCGCCAGTGTCACCAAAGTCGGCGCCATCGGCGGCGACCAAATGGCGCAGTTTTGACTTCCTCATTGTAAGCGTGCGCGCGGCCGTCTTTAATGTCTCTCACTGGTTCGCAACGCGCGCTCTCCATAGTTCACGCACCCGCGAGCGCCGGTCCGAAATCGTGCGCGCGCGCTCGCGCGCTATGGCAGGGGCGCTAATGGCTCTTGATCTCGAGGGCGCGACGCTAGCGAGTTTGAAAAGCCAGTGTGCGCCACTCGAGTCGGCGCCGGCGAGGATGCGAGAGTGGCGCTCGCGCGCGTGGCCGCGGCCAAATCAACTGGTCGCCAGTTGGCCGGCCCAGAGGCGGCGGCTGCGGCCGGGCGCAGCCAGTGGCTCAGTCGGTCGGCGCCGCGATGAAGCTACACTCTGGCGAGAGAGTCGACTCGAGGAAGACAGTCAATATTTGCTCAATGAATCGGACGCAAATAGATGTTGATGAGACGATGACGCACGCCAGGCGCACTGGCGGCCCATGTTTCCACGCTCGCCCGGCGCCGGCCCTTGGCCATCGATCTTGCGCGCGACGCCGTCGGCGCTTCGAGAAGTAGCGCGTCTCGGGCGCTTGCGACGTTGCCGCCCATCGCCACCACCGTCCGCCGCCGCCGCCGCCGCCGCCTCGATCCCCACGCGAAACCGAATGATCATTTAATCATTCGCCGGCGCCGGCGCCGTTGCCGCGCGTGGGCCTCGCGCGCACAGACAGCCGACGGGCGGGCGGCTGGCTGAAACAATCGCCGACCTTGAGAGCGCCGCCGAGGTGCGCGTGCGAGCTATAGAGCGGCGGCCGACACAGAGCGCCCGCTCGCTCTGGGCGAGATTATCGGCGCGTCGGATAACAATGATAATCGCCATGGCGATTACGCGCTCTAAATCATTGCGCGCGCGCGGACGCTCTCTTGTCTTCTGTTCTCTGTCTTCCTCTGTCTGTCTCTCTCTTCTCGCCCGCACTGGCGCGCAACGTCGCACGCTCGCGGCGCTTACCTGTGAGGCAGGTGAAATCGAGGCGCGCGCGCGAGTGGGTCTTTGTTTATAGAGGGCAAATATTAATCTTGATCTCGAGATTCTTGCGCCTCGGCGTCTTGGCTGTGGTCGGCGGTGTCGCCGGGCGAGCGACGGCGATCAACAAGTAGCGGCCGCCGACGTCGGGACGACGAGGAATACCAGCGTCGCCGCGAGGCCACTTGTTCTCTCGCGCGAGCGCATTCTTGGCGTCGTCTGGGTCGCGGTCGGCGTGCTCGACTCTGGAAATGCTGGCCGTGCTCGCGATCCTCGAGTTTTTTGGCCCCGAACTGGAGGCTGGCAAACAAACGAGCGCGCCAAAATCGAGCCACCACTTTCGCCAGTGCGCAGGGCTCCAACTTGTCACTCCGCTGGCCCCAAGTTCACCTGAGATTTCGCGCGCCGGCCAATTTGGCGGCGCCTCCGCCGCTCATATAGGCGCCCGCGGGCCACCCGCGCGGCCACTCGACAGGAAGTCGACCGCGACGTCGAAGCCGCCGGTCACGGGGGCCATTTGGGTCCGCTGTCGCCGGCTTTCGTCATCATCGACGTTGGCTCGTCCTGTTACGGCCACCACGAACGACGGACGACGACGA
This sequence comes from Boswellia sacra, assembly GCA_013180625.2. Classification (NCBI taxonomy): domain Eukaryota; kingdom Viridiplantae; phylum Streptophyta; class Magnoliopsida; order Sapindales; family Burseraceae; genus Boswellia; species Boswellia sacra. The sequence goes on along the minus strand of SNVD02009033.1, from coordinate 29,191 downwards.
TGGCGAAATGTTTCGTCGGCGCGCACAGAGAAAATAAAGTCAACAGCGGCCGAGATGGGCGAGTGTCGCCGTTGTCGTCGTCCGTGGCGGGCGGATGCTGCGAATGGAAACTCGAAAGCGCTTCACCGAAAGCGAATCCATTGGCCGGCGTTCGTTAAGTTCAATTACTCCACTGGCGGCGGCGGCGGCGGCCACTCGGCGGGGCCGCGGCCGCGCGACGTAGCGCGAACCACATCGGCCGCCTACTTTTCCGCCCGCACGGGCGCTCTCTGTTTGTTCAACTAAGCAAACAAAATGAGCTTGACCCACTTATCATTATGTGCGCCCGCCGGCGGCCGACGCCACTCAGTGCGAGCTGTCAATGGGCTCCCTCGCGGGCGACGCTCGCCGGAAAGTCGGGGCCCCCTCGCGTTGCCGCGGCCTGCGCGAGGGCCGGCCGTCGACGGGCCGGACGTGCAGGCCAATCTGCGACTTGCGCGAGCTCGAAATGGCGCGCCCACGACCTCAGGCTGTAGCCGGCCCCAGGGCCCGGCGGCGAGGCAGTGGCCCTGCTGGTAGGCGCGGTGGCGCAATTGTGCGGGGGCGCGCGCTGGGCGTGGACAGCGGCCGGGTCACCTGGAGGCGACCACCTACGTGCGCGTGATTTGTGTGCGGGCCGGCACGGCGGCGTCATCATCTAGATCGCATGTGTACCTAAGGCGTCGCGCGGCCGCAAGTCAACACATCGACACGCACACACACACACGGGCGCACACATGCGCGGGCGAGAAATAATAATTTTCAAATAGAGCGCAGCTGAGAGGGCGATCGAGAGAGCCACAAATGTCTCTTGAACCACAGCCCACTCGCTCGCTGGCTGGCTGGCTGGCCGGCCGCTTGCCGATGTGTTTGAGATTCCGCAAGCGAGCGAGCGAGCGAGTGCGGCCAGAATTGATCAATCGCTCGTCGAGCTGACTGACCCCACTCCCAGCTGAACTGGATCGAGGCAAACTAAACTGAGCTGAACTTGACCACAGTAGTGCTCAGACTGGCCAGATTGATGGATGCAAATTGTTTGTTCAGTCAGCTTGATATCTTCTTCAGCGCGCGCGCGCGCGCCCGCACACACGGCGGCCAAATTCCGCAGGCCCGACAAATTCCGGCCAGCCTCAGAGTGGCCGTTCTTGCGCCCGCAAATACCTGCGCCCGCGCGCCTCTGTTTGAACAGTTGTCCCGATTGCTCACTGCCAGCCGGCCATCGCCGCGGCTGACTTTTGGCGCCCGCCAGTCTGGCGCGCCCGCATGTCGACTGCCTCGGCGGACGCACCTGAGCGGCCTGAAGAAGGCGCCGCCAGGTGCCAGGTGTCCCGAGTCAACTCTTTCTTGACCTCGGCCGGCGGTGTCACCTGCGCGCGCGTGGCCATGCGGGCACGCAGCGAGCGGGAAGATGGCCGCGAGCAGGAGCCGCTCTGTTGTTTGGGCGCCTGTTTGTTTCCTGTAAACAATTAGTGTTTGTTCGCCACTGTGGCGGCGACAGAACGCGGCGCTTTGTGGTGCCACCGGCGAGCGCACAACAGTTGGCCGCAAGATAAATATCACCGAGCGCTTCTTTTGGGGCCGACGCCGCCGCCGCGTGGCATAGGTGAATCTCACACACACACACACACATTTGCGTCTACTCTTACGCACCGCCAAGTGATCGGGCTCGAGTTAGTGTCAACTTGGCGGGCGCTAGCGCGCAAACAGAAGCCGCCGGCGTCGTCAAGATGAAGTGTTAAAGTCAACACGAACGCGTTCCAGTTGTTCGCACTGACTTGAACTTGGCGGCGACGGCGGCTGACATAACTGTTTGCCTTCGATTGTTTTTGCCACTGGCCCTAGTGCGAGCAAGTGAAAGTATTTACATACGCCGGCGCCTACGACAACCACAACAAGCGCGACACTGGACAGCCGAGCCGAAGTGGGCGGCCCGCAAAGGTCTCGGGCGCCTACTGTTTGCCTTGCCGCCATCACGATCAAGCTTGTCGTAGTCGTGGTCGTTCAGCACTCATTAGCTTTTATTTGGTTACAAACTCGGCACCAGTCATTGCAACAGCAACCACAAACAACAAACAATAAACAACAACGACAACAACAACAACAACAGTGTTGATGGTGCTGACGAGATTACGTAAGCCCTCGCTCAGGCGTACTCGGCCGCCGGCGAGCAGTAGTGACTGCGCACGACGGCCACCTTGATGGCCAGATATTGGAAACAGGCGGCGCAGAGCGCGTGCAGGGCGCCCACAAACTTGAGGTCGTAGTGGAGGAGAAACTTGCGGAAGGCGCGCCGGAAGTTGCGCGCCTCCTCGCTCACGTACTCCCAGGCGGCCTCCCAGGGCGACACTTGGGGCAGCTGGTCGTAGTCGTGGGCTTGTTGCGCGGGCTCGGCCGGCTGCATGGGGCCCGCGGCCCCGATGGGCGTGCTCGTGGTGGAGGTGGGCGTGGGCTCGGCGCCGATCTGGTCGTCGAGCACTGTGGGCCCGCCCGGGCCGCCGGGCTCGTTCGGGTCGCCGGGCGAGTCCTGCCAGGCGGGGTGGGCGTGGCGGCGGGCGAGCCCACTGGAATGGGCCGGCGACGAGCGGGCGGCAGGAGGCGGGCCGGCGGCGGCAGCCAACTCGAGCGTGTCGATGATCTCGGCCACGAGCGTCGCCTCGTGGCCGCGGCGTTGCTCTGCGTAGAGCGCGGCCGCGGGCGCCCTGAGCAGCGCATTGGCGGCGTCGTCGTCGTCGTCGTCGTCGTCGTGTCGGTTGGCGACCAACTCGCCCAGCTGGTGGTCGAGGCGGCCGTGGTGCTGGGCGACGTCGGCCAGCACCGAGTGGGTGGCGAGCAGCTTCTCGAGGTGACAGGTGTTGATGAAGAAGAAGATGACGCCCAGGGTGAGGTTGGCGCAGACCAGAATCGAGTACATGGTCACGATGAAGGCGCTCGACGAGAGGTTCTGGTAGAGCGTGCGGCTCACGCTGGAGCAGTACCAGAAGAGCGTGAACACGAGCACGAAGATTAGGTTGAGACTGGCGGTGAAGATGGACAGGTGCGTGTAGGCTGGCCGGAAGCGGGCGCAGTCCGCGTGGAGGTCCCACACGAGGAGGTAGATGACGAGCGCCGAGATGGCCAGCACCAGGAGCACGCGCAGGCCGAAGCAACAGTTGTAAAGGTCGAAGTCGGTGATGTCGGACTGGGCCGGCGGCCCCGACGGCGGCGCCGCGCCACCCGAGAGGCCCGCCCCCTGGTCCACGCCCACCGTCTGCTTTGCGGCACAACCACCGAGGGGCTGCCCGTGCCCGCGTGGCGCTGCGCCACCGCGCGCCACTTGGCGAGGGCGATCGCTGCAGAATGGGCGCCGGCTGGCCGTAGAGCTTCTTCACGTTCGAACTTCCGGCCGCGTGTCTGGCTGGCTGTTGCTGTTGCTGTTGCTGTTGCTGTTGCTGGTGTTGGTTCTTGGCGGCGAGCAGGGCGTCGCCCTTGGAGGCGCTGGTGGCGGTGATTCGCATGCGCGGTGGCTCGGCGCCGGTGAGCCCGCGAGAGTTTTCCTCGTCGTTGTCGTAATAGTCGTCGGGCTCGGTGACGATGGCGATATCGGTGCGCTCACTGTCGCCCAGACTGTTGAGTGCTCGCCGCACGCAGGCGGGACTCGCCGAGCGCGCGCCCGCCGGCTCGGCCTCGGCCTCGTACAGGCCGCTGACTGAGGCGACGGGCGGCGCGAAGTAGACCTTGCCCGAGTGCGGGGGCGGGATCACCTGGTTGCCGGTCGCGCCCATCGGCTGCGGGTGCTGGTGGTGCGGCTTGCCGGCCGAGTGCGTTGGTCTGGTGGTATGCGGGTGGAGTTGGGGCTCCATTGGAGTCGATGTGGTGGTCGCGAAGGCGGGGGCGGCTGGGGTGGCGGTCGAGGGGCCGAGCTGCTTCGACGCAGGCTGACAGTAGGCGAGCGTAGGCGGACAGTTGGAGGCCAGCGAGTCGTCTATCTGGTTCTGGGTTGCGTCATCCTCGCCACTCGACAAGCCGCCAGCACTCGACAAGCCGCCGCCGCCGCCGCCGCCGTCGTCCTCGATCGGCTGGTAGGTGCGCAAGAAGACGGGATTTTCGGGATAGCGCTCGACGATGTCGCCTGTCTGGTGGTCGATAATGAGTCGTGGCGGCGACGGCGTCGGTCTCAGGCCAAACTTGTGGGTGGTGAGCGACGAGGGCGACGACTTGGACTTGATGAAATTGGCTCGCGTCACGCGCGCCACACTCGCGGGCCGGCCGGCCGCCGGGCTCGATGGGCAGGCTCGCGGCTGGCCGGCAAGTTTGCTGGACTCGTCGAGGGGGTTCGGACGCGACTCGACAGGCGCCAGCACGTCGTCGTGGTCGTGGTCGTCGGCCTGCGAGTCGCCTGCTTGCGAGTCTCTAGGCGCGTGGCGGCGACGCTGGCGACGAGCCACCGACGATGGCGCTGGCGGCGACGGGCTCGTGCGGGGGCGGCTGGTGGGCGAGACGGCGTGTTCGTCGAAATCTGTTGCGGAACTCATCTGAGCAATGACCGCCCGCGCCCACGATGATGATTGTTGGCCTCCTCTTTGTCGTCGTTCAACTCGTCGTCGTGTTCGTCGTCGTGTTCGTCGTCGTGTTCGTCGTCGTCGTCGTCGCCGTCGCCGTCGCCGCCGCCGTCAACTTGCTTCATGTCCGCCCTTTCACATAGGTCTCCTCAAGGGGCGCCGCTCAGGGGCGCACTCGGCCGCGGCGGCCGCGCCCGTGCGGCGCTTGTTGCACGACTCACCTTCTTGGACGCGTCCCGAGCGTGGGCGCGCTTGAACTCATTAGACTGGCGGCGCAACACCGCTTCGAGTTCGCGCGCCCGCTTGCCCGAGACACTAAGCAGAGGCCCTCCACCGCCATGCCCACGGCCGAGCCGCCTTCCAATTGGGGCGCCGCGCCCGAGGCTTTGTGCATTTCGACACCATCAGGCCGCGACTTGGCAGCGCCAATGCCTCCGTCCGTCCGTCCGTCTGTCCGTCCGCTCGCTTAGGCGGCCTCGAGCTCGACTCACCTCAACTCAAATCAGCTCAGCCCAAAAGGGCTCCTCCGCCTTCTCCAGGAGCCTCGCGCGCGCGGGCCTTGTGCGCGTCGCCGAGCGCAACGGACAATTTGCGCACACGTCACGCCGAGCAAAAAACTGCTCCTCTATGCGCTCTCGGTCGCTATGCGCCTAGACTCGGCTCGGCTCGGCTAGGGCGCGCATAGCGACTCATCATCTGGGGCATCAACAATTGAGTGGCTCGCGCCAGCGTTCGTTGGCCCAACTGTCGCCCCATCAGCTGCAATTGAACGACTCGTCAGCGGCACTACGTCGACAACTCTATGACTACTACTCACGCAAGCCAATGGAGCCCGGCCGGCCTGCACTAGCCAGAGACTACGACCGTCTCGTTGTCGCGCTCGAACAAAATGCGCACCGGCCCAACGTTGCGCGACATTCACTCGCAAGCGGTCGCTTCATTGGATGCAGTGCGCACTTCCACTCGGCAGGCAGATGGGAATTTGGCACATTCAGCCAGTCGTCTACGGCTCGACTGTCGTGGGCTGCAGACGGAAATCTGCGCCACAACGGTAATCCGGCCGCCTCCAAGTGCGCGCCTGTCAAAAAGAGTTGGCCGCCAGCCCGACCAATGCGTCGGCTGATCTGTTAATTGGATCACACGCCAGACAGCTGCGTAGGCGCGCACTCTAAGCCTCCGTACAAACAAACACGCGCGCCGCCGGTCGGCACGCCATCGATCATGGGCCCCTGATTGGAAATTATTCGCACTTGTTAGTCTAATCCCATTAACAATCTCCACAACCCGCAGTCGGCGCCTGATTGACCAGCCTCAGCATTTGGCCATCCTCGCTCTAGGAGGTCACGGCAGCGATGGTGTGCGCGTTCGCGCCGAGAGCGCATATCGCACGCTCAACGAGGAAGCATAGCGCCCACAATTTACGTATGTGCATGTGTGGGCTTGATTTTCACGCTGATGGACCGCGCAACAAAGTTGCACAGTTGGCGCACAATTGGCACCCGCACGCCCCCTAGCACGAGATTTATTAGGCACAAAAAGTCCTCAGTTAGAGAGTCGAATAAGCTGCGGCTTCGGAGCAGACACACATTGGCTAGTGATGAAGAGTCTGCTTGGTCAATCGCGCCTGTCGGGCTAGATTACCTGAAATGAGCTATCGACAACAAGCATTCAAGGGCTGCCCATCGTGTTGGACGAGTGTCAGCTTGCAGTGGTTTATATAATATCTATAACGACACCACATTAAGCCAGAGTGGCCCGCTTGGAAACGCGCTGCGTTTGCACCCGGCCAATCAGAGGCGGGTATTGATCGCGCAAATGTTTCGACTTCTTGTCTATGTCCGCCTTCATATCGTCGTATGACTTGACGAGATGCCGCTCGTTTATCACAATATCAAAGTCTTTCCTCGGTCCTTCGGCGGCACTTGTCGCCCTTACTGGCCCAATGGTTTCGTGCAGGGATTTAAGCTGAGCCGAGAACAGGAAAGCGCGAATGTCGGCGCCCGTGAAGTTGGTTAGCCTCTCGGACCAGCCAAACAAGTCCACACTAGAATCCAAGATCATATGCCTGCTTAGGACTTTGAGTATGTCGAGACGCTCCTTGCAATCGGGCGGCGGGCAGTAGATATGTTGGTCTATGCGGCCAGGTCGAAGCATTGCTGGATCAATCATGTCCGGCCTCGAGGATGCGGCCACGATGAAAAGGTCGTTGTTCAACCTTTCGACGCCGTCCAATATCGTGAGGAATTGGTTGACCACTCTATCAGTCACTCCAGTCGAGTGGGAGCCTCGCCTGGCCACCAGTGATTCGAACTCGTCGAAGAAGATGACACACGGCCTTGCTGCCTGAGCTCGCGCAAAGAGATCACGGACTGCAGACTCACTGGCGCCTATGTACTTGGACAGTAGCTCTGGACCTCGGACACATATCGAGTTCAAGCCCTCCTGATTTGTTAGAGCTTCGGCAACCAGAGTCTTGCCACAACCAGGCGGACCGTACAAGAGTATGAAGTTCTGGAGCTTCAAGGGGCAGCGTCGGTAGAGTTTCGGATACTTGATTGGCAATACGACTGTCTTGATGAGGGCATCCTTGATGGCGTTCATGCCGCCAACTTCCTGGAATGTGCGGTCAGTCTTCGGTTGTAAAGACACAGACAAAAGGCTTCGGGGCACATAACCTTCGAGGGACTTTGTAAAATCATCCAAATGCAAGGTCACCGGATCAGGATCAAAACTGAGGCTTGACCTTGAGCAGGCACTTAATAAGGCACGCTCGTAGATGCCCCTCAAGTCTGCTGGCATAAACGAGTTGCAGCGCTTGCCTATCTCCAAATATTGAGCCTCATCTAAAGAGCATAGAACTTGCGGCCTCTCACTGACCAGACTCTTAATGATATCGACGCGCGCTTCGAGATTGGGAAGCTCGATCTTGATCACTTCGTTGAAGAATAGCCGCCCTTTCGGGCTTGCCAGCTGTTTGTCCAGCTGTTCGAGTGAACGGCAACTTGCTATCAGGACCACTCGAGCCCGCTCTTGACTCTCAAGTTGCTTCAGGAATTGACAAAAACTGTCCACAAGTCGTCGCTTGTACATGACATCCTGACCTCGCTCATCTTCCAGCTTCGGCTCGTTCTCAGCAAATGAATCAATATCATCCATGGCAATGATTGAGGGTTGTTTCTCTATAGCTTGAGCGAGTATTTCATTGAACATCTTCTTCACCGCGTCGGGACGCTTGCCCCGGAACTGTTTGCAATTCGTGATACTGCTGAAACAATGTTTCTTGTATTTGTCCAGTGTATTTTCAATGAATCTTGTCTTACCCGCACCGCGCTCGCCGCAAACTAGAATGGAACCCAAATAAAATTTTGGCTTATAGTGTATACCTAGAGAGCAAGCCAAGAAGGGCAGATGATTGTGGATTGATTTGTTTTCGGCTTCATCGGGCAATGTATTGGTTCCAAAATTAGCGCTTGTATCACCACCAGGGCTGTGCTGGAATGACATCTCTGTCCACTTAGTGAGCAAACCAAATGGTTGGTTTGGTTCAAATGTTAAAATCCTCACCATCACTTTGACGTGTTGCGACACAAATATCGGGACCACCAGGCCGCGACTTATCAATTTGCAGGTGTCGAGGAGGCTCAAGTTGCTTTGTTCTGCGAGTATCGTATAATCTGATGAGTCGATTAACTCTGCATGGCAGAGAGTGCAATCGGTCAACTCAAGATCGTCGACAGAATTGATGATGACCAGTTCTGGTTGAAGATTATTAGCCTTGGCGAAGTCCGAGTCTAGCTCTACATGTTCTCCGACAGTTAGTTGACCGTTCCACATTACAAATAACTCGTAATCATTTTGAATAGACTTAACGGATACTATAGCACCTCCCTTGATGGCCGGGTCTCTAGAGACAAAAGTCTCAGGTAGATGGACGTAACAATGGCCTAAGCTTGCTAATTTGAGCTCAGATGGCAACATGATTCCGGACAATTCCTACTCTAGTGTCGTGTTAGTGAGATGTATCGTTCCCTTAGTAGGCAATATGTATATGCACTTAGAAAGGAGCGTGCGGACGAGGGAAACTCATACGAGGTTTTGATCTCGGGGAGCTTAGTTTGTAAGAGCGCGATGTTGGGTGCGACTACGATTAAGCTGCGCTCTGATTAAGAGTATAAGTGGCGTTGAGGGTGTTGGCTAGAAATAACAGATAGATACATTGTTGAGTCGGTGGGTCACAGTGTGAACACAACCTGTAAGTTGATACACCGACCTCGACGACGACTAACGACGGCGGGGCTGGTTATTACTGAAGTCAAGCCAAGGGCCATGGCAACATTTGTGATCTATTAATGCCAATACGGATTTCTAAAGTCAGTGGTCAGAGACGGGGGACAAATGAAGGAGCTGGAGTACATGAAAGCGTGTAATTGGATGTCTGTGTTTGCCAGTCTGGGTGTAAGTGTGTGTGAGTGTGAGTGTGTGTGTGTGTAAGTGTCCTGTGTGTCTGTGTGTTTGTATGTCTATCTGTTTGTGTCAGTTTGTGTGTGTGTCTGTCTGTGTGTGTGAGCGTGTTTTTTCTGAAGCGATATGTGGATGAGCAACTTCTATAGAACTCAGAGACAGAGAGATGGCGTCGAGATTGTTGAGGAACAGCTGACGATCGTTTCGAACTTATCCCGGTGGTGTGCGCATGTCTTCTAGCAGAGATAAGCAGCCAACAAGGGCAAACGCATGCGGATCTCGCATGCATCTCTCACGCGCTGGCTCGAGCACACAATGCAAGTTGGCTCTTTGCCGCCGGTCAACTTGGTGATTGTCGAGCAACTCTCGAGTCTCGTTTGCGTCGGCTTGGCGAGTTAACGAGGTGAAAGCACAATGACACGCCGTCTGGTTTGGATCTCGCTCGGCATGAGAGATGATCATATCTAACATCGGCCCAGAATTGCGATGACCGAGGCCGTTCATCGTGAAGCGGTAGGCGATCAAGATCTTATGGACTCTCATATCCTGGATTGGATGCAATGATCAGTATGAGGGTCCAATTGATCTTGAGCAGATCACTGTCAGTTTGTTTCCCCAACGCCAGTGCATGACCAATACTCTGGGTACGCTCGGAGCAGACTGTTCCATGAAAAGGTGTGCATCTCGCTGAGCGATCGAAGGGGTCATCGGTCGGCTAGAATGTGGACAGTTAGTAGCCAATGCTATGGGCTGCAAGCTATGTTCCAGCAACTCACAGAACTTTCCAGTCCATGTCCAGCCTTGTGATCAGAATCGGAAGGTTATGGCCGAACCTGAGTATACTCGAGCGGTCACGATTGGCAAGCTCTCTCTTTCTCCTTGCACTCGCCAGATGAGATGAGATACGTCATATGAGTGGATCATCGTGAGTCATTCTAGAGCGGATTTGGAAGATCAAGCGACGCTTCTCTGCGCCCAAAGTCTGAGCGTCGCTCTTTCTGTTCAATGCCCCGGGAACTTCGGGCCTCATTGCGTGAAATAGTGCGTTTCTTTTGTGCAACTCCGGACGAACGTTTTTCGCGCGCCCTTTTGTGACACGCGCAACCAAAACACAACAACATCTCGGTCGGCGCCAAACAGAAGAATGCGCGCGCGACACCGGCCTGTTGCCTTGAACACAGGCGAAACCAACAGGAGGTCACAAGGTGCTCATCGTCGCTATCTCATCCACATCGATCGACCACTCAGTTCACTTGTTTTCAAATCCAACCTGAACATCAGACATATGCCAAACATTAGACACTCTTTTCAGACCCGACAGCTAGCCCGAAGCGACCCATAAATCTACGCTTGTAACATAGACCTCACATAGGGATCCTCTTGCAGTCCACTTTGTCACTATGGTAGTCAATCAAACTTGTGTTAAGCTCAATCTAAAAAGGAAACACTTTTCTAAAGGTAAGAACCAAAGATACAAACGATTCAAGAAGACACCCAAATACATCAGGGACAATGTGGAAAATCAGATCGCCCGACAGAAAGAGAAGGAGAAAGATGTTTTCGACTTCTCCGACTCGGAAGACGAGGCCGACGACCTAGGCATGGGGCTCGAGATTGCAGATCTCCCATTCCTAGCTGACGAAAGCATAGATCGTGACAAAGAACTCATAGCTCTCAGTCAAGACTCGGTCAGGCCATTTTTTACCACAGAGGCTGACTATGACAAATCGAAACTCGACGATGCACTTGTTGAACTGAGGTACTCATCATTTCGCCCAAATCAGGAAGAGGCCATCAAGCGAGTATTATACGGCAGATCGACACTCTTCATATCACCTACCGGTTCAGGTAAATCGCTATGTTATCAGCTTCCGGCCCTTCTATACTGGCGATACAGGAAGTATATGACGATTGTTGTATCGCCTCTGATTTCTCTCATGCAAGACCAGCTGGCAAATTTTCCATCGTCGCTGAAAGCAGTCTCTCTCCATTCGGGCCAAAGTAGACAGGAAAAAAAGAACATCATAAGTCAACTTGTGTCCCAGGATGCACAAGTGGTCTTTGTTAGTCCGGAAGCCATCGTTGGGGGTGTGCTTGAACTCGAAGACTTGAAGAATCTACCTCCTATAGGATTTGTTTGTATTGACGAAGCTCATTGTCTCAGCGAATGGTCGCACAACTTCCGCCCAGCATATTTACAATTTTTCAGAATTCTCAATGAGCAACTAAATATCAAGACATTTTTAGGCTTGACAGCAACTGCCTCTCGTGCCACAACTTTCGCCATCTCTCGCTGTCTAACAATCAACCCAGAAACAGATGTGATAGGTACTACTACTGTACCAGAAAACTTGATTTTATCCGTCTCACACGAACGCAACAAAGAGCGAGCTCTTGTTGCTCTGCTTCAATCACCGACTTTTGTCAAATTGGCATCAATCATAGTTTACTGCAATCGACGTGATGAGACCGAAAACGTGGCTTCAATAATCAGAACTTCCATGCAGCACTACTCCACAATCATAGAAGTCCCTGAGCGAGTCAAGAAAGGTAAACTTGAGGACAACAACTCACCTGACAAAAAACAAATGAAGTTACCCTGGAACGCTGAAGCTTACCATGCCGGTCTGAGTTCAGACACCCGGAAGAGAATACAAAGACAGTTCGTGAAGGGTGAGATACGTGTTGTTGTCGCAACTATCGCTTTCGGTATGGGAATCAACAAAGCCAATGTCAGGGCAGTTATCCATTACGACATGCCAGGAAGTTTTGAAAGCTATGTGCAAGAGATTGGTCGAGCGGGCAGAGATGGTCTACCTGCTCAGTGTCATATGTTTCTCAGATCCGACATGACTGATGTTTTCTATCAGCAAAGGAACATATATGCATCTGTTGTTGAACAAAAGAATGTTAAGAAATTGGTAGACTACCTCTTCAAGCCATGTCGTTGTTTGAAAGCAGCTTCGAAGGAGACACTATCCAAGATCGACAAGTTAAATGGAGACGATCCCCACTTAATTAGTAGCTGGCAGAAGACTACCTTCACAGACACTGCTGTAAAATGCTCTGACGAGGATTCTGATGAAGACGAGGTTCTTGAAGGCAAATGCTCTAGTAATCGAGAAGACAGGGAGCCCGTCAAGTATATCCGTAAATCAATTGTTAACAAGCATCGAGCCTGTATGGGACATGAGGTCTCATTCAGTATTGATAAGGCGACAGAAGAAATCAATCTAAGTCCCGAATCTATCATAACTTTTATTTGTCAAATTCAACAGGCCTACCCTCAGCTCAAAATCAAACAATTCGCTCCCCTCAAGTCCACCTGCAATCTGTTCTGCTACAAAGGCCCAAGTCAGATGGAGGCTCTCGGTGATCATAAAACGACAAGCTCTTGTCCTGCTGTGAGGATGGCTTTACATTTACTTAAAATGAGGCACCTAAGAACTCAATCCGTACCCTGGGAAGTACCAAACAAGATCTCTTTCGAGATCACCGACATCGCTTGCGGATTGGGTAAACCCACAAGCGAGGTGATCAAGATGTTGAGGAAGAACGAATGGGAGCTGGTCGAGAAGACTGGCCGGTTTAGACGAAGTCAAGTGCGTGTCAATTTCGAGGGCAATTCATTTCATATATTCACTGTATGCGACCTAAGCGATCAAGAGAAGGAAGAGATATCCAAGTTCCTGATCGACTATATGCGCAAGTTCGAGACAATCGAACGAAACAAGGTCTTAAGGATGTACAATGTTTTCAAGGCGCATAGTGTCGATGTTGATCAAATGAAAGACAAAATTGTCAGATTGAAGACGAGCATGGCGCTGAAAACTGCGCTTAATTCATACTTCAATCCGACCAATGATCAGTTTATTGCTGATGAGGCCAAATCTCATCAAGAGTCCGAGGAGGGCGCCGGGGAGTCATGTCCAGCAAAAATAGAATCCATCTCTAAAAGTGCTCGAGAATTTCTCTCAGCAAATGGAACTGATCATCCGCCAAGGGCTATAGCTCGCATATTTCAAGGCATATCGTGTCCAAATTATCCAGCCGAAGTCTGGGGGATGAACAAGAAGTGGTGGAGATTACACTCTGACGTTGACTTTTTGGTATTGCAAGCAATAGTTAAGAACGAGTGGATCAAGATGTCTGGCAGTGTTGTCAAGTGACAGCGTCAGGCTGTTAGGCTATCATATTGGTATATAGATAATAAATACCTTCTTAGTGGGTGTAGAGTAACACAGAAGTTGCGAGTAGTGTTCCGAGCGCAAGGCCGATATTGAAAAGGCACGTCAATATGATCACATTGGATTGCATCAGAATATAGAATTCGTAAATGAGTAGAATGCAGGCTTCTAGAGAGACAGCGATGGCAAATATGAGAAACTTGACGAAGAAGCGTTCGTTGTTCTGTCCAACACAATTGTTTATCCAGGGACAGTGATGGTGTTTCTTGAGGATAATTTTTTTGCAGGATTTACAATACCTCGCCAAACTAGGTCTATCGGAATCGTCATCTGGTGATACGTAGCCTGGGTCGAAGAGAATAGAGCACCAGAAGTTGAAGAGCATCAGGCAGACAGTAAGCTCGAACGTGAGCGAGGCGAAGGAATGCACTTGGGTTGTTGAGAGGACGCTATAGCACACTGAACAGGAGATAAGTAGTGATGTAATCGGGCCCCAGTGACCGAAACGAACTAGAGATGGATGAAGACGCATCTTGTATGTGCTCCTGGTGTTGATAGACTATGTTGGGTGGAAGTTGCCCGGGTGGATCGGTTCCGGTGAAGGAGATTCAACTGGGGTTTATGAAGACTAGCGAGCTGGGGAGGCTCGGACATGGGTGTAATCGCCATTGGGCGCGCCTCAGGTAAGCCATGTGCAGATGTCAGAGTCGGCGTTTTTTAAGATACCGGTGGCAGAAATCCGTGCGCGCTTTAGGAACTGTGCCCATGATGTGCGCGCGAGCTCAAATTAGGCGCATGGGCGAACAAATTGGCCGCCCAAGTGTGTGCCTGCACGCAGATTGAAAACACACACACACTTGCTTTCTGTGTTTACCCAACAAACTCTCGCCTTCGAACCTCACGATTGCGACAAGACTACCCTGTTGGCGATCACTCAGATGATCGATCCGAGGTCAAAATGTTCGAGCTCTTTCACCATCAACAGCGCCCTCGCCATCTCACTTACCTATCCCAAGACACACTGTTATTGTTAGATCACTAATTTAAACCGTAACCCCCTGATCGATGCAGAGGATGGCCGGCTCTAGTCTGAAGTTTATAAGTTGCGACGAACTACGAGAGGAGTTCCCAAAATGTGAACGCGATGTTAACAAACGAGTACTGATAATTGATGTAAGAGACTCCGTCCTCTATAATAAGTCGCATTTATGTCTCGATGTCAGGAGCAGTAAGAACGAGGGCATCAGGCGCAAGATGCGCGTTATGAACATCGACCCCGATACGATGCAAATATGCACCTCAAAGAACATATTGAGTAGACTCGACGACGAAGACGCCAAAGTTTTCAAGAAACGCAGTGATGCTAGTGACGTCATTATCATTGATCGCAACACCGATGACTTTGATCAATTAGCCGATCCGAAATCAAAAGTTGTGCGCTTGATTAGAGGCCTAACTAAATACGACAACCAACCTGATAGCAAGATAACAGTACCCATAAAAGTGCTTAATGGCGGATACCGTGAGTGGTTTTTCACGTATCCCCAATTCACAACAAACTCGAGATTTGATCCTGATGCACGTGCTGAAGACTTACGGCTCTCTGATAGCCATAGTTCAGCCCACCCTGAAGTTCCGCGTCCAGTGACACCAGAGAGTGACCTTAGACTTCCAATTGAAGTGTTGAAGCCGCCAGTGATTCCCCCATCGCCACTCATACCTAACGCCCCCCACCTCAACCAAAGCCATCTATGGTTCCCCATCCAACTGTCAAAGAATCAGTTGTAGTGGTGCCTACAGCTCCAAAACTCGAGCCCCCGACTCCGCCCGCGAAACCCTTGAAGAATGCGCCGGGGACAGCCATGCAGGTGACTCCATCCTTGCTCTCTAAACCCACTCTGCCAAGATCACATTCTTCACCGAACGTGGCTCAAGCCGAAGGCGAGGAGGTGGAAAATCAAGCGTCTCGTACGAACGGTTACGATCCGGCTAAGCCTGGTGTTGTCTGTTCAACCTTCTCATTTTACGGCAAGGAATCTCCCGCGACACCAACAACGCCTAAGCCTCGTTTCGACAGAACTCTCAAGCCAGCCCTAAACAGCGAAGCTTTGAATCTTATTAGAGCTCAACTAAATTTTGGACGGTCCCCGGAGTCTTCAGAAAGAGCAATCACAGGACTTCAAAATTTAGGCAACACGTGTTTCATGAACAGTGTGATACAATGTCTCGCTTATGAGCCGTCACTCGTTTCGTATTTTTGCTCTAATCAACACTACAATCATATCAATTTCAACTCACAGTACGGAACTGGAGGTGAACTAGCCGTCGAGTTTGGTGAGTTGGTAGATAAACTGAATTCACACAGATACCGTTACATCGAACCCAGGAGCTTCCGCGAATCTGTTACAAAGCATATAGGGTTTGCTGGAAACGAACAGCAAGACTCCCATGAGTTTATGATGATGCTATTTGACAAACTACATCATGATCTCAATGTCCACGCAAAGGATAAATTCAAACAGAATGGTTTGCAGAATGGTAAGAGCAATAATGACGACGGCAATATCAACACTCCAAGGGCAACACTGGGGTATCAATTTTGGAAGAGACACCTAGAGATGAACAAATCTATAATCTCGGATTTATTCGAAGGTATATTCATGTCGACGTTAACCTGCTCATGTTGTATGGGCCAGTCGAACACATTCGAAGTGTTTAATTGTTTATCGTTGCCGATATCATCGGAAACAAGATGTCACGTTCGAGACTGCCTGAGTCATTTCTCAAACCCCGAGAGGATTGATGCGGCTTGGGAATGTCCGAGATGTAAACAGAAACGCGAGGCTGATAAGAAGATTGTAATATGTAAGCTGCCGAAGATTCTGATTATACATTTGAAGAGGTTTTCACTTGATGGTAGATGGCGACAAAAACTACAAACAACAGTTGACTTTCCCCTCAATGACTTGACTGTAGATTGTACCAATGTACTACCCCAATCAGCCTATGGTCCAATGGGTGCGAAGATATCCTACAACCTTTGTGCAGTCGTGAATCACTTCGGCCACCTAGATGGTGGTCACTATACGGCCTTCTGTAAGCTGGACAACCAAAGGTGGTACATGTTCGACGATAGTAACGTGTCAGAGATGCGAGATGCGGATGTGTGCAGTCAAGCTGCATATATTCTGTTTTATAGCGCAAGTCACCACTAAGTAATAAACTGATATTGCAGGGTTACAAAGATCAAAAGCTGACTGTGTATTGTCTAAATGGGGGTGCATCAATGATAATATCATAATCTGTTGGAAAAGAGTGTTGGATACTCTGCCAAGACAAGCCTGCCTTGGGTCTAGACATCCCTGGGTAGTGTCTCTGGATATTGGGGAACACAGCACTGTAATGCACAATTATAACGCCACAGATACAAGACCTGCGGTTGTAAGCGAGAGAGAATCTTTTCGTAACATAGAGATCGCTATGATAACTATTTTATTTCCATAGTCCACTCTAGAGGCGCCCTGACACCAACTCTGGGTGCTTCCTCAAATAGATCGGCGCCTGTCTGGAGCGCTTTCAGTCTGGCTTCGTCTATACTCTCTTGAGGCACATCGAATTTATCAATTGATTTTTCCTTGAAAGCTTCCTCTACTCTTTCAGCATAAGCGTAATCGAATAGTTCTTTCGCTGTGAATGGACTTGTGTCTACTTCTTCAGCTCTGTAACTTACATAAGGCTTAAGTTCGAAGCCCGTCAGATCGGGCACGACTAGCTCGGGCTCCATCTCCTGCACGTAGACAAAGTGTCGCTTAAACCAGTAACCAGGCCACCTGATTCCCATTGTATCTCTCGTCACGGGATAGTTATATTCATGGTCTAGCAGTTCTTTAGGCAGTCTATGGTGCTCGAATATACCGACTCTGTTGGGTATTTTGATGTCAGTGAAATTCTGGATAGGGTTCTCCCAGCGATTGAGAGATCCAGTAGTGGTGTGCAACTGTCGAGGGGCGATATGCTTGATGACTAGTGTTGCCAGCAATCTAGAGCGATCGAGGGCCGGCATGATTAGAGTGTGGGTTGCTTATAGTTGCGGTCAATCTGAAAGGAATACCAAACCGTGATGAGATTCGCATCGAGAGTCGCGCGCTCCTGGGCGTCGCAACAATCGTCGATGTGGAGAGATTGGTAATACTGAGGCCCAACCAATGGGTGTGCCTTATTGTCACGAAGTGATGACGAATTGGATGTCTGAATGGAGACTCAAGTTTTTTTTATATCCAGTGTGAGACATTTTCGCTGGAGCAGAGCACGCGGAGTCCGCGTGAGCTCGGCGCTTACTGGATCTTCAGAGACTCGAGGCTCGAGCTTGAGCGCGTCATTGATGTGCGACTTTTCGATAGGTGGCGGCGGTCGCTGTGCGCGTGCAGCGTCCGCACACGGACAGACGCACCCACGCACGCACACAGACAAAAGCGCGCACACACACACGCACACACACACACATGCACATTGTGCATAATAGGGGTCTTCCGATGATCTCAGATAGATCCAATACAACTGACCTAGAGCCCTGATGCTAGGGCCATGAGCAGATATAAGAGCATATGATAGCTGGAGCGCGGGCTCTGCGAGATTCGGCCGCAAAGACTCGCAGCGGAGGCGGCGGCGGCGGCGGCGACGACGGCGGCAGTATCGGCGGCGCCACTGCCAACGGGCACGGGCAGGACGACTGCTGCGCCTACGAGTCGTAGGATCGCCACGGGCACGCACTTTGGCAGCTGTGCGCCCGTGCGCCAAGGCAGCTGTTCGCTATGCGTATTTGGCATTGTCGTTAGCGCTAAGGCCATTGCTGTGTTGTCGCCACAACACTCTCTTGGCTGTCTGTTTCTGATTTCCACTCTCTCCCTGTCTGTCTCTTTCTCCCTCTCTCTCTCCTTCTGCCTCTGAGACACTCATTCAGTGTCCATCTCTCTATGCCTAACTATCGTCCAGCACTCGGGCCACCCGCCCGAGACTAGTAGCCAGCAATCTATCCAGCAGCACGAAGACGGAGGACATGACTCTCCTCTGTGAGCTTATTATCACCAGGGACTAGAATGCGCCGCCCGAGATCCCGTGTTGCAATCGACGGCGCTCATGTTGCAACAACACCACCACCACCACGATCAACAACAACAACAACAACTACGCCACACTGCCACCAGCGACCAGCTCTCGAGCACCACGACCGACAACACCACAAGCGCCATCGTGGCCACCATCTCAATCAGCGAACCTACAACTACCAGCACTCCAACAGCCGCGGCCCGAGCCGCCGACAGCCGGATGGTTCTGGACACGGACTTCATGAGTGAGATGGCCGTGGCGAGCTCGCCCGCGGCCATGGTGGCCACAGTCTCGGCCCCCATCGAGGCGGGCCTGAAGGGCGAGCCATCGCAGCCGCCGGCGAGCCTGTTCGCGGCGCACCGCTCCAAATGGTACTCGAACGAGGAGGTGGCCAACATTCTGGCCAGCCACAGTTCGCATCCCGAGTGGCAATCGAATGAGCTCCAGATCAGACCCAAAAGCGGGGCGGTGTTGTTGTACTCGCGCGAGCGCGTCCGCTACCGACAGGACGGCTACTGTTGGAAGAAGCGCAAGAACGGCAAGACGACCCGCGAGGACCACATGAAGCTCAAGGTGCACGGGGTCGAGTGCATCTACGGCTGCTACGTGCACTCGGCCCTCCTGCCCACCTTCCACCGGCGCTGCTATTGGCTCCTCGCCAACCCCGACATTGTGCTCGTGCACTACCTGAACCAGCCCCAGGACAGCGGCGCCGACGAGACGAGCGCCCGGCTAGTGCTCACCTTCGACACGCCCACCCTCGAGGCGGACACTCGGCGCCGCTGGACCAACGACGAGATACTCGACGAGGTGGGCGCCATCTTCGGCCACGCGCCCAATCTCGAGCGCCTCCTCAGCATAACTATCACTCCCAGCGGCAACAGCAACAACAGCAACAACCACATCACAACCACCACCACCACCACCACCAGCAGTCGCAACAACTTCGACAGCCGCCCTCTGGGTCGCATTCTCAAGCGAGCGCCGCGACCAGCCAAGGCGACCGGTGGCAACAACGGCGAGCTGGACGCGAACGCCCACGACGACGAGGACGAGGCCGAGGATGAGGAGCTGCTCGGGCTGGAAGTGGACGAGTTGGGCGCCGCCAGTGGCGACCGGATGGAGCTGGACGCGGACTCGGTCTCGCCGGAGCGCCTGCAGGGGTCCTGCTCGCCGGTGGCGCAGATGTACAACAAGATCGTGGACGACATCGAGACCTGTGTGCTGCCCCTCGAGCCCGACCAGTTTGGCGCCGCGAGTCGCGACCAGCACCCGCACCAGCAGCACCAGCAGCTGCTGCCGGTGCGCAACAACAGCAACCTGAGTGCCGGCTCGCAGGTCGACCACTTGGACCTCGAAACCTGCGACGTCTTCGGCTCCTGCGGCCTCGACCAGGTGGTGAGCGAGACGCGCGAGCCGCAGCTCCTCCAGCACCAGCACCACCACTTGAACCACTTGAACCATCGGCACCACCAGCTCAACGGCTCCGCGGACACGGACGCCGAGGTGGACCCGAGTGTGGGCGAGCAGCGTGCCGACTCGGACTACTTGCTGGCAGAGTACCCGCACGGCGACGACTCCGCCGACCCCATGCTCGGCTTCCAGCACCCCGACGACGGCAGTCCCGTGGATTTCATCGGCGTCAATGGGGGCGCCGCCAGCGGCGAGCCCGCGCCGCGCCCGGGCGCCCAGTCGACCACGCCCGCCACCAGCGACTCGCTCGACTTGTTTTGTGGCCGCACAAAGGCCGGCGTCGTCGTCGCTCTGGAGCACACGATGGATGTCAAGTCCACCATCAGCGACCTGGGCACGCCCAACCGACTCTCGCCTCTGTTGTCGCTGGTGCCGCGCTGCAACAGCACTGACAACGCCTTGACCGGCGCCAGCGCAATCACGGCCGGACTCGCGGGCGCCGCCGGCTCATCGTTCCATCACCACTGTCTCCAATCCTCGGCCGACTTGTTTCCGGGCGACCCGCTGCTCTTGATGAGCAACTCAAGCCAGCAGCATCATCACCAGCAACAGGCGCCCCACTTGCAGCATCAGCTGAGCCTGCAGCACCAGCAGCACCAACACCAGCACTCCGCGCCGGCGCCGCCCGCGGCCTCGGTGACCCCGCTCGCCTTCGAGGGCACGCACCGCTCGATGACCTCGACCGAGGCGAGCACCTCCACCTCGTGCTCGGCTTCCGCCTCGCCCTCGTCCTCGTCACTAATGCCCGGCTTGCTGGCGCCCATATCGCCCACGTCGAGCGTCTGCGGGGGCGGGATCAAGTTGCCGGCGCTCCAGCAGCGCCAAAACAGCGAACAAACAGAGCCGAGCAACAGTGTGCTCAACAGTTTGCTCCCCAAAGCCTTGTCGCTCGACGGCAGCGACCTCTCCACCTCCCACCGCCTCAACTCCTTGCACCACAACCACCTCCACCGGCACTACCACCACAATCAGTACCACCACCAGCACCATCTCCACCACCAGCACTACAGCAACCACAATCACCAACAACAACAGCAGCAGCAACAACAGCAACAGCAACAACAACAACAGCAACAACAACAGCAACAGCTTCAGCAACATCTGCACCACCACCAGCAACAACAACAACCACAACAACAGCTCAGTCAGCACCAGCACCAGCCCAGTCACAGTCAGCAAAACCAGCGCACTTCGCCCCTCTCCTATGGCCACTCGCCGCGACCTCTGTACTCGCAATTCGCACACCAGCAGCAAACTTCCGGCAATCAAGTGCACCAGTCGTCGGGCGCCGGCAACAACGGCGGCCAGCCAACGACGCCCACCAGTACCTGTGTGCAATACTCGATCTGTGTGGCCTCCGCCGCGCCGGAGAGCGAAAAAATCCGGGGCCCCACAGGCACGCACCCACGCGCACAGCCCATCCTCGAGTATGTGCCCAGCTGGGCGCCCGCCAGTGGCGGTGCCAAAGTGCTCCTTATCGGCAACTGGACGAGTTTTCTCGAAGACAAAAGTGTAGCTCGGCTCCAGCAACAGCAGCAGCAGCAGCAGCAGCAGCAACAGCAACAGCAACAGCAACAGCAACAGAAACAGCAACAGCAACAGCAACAGCAACAGCAACAGCAACAGCAACAGCAACATGCCGAGTCGCAGGAACAAGAACTCACGGAGCAGTTTCGCGTCCTCTTCGACGACCTCCTCGTGCCAGCCACACTGATTCAGGACAATGTGCTCAGATGCCACTCGCCGCCTCACGTCGCCGGTGTGGTCGCGCTGAAAGTGCTCCTCGGCGAGCTAGTCATATCGCACCAGGTGCCCTTCGAGATTCGCGACACCGCCTCCTCGTGATACAAATTCCGGCGGTCGAGCCAACTGCACGGCTGTCGTAATAAACAAATTAGCTCAACCTAAATTTTCTATACGTTTTTCTTTTGTACCTTGTCTATTGGGATTGCACTTGAACAAAAGCGTTGGACAGCTGTGCTCGCGGCAACAGTCGAATGAGCAAAAGATAAGTCCGTTTCTACCAGAGAACGCTCAGATCTCTCAGATTTGAATCTAGAAGCCTTCGAGCCCGAAGGCTGACTTTGGAAATCACTTAGCATCGACTTCAGTCCATCTAATATCTACGGCGTCAGTTTGAGCTAGAGACTTCCATCACTACTGCTCGACTTTCGCCTCTATAGATCGGCCCAGTCGGTCGACGTCTCTCAAAACACAGCAACTGAATAAATTGAACTTATTTGAGTAGAGTTGCAACATCGATTACGAAATAGATGCGTCCACATATCAGGTGTTCTGTGGAAGCCAATTTGTGGATAAGAGCTGATGAAGGCAGGGTTGACCGAATAACTAGGAATCCCGACGAGCTAGATAAACTTGCTCGTGGTATATGATCAAAGCCCCGGAGTTAGTCGGATAGATTTTCTGCATTGCTTTAGCAAATACCTATGAAGTCTAGAAAGCAGGTGGTCTTGATTCCTCGAGAGCTAGGCGCGCCAGACAGCCGTACTGTGCACTCGAAGCTCCTCTGCGGTGCTCAGCGTTCCTGTGCCATGCTTAGCGTTAACACAGCTTTCTTCATGGACGCGATTGAAATTCTGAGCATCCGGTGTATTGTAACACTCTACCTGCCGAAACCATCCGTTTCAGAGACTTCACTGTATGCAATTTTTGTGTACCTTATGATTGAAACGGTCAAATGAATTGTAACTCCCGCGGGAAGCTATCTAGGGACGCCACTCTGAAGACAGTCGCCTGCATCGCCCAAGCGACTGCAATCACTCATAGTATGCGTTGCACCTCATGATCCTCGACATTTTTATCATCATGACCGTGCCCAACTAAGCACTCGTGCTACAGATGAGTTTGGGTTCAGACTCTAACTGAATTAAGACAATGCGTTAGATTCAAGTTGAGAGGGTTGACGCTACTCCTTGCAAGTTGACGCATTCACATGCAGTTTCCTCACTCGAAAAAATCATCGAAAGCTGATATGCATCCGAGCGATATATCAATATTAGGGTCGCTCAAGTGACTCCGACAGAATCTAATAGAGAATACGACGCTGCCCCCAATCTAATGCGAAAAAATGCCTGCCACAGCAACAGTTTGGTGTAGCTCCGAACTAAGGCCTCGAGTGACTCGCTAGAGGTTATAACCAATTGAATGAATGAGATGCTTTTTTACTGGATAAAACACAGTGAGCTTGTCGAGCCGACCGAGTGCCGACGGGATATCACGAGCCTAGTGAAACGCTCGATGAATAGCCTAGATATTTCTATTCGGGAAGAATACGATTAGAATACTCGTCGGCTTTTAAGTTTGAGATGGGACGAGCTTGTGGATTAGAGTGTTTAATTTAGTTGGCACCTTCGTCTTGGAGCTGACGAGAGTGGGGAGGGGTTTTGGCTGTCGGCTGGCCCGATGGCTCGGCGGCCTCCAGGTAGTAGGTGGTCATGGTGCCCTTGCCCTTGACGTTGATTTGGCCTCGACAGGTGAACTTGAGATCGGGCAGGTGGCGGAGAATGTGGTAGAGCTCCTGGGGGATTTGGATGTGATTGGGCTCGCAAGTGGACTCCATGCGGCTGGCCACGTTGACTGTGTTGCCCCAGATGTCGTACTGGGGCTTCGTGGCGCCGATCACGCCCGCCGTCACCGGGCCCAAGTTCATGCCCACCCGCAGCTTGAAGCAATTGTACGAGTGCCTGTTGATGTCGTCCAGACAGCGGCGCATCTCGAACCACAAACTCCACCAGCACCCGGAGCCGGTGGGCCAGGAGACGCGAGTGGGCCGTCGCCGGATCGTCGCCGCCACTTCCGGTCAGAGGCGGGCCCTTGGGGCCGGAAGTGGCGGGCGAGCCGAGTGCAGTGGGGAGCTCGTAGTTGGGGAAGAGGCCGAGGGCGGCCATGTAGGTGGAGCCGATGGTTTTGATCTTGTCGATGGCCCTGAAGCGGTCGTCCTCGAGGAGGAGGTCGAAGTCGCAGATGATTTCGTTGAGCAGCCGCAGACAGTCGAGGCCGTGGTTGTTGCCCTGCACTTCGGAGTAGAAGTCGGCAAAGTTGGAGACGGTGGCGAAGATGACCCCAATGGCGTTATACGAGTGATGGTAGAGGTACATGTGGCCGAGCTGCTTCTGCTCCAGGAACCAGCTGGCCACGTGGGGCGGCAACAGATTGAAGAAGATGAACTTGTTACAGTCGCGCATGCGCGCCATCCGGCCCTTGTCGTGGAGCGCCCGGTGGTGCCAGATGAAGTCGCGCCGGGCGTTCAGCTCACTCCGGTGCCAGTGCGCCAGATAGGTGGCCAACAGCACCACCAGGCACTGGGCCAGCAACAGGAGGCCCGAGGCGGGCGCCACGGCCGCCCACGCGCCACTAGGTCCGGACAAGCGGTCCCTGACTTCCGGAACCGCAAGCCGTTCAATTGTGGAGTTGGCGTGCGGGTGGCTGTGGGCGTGGTCGGGTGGTTGGCGCCACCAGTCGGCGGCGAGACTGCGCGGCCAGGGCCAGACGCGCGCCGCCTGGAAGGGGCTCGCCTGGAAGATAGTGGCGTAGGCGATGAGCGTGAGGGCCAGCGCGGGCGCCACACAGGTGCAGGCGGCTAGCCAGAGTTTCATGAGCAGTTGGGCGGCGGGCGAGCGTGGGCGGGTGCGGGTGCGGGGGGCGGTGGCCAGCGGCTGGGCTCTTTGTTGTTGTGTGTTCGGCTGGGCCGCTGCCGCTGGGCGGCTTCTCGAAGCGATAGAGGTGGCCCAGGCGGGTGTCCTTGAAGCGGAGTGTCCACTTGTGGATGTCGGTGATGTGTTGGCGCTCGAGGAGCGTATCGCAGATGAGTTTATCAACGAGCGCGCGCTGGACGGGCGGCGCGGCGGGCTCGAGGTTGGCGAAGGGCGGGTCGATGGTGCGGATGAAGTGGAGCACATTGATGATGCGCTGGGTGGCCTGCTTGAAGCGCTGCCGGCCCGCCAGCGACGAGCTCGAGCCCGAGGCGGGCGTCTGCGGCCTGGCGGACGAGGCGAGCGAGGGCGCGGGGGCGGCGACGCCAACGAGCCCATGACTCGAGTTGGTGGCGCCGCCGGAGGGGCCGAGCTGCTGGTAGGCGCGCGCTCCACCATTCTTGGCCAGCGCCACCAGCTGGATGCCATTGGGCACTTTGAGTGCGGCCGCGGGCATGCTGCCGGTCTCAGAGGCGCAACTGGACAGCCGGCGACACGACTGCAGGGGCTCGACAACATCGGCCGGCC
Organism: Boswellia sacra; assembly: GCA_013180625.2. Classification (NCBI taxonomy): domain Eukaryota; kingdom Viridiplantae; phylum Streptophyta; class Magnoliopsida; order Sapindales; family Burseraceae; genus Boswellia; species Boswellia sacra. Next base: position 4,168 of record SNVD02009033.1, on the reverse strand, counting down.
TGGGGGCCGCCGCCACAGCCAGGCCGTTGAGCGGCAACAGCGGCGGGCTAGTGGGCTCCAGTAGGCGGGTGCTCACCGCCTGCGCCTCCTCGGACACCACTAGCCGGGCGCCGCAGGGCGGCGTGGGCATGGGCGTGGGCGTGGGCGTGGGCAAGGGCAAGGGTTCCGCGGACCCGGCGAGACTCCTGGCCAGGCCGGGCGCGGTCTCGACGGCGGCGGCGGCCTCGCGGTGGGCGTGTGCCGACTGGCTCAGGTGGGCGGTGAGCGACTCGCGGCGCCGCTCGTCGGGCGTGACCACGAAGAAGGTGGCCATATTGCGCTGCGCGATGTAGGCGTCGCGCTTGTGCCCCTGGCCCTCCTCCACCTGGTAGGGCTTCCGGGAAGCCGCACCCGGGCCGCTTCCGGGCAGCGGCCTGAGCTGGTCGTAGGTGGCCTTGGTGATGTGGACGCGGCCCGGGATGCCGGCCTGTTCGGTGTGATTGGCGAGCTTGACGTCGTTCGAGTGCACGTCGAACTGCCACTTCTTCTTGCCCAGCACGCCGCACAGAACGCGGCCCGTGTGAATGCCCACGCGCATGTTCAGGTCCACCTGGTTGTTGTCGCGCGCCAAATCGGCGAGTATGTCGATCATGTCCAGGCCCATCTCGATGGCGTGCTTGGCGTGGTCCTCGCCGGGCCGCTCGGGAATGCCCGCCACACAGTAGTAACAGTCGCCGAGTATTTTGATGCGCAGACACCGGTTCTTGTCGGCCGCCTGGTCGAAGCGCCCGAAGAGCTCGTTGAGCGTCTCGACGAGCAGCTGGGCGGAACAGTTGGAGGAGATCTTGGTGAAGTTAACAATGTCGGCGAACAGGATGCTCACATTGTCGAAGGAGTCCAGATAGATCTGATAAAAGTTGCCGCTCTTGTTGCTGGGCGCCAGGATGTCGTCGCGCATCCGGCCCGCCAGGTGGCGCGGGATCACGCTCTCCATCAGCTTCGACAACTTCCGGTCCTCGAGGTCCAGCTCGAGCCGGGCCCGGACGAAGGTCTCGATGTCGCGGACGGAGCGCTCGAGGCGCCGCTTCGACTGGCGCTGGAGTTTGCGGCCGGCCAGATTGAAGGCGAGCTGGCCGGCGAGCAGACAGGCGAGCTGCTGGAGGAGCTCGGGGAGGCCGGACTCAAGCCCCACTGGCTTCTTGTGTGCGCCGAGCTCGTCGCCTAGGGGCGCGGTGAGCGCGAAAAGGCAGAGCTGGAGGGCCGAGCAGAGCAGCAGACAGGCGCGCACCAGGCGCACCTGGCGGCCGACGGGCGTGGCCAGCAGGTAGGCGATGAGCGTGGTGTTGAGCTGCAAGCCCACGAGCTGGTTGTTCAGAGTGGCGAGCGCGAGCGCGGCCGCGCAGCTGGACAGCAGCACGACGCACTCGGTAAGCTCGGCGGCGCGCGTGTCGTGCCGCCCACGCGACTCTCGGGCTCTCGAGTGCTTGCCGGTCTCGAGTGCTTGCTGGCCTCGTTCTTGTGGCTCTTGTTGATCGCTTCCGCTTGCGGCCGGCGCGGGCGCGGCGCCCTCTTTGAGGCGACGCCGACGGCGACTGCGGCGCCACAGCAGCGAGCAGGTGGCGGCGGCCAGCACGAGGCCGAGCGGCGCCAGCACCCAGAGCTCGGCGGGCGCGAGCGGCCGAGCGGCGCAGAGGCACAAGAGCAGCGAGATCCAATTGGCGCACTGGCCGAGCGCCGCCAGCGCCGAGTCGGAGCCGAATGGTGAGCTGAGCGACTCGACGCTGGTCGGCCTCGCACTTGTGGCGTGCCCGAAACTGCAGGAACGAGAGCAGCTTCATGTTGATCTGGGCTGACTTGCAACTTGAGCCGGCTCTCTCTCACTCTCTCAATCCTTTTGAATGTCACTCTTTGTCTCTCTCTCTCACTCACTAACAAATTTGTCGGCGACCGATCGACGACGACGAGCTAACGCCGCAGTCGCGTGTACCTGTCGTCTGCTCACGCAATTGCCGCCGCGGGGCTCCCATATCGCACGCGCGCGCGTGTCTGTGTGTGGGCCGATCGTGGTCGCGCACTGATTACACAGACACGCGCCGCCAATGTCCGCGCGCGGGGGCGGCCCACGCTCTTGGGGCGCGATCCTGGACACCGGCCGCGACTTATCTCTACTGCTGGCACGCGCCAGCGAGTGGGCACAATTATTAAGGCGCCGGGCGATGAGCGAGATATCGGGCTTGAGTCATGTGGGCGGCTTTGTCTTGTCCGCGCTCTCGCTCTTGATCTTGTTCGTGCTCTTCGTCTGGGTGCGCACAAGCTTTTCCCTCTCTCGGTCTTAATCGAGTCGTCACTCTGGCGCCCTCTCCTTCTCGCACTTACTCTCGCCCTCCTCCACTCGACTCGAGTCGCGCGACACGAGCGCAGTGATTTGCGCCTCAGATTTGTCGTGGCGCGCGCGATGGCAGCGAAGTGGCGTCGCCGCGGCGGCGGCGCCCGAAACTCGACGTCGGTCTGCGCGCGCGAGCTCGAGCAGCTGACGCGCGCACTCGCTCGAGAGCTCCCGACCGAGCGCGTGCAATTGCGTAAGCGCGCGAGTGCGGGCGTGTGCGGGCGTGTGCGACTGCGACTGTGACTGTGACTGTGACTGCGACTGCGAGTGTGTGTGTGTGTGTGTGTTTCGGTCTGTGTGCTTGTCGAGTGGCTTCACGTGAGCGCTTCAAGTGAATTGTTGAGCAGGACTGCGAACAGGTAGCCGGTTTCTCACAACGACGACGACGACGACGACGACGACGACGACGACTACATAACACAACAACAATAATAATAATGATAATAATAATAATAATAATACAAGCACTCTAGACACAGACACTCGTGAGCTCGGCGAGCTACTCGCTTTAGATCGGCTCGCCCAGCATGAGGCGTTAGATGAGCAGAGCGGCGACTTGGATGAGGAAGTTTATCGATGAGTATTATTATTATTATTATGTGAGACTCGCGCGGCGCACTGACGCGTCTGTTTCAAGAGCTTCGCGAGCGGGCGAGCTCAGTTCGAGAGCCGCAAGGTCGTGTTCGTGTTCGTGGTCGTCGTGGTCGTGGTCGTCGTCGTCATTTGCGGCGGCGGCCGCCGCGTCGCCGTGTGGACGTGAGACGCCAGCGGCGCGAGCGAGCGAGCGAGCGAGCGAGCGAGCAACTGTTGCTAAAGCACAGGCCGCCGAGCGAGCGGATGAGCAGACTCGGCGCGCTTGTGGTCAGCGCCGTCTCGATTGCCGCCGGCGCCGCTGACGGAACTCGCCGATTGGGCGGCCGCTCGCCTGCGCTGAGCCGGTGATGATTTCCGATCGCGCGGCTTAAGGTGCGCCCGGGGAGCAGCGCGCGCTCTCGTCGGCGCCTCGCTCGGCCTTGGCGCCGGGCCCGCCGCCGGCCCGCCGCGCAGACGCGCGCCTCGGCTCGCTAACTCGGCGGCCAAGTCTATTTGCTCCTCGATTTGCTCGCGCTGCGTAGGTGCGCGCGTCTTGGGGGCGCTGATTGTGGTGTCTTCTTGGTGCTCGTTTCGCTTGGCAACTGTCGGCGTGGGCGTGGGACGTGCGGGTGCAATCTCGCGCCCAGCGGCCAGCTCGGCCCGACTCGAACTGACTCGAACTGACTCGACTCGACTCGGCGACGTGTCGACAACGACTCGACGACGGGCTGACGTGCGCCCAGTGTCACGGGCCGCAGTCTCGCGCAACTCGACTCGCGCGCGCCCGCCCGCCGAGACTGACACACAGAGCGAGCGCGCGCCGGCAGCTCGTCGTCTTGGTGCGCTCGTTTGTGCGCGATGATCAGCGTCGTCGTCGTCGTCGTCGTCGTCGTCGTCGTCGTCGTCGTCGTCGTCGTCGTCGTCGTCGTCGTTGTCGCCGTGTCCGACTGAGTTGCACAAAGAGCGCGACTCGGCCGACAAGGCGACGATTCCGCTCATTTGCCAGCCTCGTCGCTGGCTGACAATGTCGCTGGCGAGTGCGCAGACCCACTGAGCAAACGAGCGCCACGCATTAACTGGCGCGTCGCCGAGCCAGCGAGAGTGCTCGCGAAAGCTACTTAGCATCAGGCTCGCCTCTGGGCCCAATCTTTTTGTCATTTTTCATAATTTCTCTCGACTGGCGCCGTCGCTGTCGCCGCCGCCGCCGCCGCCGCCGCCGCAGTGGCGCTC
>SNVD02009032.1:0-36370 GCA_013180625.2 Boswellia sacra | reverse complement strand
CACAGCAATCAAATCAAGCAGGATCAGCATTCACTTCAGCCAACTCCTTTCGCTTCAAATACCGCTGCAAAATTGTAAGCCTAGCAGTCTCAAAAGCAAAGTACCCCAATGCTGAAAAGCACGCACTATGCACAACTCTAGGCGCCATTCCTCTGGTCAACCCGACCCATCCCTCCTCCTTCAGAATTTGCTTCACCGTCGCCGCAACCCCACTATACATCACAGCAGCCATTTTATTGGCTGCCTCTCCATGAACCTGAGTCATCAACCTAGTTTTCACCACATCAAGAGGCGTTGTTATAGATGCTGATATAGCCCCAGCCAATGCACCACAAAACACACTCTGAATCGGCTCCAAATGAGCCTGCTTTGTCCTGCTCAAAACCGCAGCTTTTAAGTACTCAAAAGATGAATAGCTCAACACACCAGCAGGTAAATTTCTCAACAATGTGGCAGAGTACCCTGCATAAAGCCCGAAGAATCCATCCTTTTCCAAAATTCTCAACAAAACCTCCCATGATCTTCCCTTCGCACCCGCCTGCATTCTCTGCGTGATCAACTCTTTCGGCACCATAATGGCAGAGGACACGATATTCCCCATTGCACCAGCTGTGGGAGGGATAAGCACAGATGGGTACATCTCCAATTTCGACAAAATCGATTTTCCGAACTCACAAGTCCCAAAATACACAGCAGAAGAAGCTGTGGAACCCACAATAACCGCAGATACTCCACTATAGAACCCAAGAATCCCCTTTGTTTGAAAAGTTTTAACAATAGCATCAAAAGTGCTCGAGTAAATCTCCGAGGCACCCTTCGTTTGCAGCTTGGTTTTGATTGTATCAAGTGGGTGAAGACACACGTAAGTGAATGCGCCGGCAATGCCGCCACCAGCTGCACCAATGAGAGCACGCTCCAGAACTGAGAGATTCTTCATAAAGGATCCAACTTTAGGGCGGTTTCTTGAAGCGGGTTTGACCCAGTTTGACGGTTTGAATGTTGTTTGATGGTGCTCGGTAGATAACGAAGTTGAGGCAAATTTGAAGTCATTTTTGAGGGGTTTGTGGCGGCGGCTTTGGGTGGAGATGAGATTGCCAGTTAAGTTAGCGAACAAGGAATTGAATTCCGTGTGGAGTGGATAGTGATTTGGGTCGGAAGATGGGAGCCCAAAATATGCAGAGAGTCTTGTTTCCATGGCCGTACTGTTGTTCATTTGACTGTGCTCTCTGGCCTCTCAGATTTTACCTCTTGAGTTTAAGAAGAAGAGCTGTAAACGGTGTCGTCTTGTGCACATATCCTTGGGGATTGGAGACGAGAGAACGAGGCGTCGACATGTCGTTTGTTATTGTAAAGTAAAATTCCAAAAATCTGACAAATGTGGAGGAAGAGGGTACGGTGATTTAAAAATTTGACATAAAATTAGCTTTCATTTTATAAAATTTTAAAATAAATAAATTGAAATTTTAAATATATTTACTATTTTCTACAGTACTTTTGAGGAAAATTCATATTTTAAGTTTGCTGGATCCACGTAGATAATACTAATAATAATAATAACAATAATATCAGCTTAATCATTGAAAGAAGTCAAAATAATTAATTAATATTAATTATATTTTTAAATGAAAATATTAAATAATGTTACGATCATACTTAATGGCCATTTAGAAATCGTCTCAATCGAATAGGGAAAATTGAAAAAAATAAACAGAATTAAATTAAGGACTGATAGTGAAAATTAAACATCATGAGAAATTTTCATGTCATAAAACTTTCCTCAAAAAATGACTAAAATACCCTTTAAAAATTTAATTTATTACAAAACTCTTCATTTCCCTCTTTTTTCATATCGTCTATTATTGTCCAGCCTTCTACACAATTTGACACCATCCGAAACGCAGCAAAAGAAATCCGACACGAAGATCCTTTGAGGATACAAGCAAGAGGGCGCAGAGAGAAGCAAGAAAATTCAGTTCGGATAAGTTACTTCGTCGGTTTTTTTGCTCTTTTTTATTTTTTTTGCTTGTTTTATTGATCGTTTGAAGTGATATTTGAGTTATGAAGAATGAAAATAACGTTTAGATTAGGCACAATCCGAAAGAATAGAGATTTATATACGAAATTAAACATTTGAATTTCTTAAGGTTTTGGGCTAGATTTTAGGGATTTTGAATTTGGATTTGAGTTTCTTATCAATTTTTGAACTTATTCTGTGTTTATGGGGCTAAATGAAGTGTTATTAGGTTGATTTTGTGATTTGATGTGTATAAAAATGGTGAAAACAGAAGCTTTTCGTCGCAACGAAGACGATAACGAGTGTCGATTTTAGACTCGACACTTGACATGAAGTGTCGAGTCCTGTCGGAAGCACCAATCGACACTCATCATCTGGGCATTTTCGTAGACATAGAGTGTCGGTTTCGTGGAAACTGACATCACGATGTCTCGAACCATGTCTCTGACACTCAACATATCCGTAATTGGGAATGTCGAGTGTCAAATTTATGTTAAATGACCTGATGGCAAGTGTCGATCCGTGCATCCGATAAGACTCAACAAGTTTGTCAGACGAACCAATTTTCACTTTTATCAAGTGTCAATTTTCGTGTCGGTTTCTTCGACCAATCGACATTTGATGAAAGTAAAAACAATTGTGTCGAGTGTCGGATACGTCTATCGAAGAGTTTTATATGTCAGATTTTGAATTCGGCACTCGACTAGGCCGACATTGGGCACAGTCGTATTGTCGGATGTCTGACCTAGCGTATGTCGGATGAAGGAATCCGACAAAAGTTTAATCCAACAAAAGTTTCGTCGTTTTTTGTTTTCGAGCTTTATCGAGCGTGTCGTGTGGCGTCAAGTTTTGTCGAGCGTTTTGACAGCTTGGTTGTTTTAGTCTTGTTTTTTGCCTTTTTCCATGAAATTTAACTATAACGGTCTTTTTTATTACAGGTTGAAGCAAATGACAAATGAATTTGGATTGTCCTTCACCCTCAAGACACCGCAAGATGAGCACTACCATGCGGTTATCACAAATTTAACAAGTTTGGACTGTATAGAATGGATTCGCGCAACATTAAGTGAGAGGCAACGAACATGTTTCGTAATAAATGTTTTGGGTTTGTCCTAGACATTCAGGAGCTATTCTTTCCGTCTCAGTTTGTGCACAATGTGCTTTAGTGGGAGGTTAACACAGTGCCATACGATGACGAGATGTGGTTCCTTATTGAAGGTAAAAATATGGTGTTTAAACTATAATGTAGTTAAATAATTTTATTTTTTAGCATTTGACGGTTGTAGTTAAGTTTTTTTGTTACCATTATTAGCATCTTATGTTTTTTTTTCCTTCTTTCCAGGAAGAATGATTCGTTTTTCTGCCCACGAGTTTAGTTTGGTTATCGCTTTGAGATTTGCTACCACCGTGCCACCAATACCGAATGTCTTGAATCCGTGCCCTTTGTTGGATACGTACTTCGAGGGTGAGGACATAGAGCTCATGGATTTCTATCCGAGACTTCACAAACTAAATGTGTCAGCTATGCTAGACGAGGATGTTGTAAAGCTAGCCTTATACTATGTGTTGGAGCATTTTTTCATGGGACGGGATCAACGCCATGTCTCCCGTGTGTGGTTGAATTTTGTCAACACATTGGATAATTTTAACAATTATCCATGGCGTTCGGTGTCTTTTGTTAAGACACTTAAAGGAATAAAAAGTGCTTTGGATGGGAGGTTAGAAAGGTATAAGAAGCAAACCGAAGCCAAGAAGAACAAGACGACAGGGAAAGGGAAGCACGTAGAGAGATATAACTTACCCCTACGCTATTCAGGTACATACTGAAAAACAAATGTGTTGACGTGTATATTAGTTTCTTTGAGGTACAAATTTAAATACATAGTGTCACTAAAAAACCCTTATGTTATTACGGTTTGGTTGTACGAGGTCGTGCCGTACATTGGCGCGACATATGAGCGAGTGAGTGAGGGCTTTGAGGGAGGATACCATGCTTGTTGAAGTGGGAGACAAAGAAGACCCCGGAGGACATCATCAAACGCGATGTAATATTGGTTAGGAGGCAGGTATGTAACGTTCTCCTTTTTTTTTGTTTTTGGTCACAGCGATGTAATGTTTAATTTGATTGCTTATTTTTTGATGCAGGCTCGTCCACTCATCGTTTTGGAGTCATCTAAGGCGAAACAGATAACAAATTGGTATATTAGGCTTGCTGCAGTAGTTGGCATCCACAGAGGTGCACATATAGCATGGGCGACATCTGTGGATGCTCCTTTATTACCTAATGAGAGGATTGAGCCACTTCCGACAGGGGATCCATCAGCTCCACCTTCTGCTGGTCAGAGTTTCCCAATTAGACCTGAGGTAGGGCCAGTCAGAGACACAGCCAGTCTTGCAGATGAACGTGTGTTGTCTCTGTCACCTACTTCCCTTGTTAGTCCTGCACCTTCAGCATTGGAGAGTCACAGTCATGAGGATCCATGCGGAACTCATCCACTAGACATAGTTCTATCGATAGACCTGATGTGGAGGTAGACATAGACACAACCGGTCCCCCATCAGTCCTGCGCCTACCACATTCGACAGCTATGGTCCTACAGACGATTCGATTCCTCCGTCGGATTGCGCAACCACCTATTGTGGCACTTCCCCTTCTGTACACGATGTCCTTTCAAGCTCGAAGGTAAGTATTGAGAATTTACATTCATATACTTATCTGTTTACATTACTGGTTGGTTGGTTTGTTATGGTGATCGTGAATGATGATATATAGGCGCAGTTGTTCCACGATAGGTTCGAGAGCACAGTTCTGCATGAGCTTGTAGGACTCCGAGAGGAGATGACAATGTTACGGGCAGAGAATAAGGACATGCGGGAGGAGATAATTCTTTTGTGTGACGCTGTTGTTCTACTGAGTGGCCATTTCGGATATGCTGCCACGGTATGTTGCACAAGTTAGTACACGGATTGAGTGCTTTCATGATGTCACACCGCTTAACCTAACATTATGGTTTGCTTTCATACAGGATTTGGATGGAGGTTCGGGCAATAACGATAAAGGTCAGGAGCCAATAGAACCTGAACCCATGGACACAAGTGTTCGTGCTGCCGATGCTCCTCCCACAGGCTTCATTTCGTACCGAGGTTATCGTCTATTTTTAGGAAAGCATAAACGAAGCCCCTTTGTCAGTCCACCGTGTAGAAAGAGGGCAAGGGTTAAGCCACAGGAGAAAACCTCTGACGATCAACATGTACAGCCAGAGGCCCCGATTGTTCAGCCAGCAGAGAGAGAAGATATTCAACCCCCCGAGGAGCCACACTGTACATCTTGGCGAGACCGAGACACAAGATGCAGTCATTGTATCCTGTGGCGACCTATGGACGCAGGTTCCACTATTTGACCCACGTGCCCCTATACCAATTGCTGATTGCATCAGCTTCGATGCATGGAAGGAGGGGGAGGAGGGTGATATTGATTTGGGCGTCTGCATCGCTGGTCGTGAGTTCTTCAAGACGTTGATGACGCCATCAGAGTGGCTAGCATCTGAGGTTTGTTTCACTCCTTGTCGTCTCCTCCAATATTGTGAAATACAATTGCAATATTTATTGACTACTATTACTATATGCAGCACATGGATAGCTACTTGTGGATGTTATGTTGTAGAGCTCGCGATATGGGCACAGCTGGTGTCCAGAGGTCTGCTTTCCTGGGCACCACTTTCTAGGTAGGTATTTGCTAAACATCTACATTTATAGTTAATTTCTGCTTCCTTCAATGTGCAAACCGTACCCATGAAATTGTAATTAAAAGTGAAGTCGTTATGGAAACTATATTCGGACAGACTGGATGAGATTAACTGGGTGAACGAGGATGATATGGTCCAGTTTGTCACGGGAGAGATGCCCCTCGTTGGACAACCATGGGTCGATGTCGACAGGGTGAGTATATTTATATTCAAAGTGTCAGTATGTACTGTTTTATTTGAAATGTTGTCATTGATTCTCATTTTCTCAATTTCCTGTTTAGCTCTATGTCCCTGTTAACATTGGAGACGAGAATTGGGTGGCAGCCGAGGTGGATTTGAATCGCCGTGTCGTAGTTATATATGACTCATATATGGCATACAATTCCACCGACACAGTTAGAGATTGATACCCTGTATGGTGTCAATGTATGTTTACAGTCTTCTTGACTACCCTGCAACCCTATACGACATTGAGCGCATCAAGGATTTGACACAGGTGCCACAACAAGAGGCTGGGGGAAGAGCATGCAGCATGTACTGTTTGAAGTACATGGAGTTCCTAGCGGGGGGCATTCCATTGACAGCCATTAAGGCATTCACTGACGATGTCCAGCGACAAAGAATGGCGTTACAGCTCTGGACTTATCGCGTTCTTCCACAGGCAGAGGAGGTCATCTCGATCGTCACAAGGCCTGCCCAGGTTGCAGCCATCACAGGACCTGTCGATGTTGTACCTGCGGATGTTACGGCCACCACAGGGACTGCTGATGTTGTGTCATCGGGTGTTGCAGCCACCATTAGGCATGCCGATGTTGTTTCAGTGAATGTTGAGCCGTAGCCCAGCAAGACACCACCATGATTTTGTGCCATGCATGTCACACATTTCTTCTAGTGATACACATTTTTGTATACGGAGAAATGTTGTGCAGTTACACATTTGTGGATATTTACGCATTTTTGTATAGTTATATTTTGTATAGTAGCACATTTTTTCCATGTATAGGGGTATGTACTTGCATAGTCAAGTGAAAAGGTCGGTACGAGGGGTACGTTAATACATTTTTTCCCGGATGTATTGGTACATACATGTTTAATACATGAATGTTACATACAAACATTGACGAAGCACAAGCATGTTCATTTCATCACTGTTAGAATCAGCATTGTATGGTGAAGTAACAAACAAATTCATGCGGAAAGTTGAGTATGGCATAATCTTGATTCTATGCCCCATGATAGACATTTTATGGAGACTAGGTTGACAATTAAAAAGAACAAGTCTCCATCATTGAGGTGCCGCTCCACCTGCAATCAAAGCTGCAAGAGTTAGCAACAGTGATAGAAAGCCAATGAAAATTTCAACCAGTCAGGAACAGTGCCTTGTAACCAACAAACTCCTTTAACCTATCAACAAGCTCCTTTAACCTGTTTTGCAAATGGAAAAAACTCCAATTACAACAAACAATAAAAAGACTAGAAAGGATAGAAATAGAGAACATGACAGGAGATATACCTTTCAATGTTATATAGAGTCACAGTTTCGGGATATATGGAGTTATAACGCCTGATCGTACCATCAATATTGATCAACTAGGATTTCTGATCCTACATGATTATAGAAACAAGGAAAACATATTAACACGTCATCGCATTGATTTTGTTTTCTCTCTTCACTGTTTTGGAATTTTTGTCCTACTATACTTCCACTCGGCTACATATTATTTCAACCGCCCCACATCAAAATTTATGTAGGAGCTCTGACAGAGAAATTATTTGTCCCTATCTAAACTTTGATGTCATTTTAGCTTTTATTTGAGCAAAATGCCTCGTATTGGTGTATAATTTATAGTTTATTCATTTGAACTAGCCTTCGATGGAATAAAATAAATACACTACATCGTTTAGAACCCGAAATAATATTACATAGAGAAAAATACCTTGTATGTATATGGCATAATGAATCATGCTTTCAGGTTGACATCAAAGCATATGAAAAGGCTAGTTGGAGAGAGAAGTTAGGGTCTTCCTGTCCTAGTGATAGTGAATCAATAGTTAGTAAAGAAGAAGTTCATGTGGATGTGTTGGGTGGAGATGTGAGTTATGTAGGTTTGGAGGATTTGGAGAAAGAGACCAATGAAGTTCATGTGGATGTAATGGGTGGAGATAAAGATGATAATATGAGTTTTGTGAGTTTGGAGGACTTCGGGTCTATTTTTGAAATCGTCCAAACCCACAAAAGTAATGTTATCACCATCATCTCCACCACTACATCCATATGTACTTCATTGGCCTCTGTCCCCAAATCCTTCAAACCTATATAACTTACATCTCCACCCAACACATCCACATGAACTTCTTCTTTACTAACTATTGATTCACTGTCACCAGGACAGGAAGACTCTAACTTCTCTCTCCAACTAGCCTTTTCATCTGCTTTAACGTTAACCTCAAAACATGATTGGTCTAAGTTTTATACATAGACAAAATCACATAAATGAAAGTTATTCATTTGACCACGCCTCAATGGAATAAAATAAATAGACTACGTCGCTTACAGTAAACAAATAGTATTACATAGACAAAAAAAAAACCCCTTTCGTACATTTGCTAGACATCATCCCCTATCATGAAGTGGAACTGGGTTTCGACAAGTTTGACGATTGTGCCCGAAACTTTCATACCGCCCGCAAGTTCGAGACGAGCTAGACTTACCGATGGAAGGGATTCGTTTCCTCCGAGGACGACCAGTTGGTCTCCTTATGACTGACGGTATAATCACTTTGCTGCATACCTCCTCAGGCAACATCCAGTCCTCACTAACTCCAACAGGAACAACTGGCAGAGCGTATGCATGTAATAATGTTTCAGTCATATACCAATGGGCACAATAATCATGGCACGTCAGTAGGTTCATATGTTTACAAACAGCTAAAACATGTGCACACGAAAGCTAGTCAAGATCAAACACCCTGCACGTGTATGTCCGAGCATGCATGTCAACGATGCTAACACGGTCATTGCCTCTCACCTCGTACATAGCAAGAAAGATACCATTAACCCTTATACGTTCGCCCTCCTTTAAATGCTCCTCCATCAACTTGTTAGCCCATGGCGAGAGATGTAATTCTGAGTTAACAAATAACTGTCAACGCTTATAGAACCATTACTGCAAGTTCGCTCGGTAATAATCTGCCAACAAACTGGAAGGAATGACGCTTGTCGCAAGCAACTATTCATCAACTCAGCTATATTTGTTCTCATGATGTTATACCGTCGGTCATGAAACTGTGAACGTGTTCATTTTTCGACTCCAATCTCTTAAAGATAAGTTGCTGCTACAGGCATATACTATTCATTTACCGCAGATGATAGTTGAAATCAGCACAGTGATGTCCTTGCAGCTCGAGAGTATATATCCAACAAAGTCTTATTCTTGAACGTGGCCTTCAAGTTACCCTTCAGATGATGCGTGCACAATCCATGCAGTGCATGAGGAAAAACTTCTACAGCAGCTCATTCAATGCTACGATGATGGTCAGAAATGAAAGCAAGATCTTTGACGCTTCATACAACATGATCACGCAACTGTCTCATAAACCAGTTCTACGAGTCATCATTTTCAGAATGCCCAACTCCAAATGTCAATGGGTATATTTGTTTATTTCTATCCAGACAAGAAGCCAAAAACATTGTACCTCTATATTTTCCTTTCAAAAAAGATCCATCAACTGCGATAACTGGCCTAATTGATAATGCAAATCTAGCAATAGAGGCCCTTATACTTATGAAAAAGTATCTAAAATGGTTGTTATCATCAGTTTCTAAAGTTGTTTTGGTCCCTGGGTTTGCTTTCTCAATCATTTACATGTACTGAGGGAGTAGTGTGAATGATTCCTTATGAGATCCGTGAAGTTCTTGCAAAGCTGCCTCTTTTGCCCTCCATGCCTTGTTGTATGTGATATTAACACCTAATGACTCCTGAACATCAGACATAATATCCTTCGGACGATATATTCTCGATGCCTCAACGAATTTGCTCTTAAATATGTTTGCCAATGACATGTGCAGTTGCCTGTCTGTGGTTTACGCGAAGTCCGGCTCCGGAGCATATGTGATGGTTCTTATACTTTTTCACTTGGAAGAAATGTGAATCGGCTATCTTTGTGGCACGTAAACGCCATTTACAAGATTCAACACGACATACAAACCTTAAACCTTGTTGCGTTGGAGTTCCTCACCTTGAATTGAAAGTTGTATCTTAATGCCAAATTTGATAACTTCTCACGAAGCTCTGTTTTGCTGTTAAATATCTATCCAACTATAACCTCAATCTTATCAACTACAAACGATGAAGCATCATCACCAACTGCGGATGATGAATGCACAATAGGCAGCATCCATCTGAATGTGTAAGCCTGACGGCTATCATTCTCAGAGCTTAAATTAGCTTCTTCATGTATAAGATTTGCATCCATTCTTGGCTCATTATTCGACACCGGATCTTTTTGATGTCTGTATAATAGAGAAGTAGGTGCGGAGTGAATTGGAGAAGGAACGGTAAACGGCACATCCTGGTTCACATCATTCAAGATCTCCATCTATTCATTATTATCAAAATGTGAACTGTCTATATCCTGCCCATCAACAATAAAATCATTCAAACCCTCACCGAAATCTTCAATACGAACAGTGCAGTCATCATTCTCATCGTCGCCATTCTCACTAACATCATCACTACCATTATCATAATCTTTATCACCACCATCGTCATCATTAACATCATCATTAGCACTATTAACATCAATATTGTCTAAACTCTCTAATGCTATCGAGATGACGTACTATTCTCGATGGCATCGATGGGGGCACCCCTTCTTCATTTTCATCTAACACCCTAACTGACTCATGCCGTGCATCTCTGAATATTGCTCAAACTCAATGCCAACATCATCATTGAATTGTGATTGTGCACAAACAGGAGTGGACTCACTTAATTGGTCGCTTCCACTTGCTAAGCGAAACATAGAGAGATGAGAAGAACTTTGTCGCCTTCGTACTGCATTGGATCCTGACCTCTGTCTTCACTTCTCCCTATCTTCAACTTTAATAATTAATGGTGTATATGATTGTTGGTCCTTCAAACAATGTTGTATAAAAAAATAAACATCTTTGTCAGTCTCAATAGGAGTCAGCATTGGCTGAACACCGTTAAAAACAAATTGAACCTCTAAACTCATGTTATACTTATGAAGAACCCAACCCATTTCAGTACTAATACATTCAACGAACTCATTATAGGTAGCACACCTACGAATTATCAATGGCTTGACCCTCCCACCAATGTACAAATAACCACCATTCTCTTGCACAATCCAAGAACCATTGTATAGAATAAGGATGCGTAAAGTTTCCATATCCTGCATGATAGAGACATATCATATAAAGTCCGTGGACAAAAAATCATTATGAAATTGCTTAAATAGGTCACAAAAACAACAATTCTGCCCAAACGCTCGACATATCTCGATGGAATGCACTCGACACAAGACACTCGACGCACTACACTCGACAAATCGCACTCAACACACAAACTCGACTAAATACAAATTCGACAATCAACGCTGTCGACACTACACTCGACCCACTAACTCGGCACTGGACCATAGACTCGACAAACCATACTCGACACACAAAGTCGATTAAATACACATCCGACAATCGACGCTGTCGACACTACACTCGACACTCAACCGTAGACTCGACACAATCCCTCGACACTTGCATTACCCCTCGACATGTCGAGAGTCAATCCGACACATCGAGCGAAGTCGCTCAACAAATCGTGTCTTCTTCCCCGTCGATTGTGATACCAGATTTTCTCAACGAATTTACAATTTTCAGCAAATTTTGACAAAAACCGCACTATCTCTAAGCTTAGTTTAGATACATATCCCTATTTTAAGCTACATAATGTGGTTGACAGCTACCAAAACAATAAATAACGAAAACATTACAACCTACTTCAATATTCTTGCGCCATTTAGAGAGAGATTAAGGAGAGTTTGTCTTACCTTATTGCTCAGCTTCAACTTTACGAGTAAACAATGAGATGAAATAAAACAAAGCTGTTGAAGAGTGTTTCAGACAGTGTAGGAAGGAGGAAGTGTCTATCGCATAAAAATTTTTTATGATTTGTCTAATTTTCACTACAGGCTCCTAATTCTGTCTATTTTTTCAATTTTTCCAATTGAATACTGAAGGGGCAAGTGTAGGTAGGGAGGTCCCCAAGGGCCTAACCAGAGTAAAAGAAGTCATGCGCTCCCCAAGACGCCACAAGGGAGATCGTCTCCCTCAAGGAAGTGGGAATTGACACCCCTTTCATAGACTACTTAAAAATAGGGAGCTCCAAGCGAGATCGCCTTTCTCAAGGAATTAGGAATCTACTCCCCTTTCATTGGCAGGGAAATGTATATGCGCACCACAACTAATCCTTGGGGGAGACTAACGCAACCACAACCCACTGTCACGGTCTTCCACTTAAATCATGGAGAAGGCTATTGTGGAAGTTCGAACCTAGGACTTCATCGTGGCCTTACCAACTCCTTCTTGGGTCACCCTTACCACTTGAACCAACCCATTGTGGGTATAAATATAAATATATACACACACACACATATATATATATATATTGCTTGGCAATGGATGTGACTCATGAGAGTAGTTGTGATTTATGAGAACGGTTGTGCCTCATAAGAATAGATGTGATTATTACAAGAAACATGTCAATTAAATTTGAATTAGTAATAATTCATAAATGATTGCATTATTAAAGTCTATAAATAAGACTCTTTACGTTGCCCATTTTATCGATTGTCATAAGTGTATGAATTTGATAATTTCTTGAATGAATCCAAGAGACAATGTGCGATCATTTCATTTTCCAACAATGTTATATACAAACCACCATTTTTACATCACAAGTATACAGTCTTGTCTCGCTACTTGTCTACTACCGTAGATCGGAGTCCTAATTTGATCATCAGAGGGTTAACATTATGATTATTTAATGTCTGTTTCTACCAACCAATATTTAAACATCCACGAATCCCTTTTATTTTTAATTTATTAACATATATCTTAATAACAATCTTTTTAAATTTCTAATGAGTTGTTAATACATAATAATCATTAAATTGATACCGATACTGAGTACTTTTGGAAGGCAAATACAATAACTATCAGCACCCCAATATCTAATCTCCCTTGTTTAAGGATCACAGTTGCAGAACGTTATGGCCCATCAAGTCGCTACCGAATTGTTTCCTAACTGCCAACGAAAGCAAACTATGAGGCCCAAAGTTGTTGATGACCCATTAAAATGGATCCAACAACCAATTAGCTTCAGCGCCAATCAATCTCTTTTTGGCTACAGTACATGAGGAGAATACTTTGGAGCTACAGTGAACCATGTGTGTGGACAAGTGGTCGTTTCGACAGTTTTGTCAATTTTTAGTAGTCATTTGAAAACACATGCAACGCTATTGAGAATTGCGTTAGCTGGAGAAACCATGCACAATATGGCAATGCTTTTTATGCCATATGATTACACATCGAGAGAAGAAACCTAAGCTAGTTGGGAAGCCTCTGGATTGATCTAGTTTGTAACTTAGAACGATGACCATGAAAACAACAGAGAGTACATTTTCTCTGGGCTAATTGGTACGCGCGTTGTATGGATTGTTATTTGCCAGAATTGAGTTTCTCTTGTTGGCTTCTTTCAATGGCTGACTCAGACTGAAGCATATTATTACAATTATTCCACGTTTAGCAGTCTAATTCTTCCACCGTTTTCCATGTGGTTTGGATTTCAGTGATTGGACTTTGCCATCTCTCAATCCGAAAACGAATTTGATAACTAATAATATATTTTGAAAACAATAATGGGTTGTCAAACTCGCTTTCTGCTATCCCTAATCCAAACCGAGGAAAATGCAACTGTACGTGTCATTTTATGTTGCATAATGAAGAGACCGACAAAAAGTTGCTGAAACTAATAATAATAAACTGGAATTCATGTTTTAATGCCCCGTTCCCTGTTCCCATTTCTTCTCTCATTTCCCAGGAACCAAACATGACAGAAGAAAATAACATTATCTACAAGAGAAGAAAGAATACGCTTGACTGATGAACAAAATTTCTTTCATCTTTATCTTAATTTCAATTACTGAAGCATCGATGGTACAAGAAGTCGAAACAAAGTACATGGCACAAACCATAATCAATTTACATAAACATTAATAGACAGGAAAGTATTTATTTTCCAGAATATATCAGATCTTCCATTTTTTTTCTTCTTATAAATGCCTGAACAAATATAAGCTAAAATTGATATATGGTTAGACAGAAACCAACTGTATTGAACGTGTAACGTAACTTTCATTAATTTCCCTCAATTTTCCATCATTTTACCACAAGCCAAACAACCCCTCTCCGCCACAAGAAATAACATAAAGAAGTAAAAACTAGCTTTGGTAAGCAAATGGGATAGTTGCATCAATAGCAAGAAAAGAAATCGAGTTACATCCTAACATTAAACAAAAGAATTTCTTGAATTATCCTGTTTCTAAAATATTTCTGTATGTATGTCAAATATTAACCAAAATCAAGTTCTCCTTCACGTTCATGTACATTTTTTTTTTTTCATTTTTGCTGTTACAAACATAATCAGTAAGGCATGATATGTGTGGTTTTTGTGTCGTAGCATCCCAGCCCACAATTCCTCCCCAAAACCTTCATCAAATCCCCACACATTGTCCTCACAATCCCTTCATTTTCGCTTTGCATTACAAGCAAGACTTTCGTGACGCCGTTACTTTTAACGACCGCCTCCTTCACTCTCCCGTCCTTGTACACGCAGCACATGCTCCACAGCACCACAACGGCGTCCTCCCTTGCCGTTTTGGTCACCTTCATTATCTTCTCCACCGTTCCCGAAACGCATCTCGGATCCTCACTCACCGCCAACCGCCCCTCGCTGCAGGTGGTGATTATCGACAGCAATTTGATCGCCTTTTCCACTGTCGGAATCGGTGAACTCGAATCGGAGAGTGCCTTCGAGAGGACTTGAACGAGTCCGAACCGGATGAGTTGAGCTTTGACAGACCGAGTTCCGGATAGCGTGACTAGAATCGATAAAACGGCGTCGGTTAGACTATGATCGGCTGCTTTAAACTGATCAAATAGTACGGACAAGAGGCTCTCTTCCTCTAAAACTCTGCGTTTTGATTCGTTGTCGGGTAAAATTGAATCCAAAACTTTGATGGATTCGATTTTCGAATCTAAGCTTCCCATTTGGAGGACTTTAAGAAATGAAGCCAAGCAATTGCTATCGCTTTTGAAAAACAAATGATTCAATTTACCTTTGACTCCGTTTTCCTTCAAAATCAAACTCAAAACCCTAAAAGCCGACTCCCAAACGACAATCTCCCCCACGCTTTTTCTATTCAAAACGCTGGTAATCGCCTCTACAAAACCGCCATAACCGCCCAAAAAATTCCTATTCTCTTCAGAAATACTCACGAACTCCACAACCTTCCTCAAGCAATCGTAGCAACTCTTCTCACTCTCGCTCGCGCTTCCAATCTTCTGAATCAAGACTCTGACATCCTGCTCCGACACAGTCAATTGGCGGGACCAAAGGTTGATCAGACGGTGAAGAGTCAAGTTCGGGATGAAGTCCTTGGTGGGGAGGATTTGCATGGTGGCAGGACACGTGTCGTGGCCGGATTCGAGCCAGTGCTGGATGCTGGAGCGGTCGTACGTGACGCCAGTGCAGAGACTCACGGGAGACTTCATCACGTCAAGGGAAATCGGGCACCGGAACAAGCTCGGTACCGTAACATACAGTTCGTGCTTTACCATTTTTTCTTTTTTTTTTTAATTTTTCTTCTACAAAATTCTTCGAATTAGAATAGCTGAGCTTAGCTTCTCTACGGTGATAGAACCGGAGGGGTTGAGAGAGAAGTAGGAAGCAAGCGAAGTTGAGAGAGGACGAGACGATGGGGGCGTGTGAAGTGGTTGGAGGGGTTTTGTAAGGGAAAGAGTCAAAGCACGAGGTGACGTCGTTTTGACTGTGGGGCAGTTTTTATTAACTCGGAATTTGAATTAGATTTAATTTAAAACGTGAAGGGGGGGCCGGGGCCAAAATGGAAGAAAACCAGGAGGCAAGCAAACTGTGGAAGTTTTGTCCGCGTAATTTATGGAACCCTATTTTTTTCTGGTCGTTTCGGTGGGCCCCTCCCCCCTCCCAGTTCAACGGCCCCAAGTCCCCAACCATGACTCTATCAAAAGGTAACTCGTTCTGGTTATATTTATGTGAAAATGAAATTTGAATTTTGGTCAAAATTAAAGGCGTGGAGAAGCTTTGAATTAGTCAAAACCCACTCCCTTTGACAATTTCTTTGACTTAACATCAAATTTTAGGTAAATTTGTGGACTCGGTTAACTTTAACATATAGTAATTCAAAAGTTAGGTGAATCCCATGGTCATTTTTTCCTCCTTTTATGATGATTCTCTTGATATTGGACTGAAATTTATAGGCACTATTAAGTAAAAATGAAAACGGTCAAATCCCAAATTTTCTCTGTGACATAACTTATCATTGAAAAGGGTCACAAATTAAACAGTTGTTAAAGAAAAGAGTGTTTAAGGGGTCGAATTGCCTAATGCTAAAGGGCATGACCAAATTCACCAACCATCTCTATCGTTTTTATGTGGTAGTTATCGTTTTAATCGAAGTATTTGTAAATATACAAAGGGGCAATTGGGATGACTTTTTGACACAATCAACTAGCAAGCCAGCCAGCCAGGTAGGCACAGCTGGGTCATTAGCTGCCGGCCGGATAGCTCTTTGGGACGACTAATGACTCGTTACGGGTCCAACAATCTTAGCTAGGTAGCTGACACTGTAAAATTATATATATATATGGCATTAATGGAGTCGTGAATATGAGCTGTAGTATTAAAAAAAGGGGGTCATCAATTTATGAAGTCAAATCCACTAGGCTCTCATATGATAAAGACTTAATATAGAATACCAAGTAGACCAGCCTGTAAGGGTCAACCGTAGTAGTTGTAGCTGCAGCAATCTTTGATTGATATATATAAATATAATTTATATGGGGTTAGGTTAAGTCAATAGTTGAGAACGTCCTCCTAACTCATTAATCATAATAGTAGAAATATTATTGTATTTTCTTTCATTTGGTAAAAAAGAAAAAAATTTATTTTTCAATTTTCATAGTCTTTGTAAAGGGCACATTATAAGTCTGTGCGTTGTTAAATATTTCTTCTAGGTAGACTTTCGTGTCCATTATTGACTTGAATTCTAAGAAGCTATAATGAGATTAGCTACGTACTCACATGTAACATATTGTTTTGATTTATGTTGTTTCGTTTATGGAAGGTTTATATAATAGGGGTAGGGTTGGGTGGTTGTCTGGTCGATGCGTGTCTTTCTTGTTCACACCAAAAATGTTGTTTCATTTTTACTTTTTCTGGTACTAACGCGTGCCAATTGCCAAACCCAAACTCCACAAGCCCCTTATCCTCCAAAAGATTATGGTTCATGCTTAGAATGATTCTTAAGACAACTATTTCACAATATTTTGTTTGGTTAATATCTAAAATAAACCAATCATAAACTAAAATTATACCGTTAAAATGTAAAATTTGAATATAAGTTTAATAAATATGATAATATTCTTTGTTCAGATTATGACCTCTGGGTCCAAGTCGTTTTCGAAGTAGCCACTAACTGCATTTGCATAATCCCATTGATTTGAATTTGTCAAACTAAATTAATCTCCTTACTGTGAGTTCCGCGTTTGGAGTTTTTTTTTTTTTTTTTAATTAGTCTATTACAAAAAAAGGTGCGGACGTGATATAAAAATTTAAGACAAATAACGGAAAGACCAATTATTGTTTTCATGGTGAAGACAAGTAATCGAGAACAAGGTCCACCAAGAAAAGCCTTGGCTGAGCCTGAGACAAGTTGAAGACAAAATGCTTTGCTTTAACCCATCAGAAAGCTTGTGCTACTTTGCTTACTGAATATACAAATCGTTCTTTAGTCCTTCCTGTAATATCACAACTTCAATGTCCCTCTTCTTGTTTTCCAGGACTCAAATGCCAGTTATACAATTGAAAGTATGTTAGCAAACTTTATAGGATTATTTTGTGGTATTATTCACATACCCATATTTTTTATATCACGTATCCTCAACTTTTGGATGTCAATCAAGTCAACAATTGAGTCCAGAACTTGGACAGTTCCAGCCCAGTTTCTGACTTCATACGGTTAGATTATTCAAAATGGTCCATAGTGACATGAGTGCTTCAAGAACCTCTTATCTCACTAACCTCCATTTTTAAATAAAAGTTTTTAAAAATTTTAAATTGATGCTATTATCTTATTAAACATTATTTATTTCCTAAATTACCCTTTTTTTATTTATGTTTGCCTTTATTAGCACGGGTCGTAGGTTCTTAAATTAAAATAGTATTTACGATTTATAATTTGACTGTTTCCTAATAAAATTTATATTGTATTTCTGTTTTTGTAATTAGGACCTTCAAAAATCATTCATATTGATGTGAACAATTACATATTTTTTAGTTAATTTTAATAAGAATTAGAGGACCACCAAAAACACAAAGAAGAAAAAGCTTTGAACAAAAGGCACAGGAATGTTTGTTATTTTCAATGAAATAATATTATTAAAATATAAAATTCAAGTGGGATCTAACAAGGTAAAAAGCGGGAGTTAAATAGAGCATCTCTTAACTTATTGTTATGATTATTTAAATTTTTTAAGTGGTGAGCTCACTGATAGACTTGAGGAAGAGTGAATCTCTATTAGCCCCATCTCGGAACTAAATAAAATTTCCTTTATCAATTGTTATAAACTTGTAATTCTGATAATTTCCACTCATTTAAAGAAGCATTGAAGTTAACCAACCCAACCCCCGCTCGCTTTTAGTAAACAAATGCACTCCCTGAAAAATTAGCACATTCTCCTCTTAGCTAATTTAACAACTTTTTTACAAGGCATCTTTCATTAGTCAACACATCTCCCACAATTCTCAGTATAGCACATTGAATTGATTGAATTGAAAATAAAAGTAAAGAATGTTATTGTATATATGTGTACTATTGAAAAATCATTTAAATGTGTTAATACAAAGTCTTTTTCTAATTTTTCAATTGTGTTTATCTTTTGTATTTTATGATAGAAGTTAAATCTTTCGTAGAATTTTTGTTATATATAATTCTGTAACATCACGTTGTAAAACTAAGGTTGTATAAAGATTGTAAGTTTATCATCACCATTTTTTATTTTCATGAGTAATACTATATGTCCCATGTTTGGATTGTATGAGTAAGTCTACCAGATGTTTAGACTATAGCTTCAGGGATATTCACATTTTACATATATCTCCTTTGACCAAGATCTTTAAAGATAATTTTTTTCTACAATTTGGTGGAGGCTAATTCGTGGAAGAGCTTTAGGATACCTTTTGGGAAATGCACTTGGCGTTGTAACTGATCAAGGATGTGTTGCTTTTGTGTTTTTGTTTTTAATAAGATTTAAGAATATATTGTTAATTTTGAAAATAATATGTGATTAATATTAAATATAAAATACGTTAAAAAATGTGCGGCACCAGAAAACAAGATCTTAAGTTATAAAAGGAACACAGTCCAAAATGCTCTAGAAGCATATGTACAAACTCATAAGGGAGGATGTGATCTTGCTTTCAAAGGTAATGAAATTATCTGTCAAGGGATATTTGTTTGTTAATACATTTTCATTATTATCATTGAAAATTTATTAAAAAATTAGATAAAGATAGTTAATAAATAAATATAAATTTACAATATTATCAACGTTTATGAGGACGAGGAGGCTAGTTAGTTTGAAGGGTGGGGATACTTAGGCGATAGTCTTTCAAGAAAGAGAAAGGTCATAAATAGCAGGCCCGTTAAGTCATTAGCGATATAGCCCAATGACATGTTTTGCTGTCCGAATTCCAATCCATCATAAACCCTTATGATAAATATATATTTTCAGG
This sequence comes from Boswellia sacra, assembly GCA_013180625.2. NCBI lineage: Eukaryota > Viridiplantae > Streptophyta > Magnoliopsida > Sapindales > Burseraceae > Boswellia > Boswellia sacra. Next base: position 16,476 of record SNVD02009032.1, on the reverse strand, counting down.
ATCGATTTTATTAGCATATGACACCTTTGAGTCTATAATTTGAAGTAATATTTTTACTGGTTGTTATACTAAAAACCTCGACTTGATTTAGAATTAAAAATAGGATGAATTTATTCCGACTCATACATTTAGATCCAAATCTATCACAAACGAGTAAAGTTTTTCTTATAGTCATTGGCTTAGAATTAATATTCTCAGGTTTCCAGATGGAATTGCCATTCTTAGCAGAAAGGTTATAAACACTAAACCGTTTTCTTCTGGGGATGAAAATTGATGCAGTAAAAAACAGGCGATGGTAGGAGGATTCAGAAAAGTGAAAAGATAGCACAAAAATCTGTTCATCCATCCATCAGAGTATTGTAGGCTATCAAAATGAACAACACGTGGGGTCCACGGTGGGAGTGGGGGTGGCGGGGCTTGATTCCATGTCTGTGGCTGTGTCATCAACATTTATTGCCGCGGTCGCCCAACACATTTAGTGCCCTATCTCAATTCCTGTTTATTTTTCACTCTCTCCCTCGCCCTCGCTCAAGGCGAAGGGAAACAAAAATAATTTCTTTTTCTTTTCTTTACCATCGTTTCAATTAAATTTTCTATTACTGGATCATACAGATTTCTCTGCAGATTTCAATACATTATTACTAGATTGCCAACTTTGTCAAGTAAATACGATGATTATGCCCATTGGAATCGTGTGCGTGAACCAGTAGGCTGCAGCTTAAGTACATCTGCTGTTTCAATACAGCAGATGGACTTACTCCGAGGCATAAAGAAAGACAAAAAAATGACCGGGAAGCAGCCGGTTGCAACCGGTTAAAGCCTCCCGCCTTCCCCTTTTCCCCCCTCCCGCTCCTTCATTTTGAATTTTATGTAACAAATTATTCAAATAAATAAACTAAGTAATTATACAAATTATTCAAATAAATAAACAAGTAATTATAATTACCTATAGATCATTAATAGTCATCTTTCAATATATAAATGAAGACTTTTATTGTATAAATATGTATTTAATTTTATAAATAAATAAGAAAATTAAATTAAGGGTTGTAAAACAAAGAAAGTAGACGATATTTTTTTAATTTTAATTTATTTTATCAAAGTATTTATATATGAAAGAATAAAAATAATTTAACATGAAGATAATATAAATATAAAAAAGATTACAAGCAAATTCTACCAAAAGTAATCTAATATGTAGAAAAAATTAAATAAATAAGAAAAATATATTAAGAAAATATTGAAAGTTAATTTTACCTGAACTTATTTATTATTTTTATTAAGTTAATATAACATAAAATATATAAAAGCACATATATAACAATAGTAAAAAAAGACGAGATATAATCAATTAAAATTTATTATTTTTATGAAGATAATATATTATGAAATATATAAAAGTACATACATAACAATATAAAAAAAGAGATATTATCAATTAAAATTAATTATTTTTATTGAGATAATATAATTTGAAATATATAAAAGTACATACATAACAATATTAAAAAAATAAGATTTTTAATAACCCTCAAGTAATTCAGTACATAGATGTAATTGTAATATTAAAAATTAAAATTATGTATTATATCTAAAATAAAATGTTACAAGTAGTTAAAGAAACAATATAAATAATAAAAGAAATCAACAAATAAAACAATGGAATAAAAGTCATAAACTGTACGTATGCAAGTAATAAATGAAATTATTGTTTATAAAATAAAAACTAGACGTTATTTTTTAATAGTGTAGAGTTACTTTTTTTTAAAACAAAAATCTGGTGTGCAAGAGTACAAATTAAATAAATAAAAATAGTTTTTAATGACCAAAACCTCCCAATTTGGTGTATAGATTCACAAAAAAAGAAATTAGTTATCAATCTTTAAAAACTATTGCTATTAATTGATAAACATATATATGAAAAAATTATATTTTAGACAATAAAAGTTATAAAATAAAAAATTTGTAAAAATAAAAAATAATAATGTTATTATTATTCGTAATTTTGTATATAAGTCATAAATGAGTGTATAAGAGTTATCAACATATTCATAAAAGTCATGAATGGACATGAAAAAGTCATCAACAAACATCATGTCCATTTGAAAGAGAAATATTCAGAGTTTCGCTATTTCATATAGATGTCGTAAACGCAAAAAAAAAAAAAAAAGTTGGGAGGCACAAATGTTGCAAACTGGGCTCTGACCGCAATGCTGTTGATGTATGGTTCCAGCAATTACTGTTTTCAATTTGTAGAGAAACTGTTTAGAAGATATTCGGATGCACTATTCTTGGCAGTGATATGGAGAAATAGACAAGAGAAGTAATGGCCAATTACCAGTTTCATTCACCAGCTGTGTTCCTGCCAATGTCTTAAATGCTCCTGCCCAAAATTTAATAATATTTTACAACTATTTAATGAAAACAAGAACAAAAATCAACAAATAGAATAAGAAATCTTCCTATAAAATAGATTTGATTAAGAGTATATAGATTTAATTAACATTGAAAAATTATAATTAGGTATTTTATTTAAAAATATATGTTACTAGTTAAAGAAAATATATTAATAAGATAAGAATTTAAGAAATAAAGCAATAAAAATTTGTAAATAATATAAAATATAAGTAATTTAGTTTTTTCAATAATTAAATGTATAAAAATAAATGTTTTATGAAATAAATATGTAATTTAATTTTATAAAAAAATAACTCAATTAAATTTAGACTTAAAAAGAGTTAATTTTTCATAATTTTAAGTTAATTTTACGAAAGTCCAAAAGAAATCATGAGTTTATTAATTGTGCTTCAAAATCTGGAAATTATTCATGGATATATAAAGTCAAAAGAATTATTTTTTTTGTCAATTTGACCATAATCAATTTCTTATATGAGTTGTAAACAATATTGGTTCTATTGAGGAAAGAGCAAAGTGGGCAAAATCAAATAATTTAAAATCCATTTAAAATTTATGAAGGGATAAAGAAGAGTGAAAAAGTTGTAAATTTTGGTGTAAAAATCGTAAAAATAATATAAATAATTGTAAAATTTTACTGTTCACAGAGAGAGTTCAAAACAATATTCTATCAAATGGTAGAAGAATGAAAAAGTTGTAAATTTTGGTGTAAAACTTGTAAAACTAATATAAAGAGTTGTAATATTTTACTGTTTACATAAAGCAAGTTAAAAATAAAATTTCGTAAATTGGTAAATAAGAGTGTAAAATTGTAAACTTTTGGTGTAATATTCTACTGTTCACAAAAGAGTTCAAAACAGTATTCCATGAAGTGGTAATGTAGAGTGAAAAAGTTATAAATTTTGGTGTAAAACTCGTAAAAAAATATAAAGAGTTATGATATTCTACTGTTCACAAAAAGCCGGTTGAAAATAAACTTTTGTAAAGTGGTAAATAAGAGTATAAAAGTTATAAATTTCGATATAAAAATCGTAATATTATGTAAAGATTTATAGATATTTTACTATTTACGGGGAGAGGTCAAAACAATATTTGATAAAGCTATAAAGAAAAGTATAATAGTGGTAAATGTTGGTGTAAAAGTCGTAAATTTGATGTTAAAGGTTGCAAATATTTTACTATTCATAGAAAGGGGTCGAATTTCATGAAGTGGTAAGGAAGAGTGTAAAAGTTGTAAATTTAGTTTCAAAGTTGTAAATATTTTACTGCTCACGGAGAGAGGCTCAAATTTTATGAAGTAGTAAAGAAGAGTGAAAAAGTTATAAAATGTGGTGTAAAAATCGTAAAAGTAATACAAAGAGTTATAATATTCTACAGTTCACAAAAGAGTTCAAAATAATATTCTATGAGGTGGTAAAGAAGAGTGAAAAAGTTGTGAATTTTGGTATAAAAGCTATAAACATAATGTAAAAACTTATAAATATTTTACTGTTCATGAAAAGGAGTCAAATTTTATAAATGGGTTAAGAAAGAGAGAAAAAGTTGTAAATTTTGGTGTAAAAGTCATAAAAATACTATAAAGAGTTGTAACATTTTACTGTTCACAGAGAGAGTTCAAAACAATATTCCATGAAGTGGTAAAAAAGAGTGTAAAAGTTATAAATTTCGGTGTAAAAGTCCTAAACATAATGTAAAAAGTTGTAAATATTTTACTGTTCATAGAAGGGTCAAATTTTATGAAGGGGTAAAGAAGAGCAAAAAAGTTGTAAATTTTGGTGTAAAAGTCGTAAATAAAATATAAAAAATTGTAAATATTTTATTATTCACAGACAGCGAGTTGAAAATAAAATTTCATAAAGTGGTAAATAAGAGTGCAAAAGTTGTAAATTTCGGTGTAAAAGAAATAAATATAATGTAAAAAGTTGTAAATATTTTACTGTTCTCAGAGAGGAGTCAAATTTTATGAAAGGATAAATAAGAGTGTAAAAGTTGTAAATTTCGGTGTAAAAGTCATAAATATAATGTAAAAAGTTGTAAATATTTTACTATTCACAGAGAGGTCAAATTTTATGAAGGGGTAAAGAAGAGCGAAAAAGTTATAAATTTTGGTGTAAAAGTCGTAAATAAAATGTAAAAAGTTGTAAATATTTTATTGTTCACAGACAGCGAGTTGAAAATATTCATAAAGTGGTAAATAATAGTGTAAAAGTTATAAATTTCAGTGTATAGTCGCTCAAGTAATAAAGTGATGAGTAAGATATCGTTCCCACGAGGATTGATTCTAATTGAATTTGTTATTTGAAAGCAAAAACAGAATAAACGGGGGGTTTTTGTTGATTGATTAACTAGATGAAATATTAATGCAAGTAAAGAATAACACAATGCTAAGTTAATTTGAGTAAAAATCAATGAGAGAAACCTGGTTAAGGGATCCTTCTCTACCACAAGATATGGATTTGCGAATTAATTGTAGAATTGTCATCCAATTACACCATTGAAATTATCAACCGTAGATAACAACAAGCTCTGTTATCCCAATCTTTCCTTACTTTGTTGTTAAATAAAACAAGCTCTTTATTTAATCTCTATCCATTAAACAACTCAGAATAAGCTCTCTAAGTTTAATTCAATGGAAGCATTACAATAAGAAAGATAGGTTGATCTAAGCAATAACCACACAAGTTCGGATTATTTAACATAGGTTGTATTCTCCAATTGCAATCTCTGATCACAATTTTGCTACTAATGATTAGAAATTCAAGACAATTACGGATCAAGATTTCTAGTCTAGCAATAGATAACAACCAGATTTTACTCAATTGGCCACCCAAATACAATCCAGCAAGCAATCATAAGCATTAAACATGAGAAAATACAAGCAACTTCAATTAGAGAATTGGATAACAATTCCTTGCACAATCAATTCACAAAAACCATGTCAAGGGCTTTGAAATCACCCTCAACCAATTCAGATTCAGTTACACATGTTTAAGAACGTGGTAAATACAATACAACATGGAGACATTCCAGAAAATGAAAGGGAAGGGAAAAACTTAGCAAATTTGATGTAATTCTCTTTGGATTGTAGTTCTTCCTCTTTCCAAGCTTCCTTTCTCCTTCAAGAACTCCAAGAGATGAAAGAATTCCAGAGCTGCAGCCTCCATCACGTTCTCCCCTCTTCAAGTTATGAAAATAAAACCCTAAAATGTGTTTAAATACTCTGCTACAGTAACCTGCTACAGTGTCCCGTATTATACATGCTACAGTGATTTGTGGAATTACATTTCTATACTTCTCACACTGTTTTGATTACAACTTTTGGTACACTGAATGGATTTATAAACCGTAAATTTCTCCAGAAAATAGACTTCGAGAGCTTTCCAACGGTATATAATATGTCATCGGGTTCATTGTATATCAATACAATTAAATCCGAGAAGATGGTTGACTAGCAGAGGTGAAAATGAAAGGTTTTACTCCATTTTTGTGCAAGTTGCTCCAAAACTCCTACAAACATCAAAACCACACAAAAACATAAAAATACCAAGGAATATAGCAAAGAAACATGGACGAATTGATATGAAAATGATATATAAATAGACACTTATCAAATTCCCCCACACTTAGACTTTGCTAGTCCTCGAGCAACTACGACAATATGAAATAAAACTAAACCGAAACAGAATCAACAAAAAATTAAAACACACAAATGCTTCATCTTGCAAATAGGCCTCAAAGATTGTACTTAATTATAACCCAAGGAAAACTTCAAAATAATGCACTTGATCAAGAATTTTATCTCAAAGATTAGTTTCGCTTCACTTCAATTCCTCAAGTGTGTGTGTGTAGAGCCATTCTCACCTAATCACTTGTAACCCGGATGAGTTTATGCATAAAAATGAATCATATTTAATATTGAAGATGTGTGTATAAATGAACTCCATAGGCCTGCTTTTCAAGTCACTCTCCACTAATGTAGACATGCACAACACCAAGGATCAAGTAGGACTTTATTAAGCTTGTAACGTTTGGCTTGGGTGAAGGTATGATAAAGGATAATAATTAGGCTTAAATCACCCACAAACACATAAAATCATTCAAGATTATGTAGAGCTCAACCCCATAACACAACTTTATTTCAATTCGCCAGATTACTTCCCCAAACTCATTTAGAACACTCAATCTTCTTTTTTTTCTTTTTTCTTTTCTTTTTCTTTTTTTTTAGAAAATAAAAGAAACTACACCCCCACACTTTGTTGTTTCATTCTTTTTAAGAACACCCAAGGGTATAGATATCTTTTTCTTCTTTTTTTTTTGTTTTTTAAACTGCAATTCCCCTCCCCCACACTTAAACAACACATTGTCCTCAATGTTTAAGTACGTGGAAGATAAGTACAGATTGTTTTTTTTCTCTCTCTTTTTTTTTTTTACAAACATAATAAAACTCACTTGCATTGCTCATGGCACAATCCAACCTCCTCTAACTTCCCAAAACCAGAACATAGCTCAAAATGTAATTGCGAATGATTTACATGCTCATAGGTAAGGGATAAACTGTTTGGAACAAATTCAATTGAGGTTAGGAAATCTTTTAGTGAGTTAACAAAGAAAAAGGTTTACAGAGGCTCAAAGGGGTAACTAGGGATCAATTTCTGTCAAGGTTGGCTATTAAGGCTCAAACGGTCCAAAGATGGCCTAAATCATTTCCCCAATGTTGCACAGTCTAGGATTTCGTCTCGAGTGACCATCAAACAGGTTCTAGAATTCATTGAAATCTGAAGAAACACTTAAATTGCATAAACCTTCTCTAAGTAAACAAATAACTCAGTGATAATGGCTCGGTGCTCAATGTTGTGCAAGGAATCAAAAGCAAAGCGAAAACCAATAAACATTTCAAGCACACAGATCCATGCATCATTTATCATTTTCCAAGAGTTATTCTTAATTCAATCATTATCTTATCATCGACCCACAAAATGCAAGAAAAGAGGTACGTGGCGTTGTTACACCTGAGTCAAGATTGTATATTTCAACAATCCTTAGGACCAGTAGCCCGCAGACTTAAGGTTTCCAGCCTATATACCTTTATTATGAAAGAACAAAACAAGAAACAAGACACTTCAAATAACATGAAATAAACAACTACAGATTTATTTAGAGAGAATGCGTTTCAAGGGTTAAAGAAACCCCATATTCTGCCATTCTCAGGTTTTTCCACAATTTTTCTTAAAAATCGAAACTGATAAAGACGAAAACACATAACAACTCTAAATTACGTAAAACTAAACTTACTCATAAAATAACAAAGTCTAACAAGTCAGCAAACACAAATAAGTCAGTTAGAATGGGTCTAAAAAGTTTAGAAGTTAGCCTCCTTATTCAGCCATTATGGATTGAAGAGATCCAAAATGCATTTCAAGAGAACTTGAACTTTTTAAGCCACCACTCTAAAAACCGAGATTAGAAAATATTACCTGGGACGAAAGAAATAACCTGAAAAAACTCAAAAGAAATGACATGAAAAATCTCAAATAAACACACTAAAAAGAAAGTAAACAAAAACGAAGCAAACCAATAGATAGAGATTACAGATGGAGCGTTAAATCCAGTCTACGCCTTTTATTGCCTTCTCCAAACCAATCTATCCGAGCCGTTTGTTGGATCAGGCGAATAGACGAATTCTTGTAGTTTGTCAATTAACTCCCCTGCAGTTGAAGCTGTAACCAGGATTTGCCTCGCCGACTGTGAGATGAAGTTTTTTTCTACTGCTTGATCAAGAAAAGACAACAAACCATCAAAAAAATTATTGACATTTAACAAACCAATGGGTTTCCGATGGATGTTTAGCTGTGCCCAAGAGGTGATTTGAAATATCTCCTCTAATGTACCATAACCACCGGGCAAAGCTATAAATGCATCAGATTTAATGACCATATGTGCAATACGCTCATGCATGCTATAGACCTGTAACTCTTCCCCCATTGTGTTGCCTATGAAATCTCGCACAGCTAATGGTTTAGGGATAATGCCGAGAACTTTACTTCCTCCCAAGGATGCAGCTGTCGACACACACCGCATTAACCCAAGACTACCCCCTCCATAAATCAAATGAATACCCCTCGCAGCTAATGTCCTACCAAGATCAAGAGCTGCTGTTGTAAACTCTCCATCTTTACCAAATTGCGATCCACAAAATACGCATATATTTTGGAATCGCCGAATTGGGGTTTTCTCCATTTCTAAAAGTGCTCTAAACTTGTGCAAGACAATGATGTACGCTAGGTATTATGCGATTCAAGTGCAAGACAGGTTATAAAATGACATTTGAGAATATGCAAAATGGATATATACACACGTAAAACTCTCAAATTTGACACATGGGGACATAATTTCGGTGGGGGTTATTCGATGCAGATTTATTGCCCCAAGATTTGAAAAAATATATGCTTTCGGCGGGGTTTGACAAAACCTACACACTTGTCTCCCACGTGAAGCATGAAAAAATGGAAATATACTTTCGGTGGGGTTTGACAAAACCGCCACACTTGTCTCCCACGTGAAGCATGAAAAGTAAAGATATACTTTCGGCGGAGGTTGACAAAAACCTCCACACTTGTCTTCCACGTGTGCTTATATCCTGGGGTAGTCATCTGGTTTGTCAAAAAGAAAACTTGAAATTAAAACAAATAAAATCAACAAACAACAACAACACAAAAACAACATTGATAATCAGATCAAACGAAACAAGAAAAAAAAATTCGACAACAACAACACACATTTAAATATACAAGTAGTTATGATTGTGGCTCACATCTTCCTCTGGTTTTACGTCCAGTAACGGCTGAAACGCCTTCTATGAGTCGGGGATTGCTTCCCATCCAGTTTTCTTATAAACTGGCAAACAGGGTCGTTTTTAGTCAGATTCCCTAGACTATAACACTGCAATTCATCACGAAATTGTGTCCATAAATTAAGCAATTCACGCTGAAAAAGTCCACAAGAATGTGACTCAAGAGTTAATAAAACATTATCCAGCGACTCATTACTCAGACCATTCTTAATAAACGAGAGTTTATCTTCTCTATTCCTGGACACAAAACCTAATGAACGACAAGTCTGGTTACAATTCCATCTAGCACATTTATAACGTACTTGTAACCTTTTCGCTCTTCGCCTCTTGGCGTAGTAGCTTTTTCCTAGACCAGGCATGTATTTTGCGAGATTAATGTCCGGCTCACCGGACAATCTCACCTTGGCTTCGATAAGCCATCGGATATCAGCAGGCACATTTAGGAGCATCAATGCCCAAAGTCTAGTCATCCGTACTTTATAAATTTAAACACAGCATTTTGAGGAAGTGAAGGGAAATATTTACGAAGGTTCGATAGAAAGATATCGGCATCCATTGAAGAGGAGAAAAGGAGAGATATTACCGATAATGCGATTGAGTGTTCTTCTCCCAGATATGCACGATTCAAACCTTCGAGTAATGACTTCGGCTCCCGTTTGGATGTTTCCTCAAGCTGTTGTACAAATGAATTCGAAGTACGGAATGATTAAATTAAATATAAGGAAAAGAAAAGAGCAGAAACGAAACTAAAGACACAAAAAAGAGATAACAACACGATAGCAAACAAAAGTAAAAAAATAAGTAAAAAAAATATAAAAACAAATAAGACAGATGGCAAAGAGAGATAAAACCTGGTCAATTTGATGGTCTACGAAAGGAATCTCCTCGAGACACAAAAATTGATCATTATTACCTTATTTTATTTTTCTTTTATTTTTTTATTTATTTTTCAAAAACATTGGGTTGCCTCCCAATAAGCGCTTGGTTTAACGTCCTCAGCCCGACGTTGGTTCCATCACGGGAGGGTCCAATCTCTGCTGTGCTTCACTAATGGGCTTGGATCCTTCTTCTAACAAGATACGGTCCATGCATATGGCTGGGCCTTGGATGTCAGCAATCATCCACCCAATAGCTATTTTGTGATCTCTAAGTATTCGGACGCGTTTATCTTCTTTTAGTGGTGCAAGGCCCATTTCTATTGTAATTGGCAAAGGATCTTTGTCACCCAAGAACACATGCTTCAAATAATCTGAAAGTGGCTTAAGCTCCAAGGTATTGGCTTTCATCACAGAAGGAAGAAGTTTCTCATTAGATAAAGGCAATTCAATGTACGAAACATCATACCTATTTGTGGTTATAGCTGTAGTCTCATCTAAGCATGCCACAGCTTCTTCCATTTCTTTGGACGCTTTTATCAACCTTCTTGATTCCTTGAGGGTGGTCTGTCCCTAGTGTGGGCCTTGGGCTTCAGACTAAAAACCACTTCAAATCCATCCTTGTGAGTTAACTCAAAATGTTGTTGTGGCAAAGAATCAATAACATCAACTGCAAAAACAGAATGCAAGCACTGGGTCCTCATTCCTCAAAATATTGAAAAACGGATCACCTTGCCATCAAAACGACACTTATGCGTGAGAGTGCCATCATGAACACATCTGGTTCTAGCAGTTTTCGAGAATGGTCTCCCTGTATAAGAAGCACGGGTTGGAATTAGGGTGTCTCATTCTCTAGTTTCAAGAAACATAAGAGTCGCTGGGAAAACAATTGATTTCACCTGCACAAGCACATCTTCCACAACTCTTTTGGTATATGCATTAAAACGATCAGCAATTTGAATGGTAATACCAATTTCCGCAAAAGGTCTAAGATTTAAAGAAGCATAAATAGAATATGGCATGATGTTAATAGATGCTTCTAAATCTAACATAACTCTTTCAAACTTGGTTTTACCAATGGTGCATGGCATGGTGAACGTACCCGGATCTTTGCACTTTAGAGGAATTTTCCTTTGCAATACAGCTGAAACATCTTCCCCCACACTTACTTTCTCATTTCTTTTTAACTTTCTTTTGCTGGTGCATAACTCCTTGAGACATTTTGTATAATGAGGTACTTGCTCGATAGCATCCAGAAGTGGTATATTTACCTCAATTTTGTGAGAAATTTCCAGGATTTCTTGTTCTTGTTCCTCCTTCGATTTTGCAAATCTACTAGGAAAAAGTGGAGGAGAAACTTATGAAGGAATGAGAGTTATAGGATTTACATGAGAAGTCAGTATTTTGTTCATGGTGGAAGTGGTGTCATCTCCTTCATCAGTTTGTGATTTCTTTGGCAGGACATCTAATTGCTCTCCATTTTGCAAAGTTATCGCACAAGAATTCTCTCTTGGATTGATCACCGTTTGACAAGATAATTCTTCTAAGCCTTGGCCCTCGAATTTGCTCATGCTAGTGGCCAATTGTCCCATTTGATTTGCCAAGTTTTGGATACTTACCCCAGTTTCTTGCTAGAAGTGCATTGTGTTAGTGGCAAGTGCATTAACAATATCCTGGAGTGACATACCTGAGTTTTCAGAAGCTGGTTGTGGTGCTGGTTGTGGCATTGGTGGTGGTTGCATTTGAAATGGTTGCCGCACTCAAAGTTGATTAAAACCTTGTGGCCGATTTGGTATGGCATTTGGGGCGACTGGTTGATGATTCCAGTAACTGAAATTAGGGTGATCTTCCCATCCAGCATTATAAGTGTTAGAGAAGGGATCATACCATTGCCTTGTTTGTCCTGGAAATCCATCCATGGTATTGGCTTGTTCCAAATCTCCTTGCAAAGTTGGATACATGTCCCCCGAGTGGATGCTTCCATGGCTAAGAAATACCTCACATGACATAGATTTTTGCATATCTCATACAGCCATGTTTTCCACAAGAGAGGTTAGCTCAGAAAGTTATTGTTCAATGTTCGGAGTGCTGACCTCATTTACTCTCCATTGGTACTTGTGGCTCAAATCCGCTACTGAATTGATAGAAGTTTACTGCCATGTTGTCTAAACACAAACAATCAGAAAAGAAAAACAAAGAAAATATGAATCAACAATGAAAACAAAAATAACAAATCGATTAGAAAATCAATCCCCGGCAACGGCGCCAAAAACTTGATCGTTCGAACTAGCAAGGTATACTAGTTGCACAAGTAATAAAGTGATGAGTAAGATATCTTCCACGATTGATTCAATTGAATTTGTTATTTTCCAAGACAACAATAAATTAAATAAGGAGGGTTTTGTGAATGTATTTAACTAAAAATGAACTAGATGCAAATGAAGAATAACAAACAGAAAGTTAATTCGAATGAAAAATCAATGAGAGAAATCTGGTTAAGGGATCATTCTCTACCACAAGATATGGATTTGCGAATTAATCGTAGAATTGTCATCCAATTCCACCATTGAAATTATCAACCGTAGATAACAACAAGCTCTGTTATCCAAATCTTTCCTTACTTGTTGTTAAATAAAAACAGGCGTCTTTATTTAATCTCTATCCATTAAATAACCTAGAACAAGCTCTCTGAGTTTAATTCAATGGATGCATTATGATAAGAAAGATAGGTTGATCTAAGCAATAAACACACAAGCTCGGATAATTTAACTTAGGTTATATTCTCCAATTGCAATCTCTGATCACAATTTTGCTACTAATGATTAGAAATTCAAGACAATTACGGATCAAGATTTTCTAGTCTAGCAATAGACAATATCCAGATTATATTCAGTTGGCCACCCAAATACAATCCAGCAAGCAATCATAAGCTTTAAACATGGGAAAATACAAGCAACTTCAATTAGAGAATTGGATAACAATTTCTTACACAATCAACTCACAAAAACTATATCAAGGGCTTTGAAATCACCCTCACCAATTCAGATTCAGTTACACATGTTCAAAAACATGGTAAATACAATACAACATGGAGACATTCCAGAAAATGAAAGGGAAGGGAAAAACTTAGAAAATTAGATGTAATTCTCTTTGGATTGTAGTTCTTCCTCTTTCCAAGCTTCCTTTCTCCTTCAAGAACTCCAAGAGATGAAAGAATTCCAGAGCTGCAGCCTCCACCCACGTTCTCCCCTCTTCAAGTTATGAAAATAAAACCCTAAAATGTGTTTAAAATATCTAATACAGTAACCTGCTACAGGTCCCGTATTATACATGCTACAGTGATTTGTGGAATTACATTTCTATACTTCTCACACTGTTTTTTATTACAACTTTTGGTACACTGAATGGATTTATAAACCGTAAATTTCTCCAGAAAATAGACTTCGAGAGCTTTTCAACAGTATATAATATGTCATCGGGTTCATTGTATATCAATACAATTAAATCCGAGAAGATGGTTGACTAGCAGAGGTGAAAATGAAGGGTTTTATCCATTTTTGTGCAAGTTACTCCAAAACTCCTACAAATATCAAAACCACACAAAAAACATAAAAAAAATTACAAGGAATTATAGCAAAGAAACATGGCAGAATTGATATGAAATGATACATAAATAGACACTTATCACTTTCAAATATTGTCCGACCAATATAAGAAGATGCATACCGACAATGAGGGAAGTTAGTGTCATTAACTTTTTCATGCTGAAGCATGTGGAGGACATTTTTTGTCTAGAAAAACAGCTGCTAAAATCTTGCAATGTGGATTTTATTGGCCCACCTTATTTAGAGATGCACATGCATTATGCAAAACGTGTGAAAATTGTCAAAAATTGGGATCCATTTCAAAAAAGAAACATGATGCCTTTAAATCCCATTCTTGTTGTTGAAATCTTTGACTGTTGGGGTATTAATTTTATAGGACCCTTTCCACTGTCATTTGGTTTTGTGTACATCCTTGTTACAGTGGACTATGTTTCAAAAATGGGCGAGCAATTCCATGCGAAAAATGGATCACAAAACAGTTGTCAAATTCTTGAAGGAGAATATCTTGAGTAGATTTGGAATTCCTCGAGCCATTATTAGTGATGGGGGTACACATTTTTGTAATAAACCATTTGAAACCTTAATGAAGAAATATGGAATAACCCATAAAATTTCTACACCTTATCACCCACAAACAAGTGGACAAGTTGAATTAGCTAATAGGGAGATAAAACAGATATTAGAAAAAATGGTTAACCCAAATAGTAAAGATTGGTCTTTAAGACTTAATGATGCACTTTGGCTTAACGAACTACTTTCAAAACATCATTGGGAATGTCTCCTTATAGATTAATTTATGGAAAACCTTGTCACTTGCCGGTGGAAATTGAACATAAAGCTTATTGGGCCATTAAAACATTTAACACAAACTTGAATGATGCTTGCAAGTTACAAAAACTCCAACTGAGTGAACTTGAAGAAATCAGGAATGAGGCTTATGAAAATTCTAAAATCTACAAAGAAAAAATGAAGGTTTTTCATGACAAATTTATTGTTAGTAAATCTTTTGAACCTTCACAAAAAGTTCTTTTGTATGATTCAAGGTTGTACTTATTTCCTGGTAAACTTCAGTCACGTTGGACTGGGCCTTTCATTGTTAAAAATGTTTTCCCTCATGGAGCAGTTGAAATTGAGAACCCAAAGAATGGTAATGTGTTTAAAGTTAATGGTCAACGGTTAAAACCATTCTTTGAAAATTTTGATCAAAATGAAGAGTCCATTGCTTTAATCGATCCTTTTTAAGGATTGATTTTTCTCGGTCAAGTGGCGGATACGGTACTCCGTGACATTTAAAGTCGGTTTTTCAGTTCCCTAAAAACTGTTGCTCACCTTGCATCCATTTTCTTCTCTTCTCTCTCATGTTCTTCACATGGATACCATTCTCTCAAAATTGCACAAACATTTTCCCTCTCTTCCTCAAAATGATTTGCCTAAAATTTACAAAGCTCGCTCAGAAAGACTAAGGATGTTGATGCGTAAGGGTATGCCTGATGAAGTAAGATGGTTAATTGAAGCCATGGTTCGATTTTCTTGTGAATTTTCAGATAATCTTGTTTCTCACATGCCAGGTATGGGAAAAAGCTATTAAGCCAAAAGGCGAAGAGCGAAAAGGTTACAAGTTTGTCCCAAATGTGCAAGATGGACTTGTAACCAGCGTTGCCGCTCCTTGGGATATTTGTCTAACAATCGAGAGGATAAAATACAGTTCATCAAGAATGGACTGAGTAAGGAGTCTTTGGATGATATCCGAACGACTCTTGAGACGCATTCTTGTGGACTTGTGCAGCGTGAAATTTTTAATTTGTGGACACAATTCCGAGATGAGCAGGAACGCTATAGTCTTGGAAATCTGACTCAAAACGACCCTGTTTGTCAGTTTCTAAGAAAACTGGATGGGAAGCATATCCCCAACTCATAGAAGGTGTTTAAGCCGTTTCTGGACGAAAAACCAGAGGAAGATGTGAGCCACAGTCACAACTACCTGTACATATGCATGCGTGCCATCATTTTTGAATTTTAATGCTCCATAGCTGTCATTTTTGAATTTGTATCTTTTGGTTGACTTATGGTGTCTCATTTCATCATTTTTTTTGAGTTTTTATGCATTATTGTCAACTTTTTCAACAAACAACCGAGCTACCTATATAGATGTAATCATTAGCATACCTTTTTGCACTACATAAATACCACATCTCTTTTTCTCTTCTTCACACATAGTTAGAGAGTTGCATAAACATGGAGGGAACTTCAAAACGTCGAATCCAAAAATATGTGTATTCTGTGGATCTCAACCGGGTGAAAGTGAAGAGTTTGTCGAGGCAGCAAATTATCTTGGTAGACTACTAGCTGAAAGAAAGATTCATGTGGGTTATGGGGGAGGTAGCCTCGGGTTAATGGGTTGTGTGTCAAGAGCTGCACGTGTAGGAGGTAGTCAAGTTTTATGAGTTATTCCTAAAGCTTTGGCTATAGAAAGCATTGTTGGAAAAACAGTTGGGCATGAGTTACAAGTCTCCTCTGTGCATGAACGCATAGCACATATGCTCATCAATTCAGATGCTTTTATTGCTTTACCAGGTGGCTTTGGTACTCTCGAAGAAATTTTTCAAATTGCTCTTGGGCCCAACTGAATCTCCATAAAAAACCTATAGGTTTGTTGAATGTTAACAATTTCTTTGATCCTTTAATAAGTTTTGTTGATGCAGCCGTAGAACAAAATTTTATCCCACATTGA
>SNVD02009031.1:0-36530 GCA_013180625.2 Boswellia sacra | reverse complement strand
AAGTCCAAGAAACAAAACTAACGATGTAGGCCCCATATGGCACGAAGCTGAGGAGTGATCACATACTTGGCCTCCAATGTTAGAAGCCGAGAGCGAACCAAAACAAAAATCTCATCAATCACATGACGACGAGTCCGATGACGCTGTTGATACACACGATCATTTCTCTCATACCATAGAAAATAAACTATAGCAGAAAAGACCAAACGTGCAAGGATATGTCCAAAATTCTTCCTGCCTTGAAGATGAAGAAAAGCCCAATGAAGTAGAGAGAGTCAACCAAAAGATGGCCAAACAATGAGTGTCTTAGCTGAAATCTCCCCCCATACAAAAGACGAGAAAGGACAGCTAAAGAAAAGATGCTCGTGAGTCTCATTTGCTGAAGTACAAAGAACACAGCCCGAAGAAGATAACATGCCATGACGCCGTAGTCGATCCATAGTACGAAGATGACCCAATGAAGCAAGCCAAAGAATAAAGGAGTACCTTGGAACATGGCCAGGGAACTAGAGAAGATGATGAAAGGAGTTCACCGATCGTCTACTCCGTAATAATTCCCATGCTGAGTCAATGGAGAAAATACCAGAAGTGTGGCCCTTCCAAACAATATGGTCAGGAGTCCCCATCATAGGCCGGATGCTGACAGAGTCCCAAACCTGTCCAAAGACCGGCCCACCATCAGAAAAAGCCTAATCCCCATCCTGAATAATAGCTGAGACCTTGACATCTAAGGGAAGACCTGTAGATGAAAGAGTCCTGAAAGAAAATAGATCACAAAGACGTCCCTACGGTAACCAGTAATCCTGCCAAAGTGAGGTATCACGTCCATCTCCAATACAAGAGACTAATTTACCCCTACACCAATCCCGACTATGCAAAATCTTCCTCCAAGACCAAGAGGCTCTAGAAGTAACTCGAACTTGCCAAAATGAGCGACCCCGAAGAAGCACCTTATGAACCCAAGAAGACCATGTGGAAGACTTGTCAGAAAGAAGTATCCAAACATGCTTCAGAATAGCAGCACGATTCCACTCCTTCACTCGCTTAATTCCCAATCCCTCTTCCTTCAACGGATAGCAAACCGAATCCCAAGCTACTTTGGCCCCAGAACGAGACAAAGAGGTCCCTGTCCAGAGGAAAGCAGCCAGAATACCCTCGATCTTCCGTACCACAGCAGCCGATAAAATAAACATAGATGACCAATAGACTTGGATGGAAAATAATACCGACTTAATCAACTGGAGACGGCCAGTATAAGTCAGCACAGCAGAAGTCCGTAACCTAACCCTCGACAGAATCTGTTCTATCAATGGAGCGCAATCTGAAAGGCGCAATCTGGTACTGATCAGTGGCACCCCCAAATATCGGACCGGCAAACTCCCCACTTGAAAACCCAAAATGGACTGCAACACTGTTCGATCCTCATCATTGACTCCGGAAAAGAAGACATGACGCTTGGCCGAATTGGTAACCAAACCAGAGAGCTCTGCAAATTCCTGCAAAGCAGCACAGACCACCCTAACAGAGCCCACATATGCCCTGCAAAAAACCATCAAATCATCTGCAAAACAAAGATGAGTAAGAGAAATCAGCTGGCATCTCCAATGGTATCGAAAACTAGGCCGCTGAGAGGCCTCCCGAAGAATACCACTCAAACCCTCCATGGCCAACACAAAAAGGTATGGTGATAACGGATCACCCTGTCGAACACCTCTAGAGGTGGGAAAGAACCCATGAAGCTCTCCATTTAAAGCAACCGAGAAATGTGCAGAAGACATGCAAGTCGCAATCCATCGAACCATACACTCTGGAATACCGATCGTCCTTAATCCCAAAAGGATGAAATCCTAACTGACAGTATCAAAAGCTTTGCGAATATCCACCTTTAAAGCGCACCAGGGAGGTGAATGCCCAAGATGGTAATTATGCATGAGCTCTTGAGTCAATAGAATGGCATCAGAGATCCTCCTACCTGGGACAAAAGCTGACTGCGAACTCCCAATTACATCAGGTAAAACTGCTTTGAACCTGTTCATAATCACTTTAGAGATGCACTTGTAAAGTACATTACAACAAGAGATTGGTCGAAAGTCACTCATAGTCCTCGGAGTCTCAACCTTGGGGACCAAGGCAATCATCATGGCATTAACACACTTCGGCATCCGACAAGTCGCAAAGAAGTAGCGCACAGCAGCCGTAAACTCTACACTAATAATGTCCCAAGCCCTCTTAAAGAACAGATAAGTGTACCCATCCGGTCCTGGAGCTTTATCATCGGGAATCGAGAATAAAGCTGACCTGATCTTATCATCGGTAATAGGGCACACCAAAGAAAGCAGTATTTTCGCAGAAACTCTTCTAGAGAAAAATCGAGAAGCCTCTTTAATAGAAGGTCGAGAAGGAGTTGTAAGTAATTTCTGAAAATACCTTACAGCCAGATGACCTAAGTCACCTCGATCCGTAATGATGGTACCATCCTCATCCTTAAGCTGATGAATCCGATTCCTAACCTGTTTGTGGATCAAAGACTTGTGAAAGAACTTGGTATTCTGATCCCCCAAAGAAAGCCATTGGATCCTTGACCGCTGCCGAAAGAAAGCCTCCTCATCCCTACACAACTGGGAATATTGCTTAGCATAATCCCTCTCAGCCAAAATACAATTTAGGGAATATGGGTTCTCATCCAAAGCAGCCTGAGCTGCGGCCCACTAAGCCCTAGCCTCAATGACTCTACTAGAGATGTGGCTAGAATCCTTGGCATGCAAAATCTTAAACTCACGCTTCAATAGGCCCAATTTCTGTGTGACTCGAAACATAGGTTCCCCATCTATAGGCATAAACCATACTCGCTGAACAATCTCCAAGAAATCCTCTCGGTCAGCCCAAAAGTTCAAAAATTTAAATGGACTAGAGATATGCCTACATTGATCTCCAAACCTAATGACCATAGCACTGTGATCAGAAACATCCCGTGGAAGAACCTCAGAAGATGTGTTAGGCCAAGTTAAGAACCATGAAGCACTACCAAAACTCCAATCAAGAGTCCTAAGAATAGTACCCTCTCCCTGCTGCCCATTATGTCAAGTATACCGAAGCCCAAAGGATGGTACCCTAAGTACTGCTGCATCATGAATGCACTGACCAAACTCATCCATGTAACCATGCCATGCCTGATCCCCACCAACTCTATCTGAATAGCATAAAATCGCATTGAAATCACCCAATGCCAACCAAGGTAAGTCACCAAACCTCATGGACTGAGGTCTAAGAAAATCCCACAACTGTCGACGAACACCTAGAGCGTTAGAACCATAAACAGAGATCAAACCAAAAGAAACCCCATCTGATAATCTGGTAGCCCGACAAACGATCCACTATGGAGAAAGCTGCAAACCACTCAAACTGTACAAAGTAGGATCCCGACACACCAAAACTCTACAAGCAATTAACTCAGTGGCATTGGATAAGAACTTCCAGGAAGGACAAATATCCGAAACAACTGAAGTAAGGCGCTGTTGATCAACCTTAGTTTCTAAAAGACCAATCAAACCTAAAGAGTACCTAGAAATCCAGTTTCTAACTGCTCGCTGCTTAGAGAAGCCATTAAGGCCTCTAATATTCCAACTTCCTATCATAGGAAACTGGAAAAAAAAAACTCAGAACTCAATAAAGAAAATCATCGGAGGCGCGTGCCCCCTCTACCCCCATTACCACCCTTTTTAATCTGAACTTTGTTACCCTTTGCAATAGGAGGAGCAACAGTGGATTTTGTAATAGTGGCAGGTGGCCGACTATCCAAAGGCGTTACAGTGGATTTTGGAGGATCTGGAGCAACAAACCCCTCTGGAGGGGCAATCCCTGAAGAATTAAGCAAAGCAGCTATAGGGCTAAAAGAGCACTTTAATATCTGATCCTGGTGATCCTCAATAGGAGATAGTGAATCAGAATCAGAAGCAGACTCAAAACCCGAACCAGTGGCAGTAACCTGACCTATCTCAGCAAAGATCTTGTCAATCGAATCTGTCTCTGTATTCACTGGATTTGAAGTCAGTGGAGCAAGAGGTCCAGCTGGTGTGGATTCTGTAGCAATACCTTTACCTTTGTCTCGTAGAACTGGGGTTACATCTGCAGCAATAATCAGATCCTGATCAGCCTCTACTACTGCAATAGCAGGGTCATTCGTCTTCCCATTGTCTCGCAAGACAGGGGCTGTAGTAGTATCTGGCGCCTCGGCCTCTCTAGAAGAAGAAAACACAACAGGCACAGGACAAGTATGGCCAAATAAATAACACTTGGAACAGCACTTCGGTTTCCATTCATATTCCACTCTGATCTTGATAGGCTCAGAAGATAGCTTACACCGGATCTCAAAGTCCTGAACACAAACCCTGGCATAGGATAACCTAGTCTGCTCAGAAGTCATCTGTCACATGATAATGGTCGACCAACCATACTAGAAACAGCACTGAGTGCTCTGGCTGACCACTTGATTTTGCACAATTTCAAATTCTGTCTAGTAGCCTTCAGTTTGAGCAGTATGACTTTGAAAATTCATAACAATTACCATAAAGCTTCAAAAATCATAAAACTTTCTAGTTCATGAGGAAACATACTCAAGATTTCACATACAAAAAAAGCAGAGGTTTTCATGAAGGAGAAGTCCCTCATTCCCATGCTTTGTTTTAAAATAAGGGATTTCCAAATTGTTTCAACAGAGTTTAAAAATTCACCAAAAATTGCATATTTCAAATTTTCGGGTGAACCAAAATTTCAAAAATGATTCTGGGCATGTCTAATTTAACATATAAAAATCTCAAGGCCAAAAAGAAACCCTAGAATTTCTAAAAATTTTCGAATTATATACTGCTCAGTAAAAGATCCTGTAGAGTTTAGGATTCAAACATCACCTATGGCTTCCTAACATCATCCAAACCATTTGAATCATGATTAACAGCAAATTTCAGAGCATACATGACACAAAAGTATCATAAACAACTTCATAACACAACAATTCAAAGCAAAATTCATGTGTCCATGCTAGAACCTAGAGGAGGAAATGAATTTTTACCTCTTTCTTCCCAAATCTCCCTTCTTCTTCTTAGTTCTCAACAAGAGAGAGAGAGAGAGAGAGAGAGAGAGAGAGAGAGAGAGAGAGAGAGAGAGAGCTTTGCAAAGGAAATGAGTTCTAGATAGTGTCTTAAACCCCTCCCTTTTATATACAAAAACACATGTATATATATTTACAAGTTAGGGTCTCTAGTTCTAGAATTTGCATGTAGGCCCCTAACACTAATATTCCAATATCTAACACTTAAGTGCCTACAATAATAATATAAATGCACTTAGAACAAAATTAAGGTTTTGGGATGTTATAGAAATGGCTGCGGAAGACTTTCAAGAAGATCTAGACAAGGATGCAAGGAGTTAAAAAATTAAGCAGTGCTCATAGCCAAGCTCCAGCACAAAAATCTTGACAGACTTTTGGGATGTTGCATAGAACGAGATGAAAAGATACTAATTTATGAATATATGCCAAATAAAAGCTTGGACTTCTTCCTATTTAGTATGTGAATCTCACAGTTTCAAATATATACGGACTGTTAAAGTTATTACTCTATTTATTTACTTTTGTCTTAATGGGGTTTTTGGTTTTTCAATGAAATGTTCATTGATGTACCTTATATCCAACAAAGGGCAGACTATTAGGTAGAGGTACACGTCTTCGAATCATTGAGGGAATTGCTCAAGGACTCCTTTATCTGCACCAATATTCTAGATTGCGAATTATTCATAGGGATTTAAAGGCCAGATTTTGTTAGATAAATAAATGAATCCTAAAATTTTAGATTTCGGATTGGCTAGAATTTTCAGATGAAATGAGTTACAAGTAAATACTAATCGAGTTGTTGGCACCTAGTAAGTACATAAGGTAATAATACATCTGAATTACAAATTCCTACATGTCATATAGAATCTGGTGTCTAAATTATGTTAAAAAAAAAAAAATCCGACAGAAGTTGTGCATAGATTTTCAATCATGTTTGCAGTATTATCTTGCAATAATTGTGAATTGCAGTGGATATATGTCCCAGAAATGACATCTACTCTGTAAAATCTGATGTATTTAGCTTTGGAGTATTAATGTTGGAGATTGTTACGGGGAAGAAGAATACTGGATTCTACCAGACTGACTCTCTCAATCTTCTTGGTTATGTGAGTAACAAAAACAAATTAATTTCACGGTGCAATTTTGTTTTCTTTTTAACTGGTATTCACTGTTATAATTTTGTGTGTGGATGTCAAGGCATGGGATTTATGGACTCGTGACAGGGGACTGGATTTGATTGATTCTGTATTAGATGTTTAAAAAAAATCTCAATAGTATAAAAGAAATTATTTGAAAAAAGAATATATATAGGTATATAGGAGACATAGTAAATTCTATCTTTCAAAATTAAATAATTTTAATACAATAAATTAAAGTGTAAAATACTAATACTTTATAATTTATTTTATAAATGCATATTAGTATTATCATTGACAAGCAACTTTTTTTAAATATCATATATGAAAAAAAATTATTTATAATCCTATATTAGCATTATAATCCAAAATTTGAGTTCTATGTTCAAAATTTGAAAACAAACCTTTACATTAATTTCAAGATAACTTCGTATTGAATTGTTAATATTTTTCTTATATATGATGATGTCAACTTAAAAAAGAATTTTCTTTTAAAATATCTCTCCAGTTTTTTTTCTCAAAATCATTAATTTATAATAACCATTAAATTTTACCCAAAAAGGCTACAAATGCATAAACATAATAAGAAGACTCAATCATAGTTTTTATTTTTAAAAGAAGTTTACTAATTTTTACACTAATTGCTACATATAAATTATAAAAAGAAAGAAATAATACGAATATGATATGTAATATAGTTATGGAAATATAAGTTTGATAGCCTACTAGTTTAAAAAAGAAAAACAATTTAAAAAAGGGTGTAATTGTAAACTATAAGAAATAAGAGAGTAAACAGAGTTTTTCAAAGTTTCAGAAGGGGCCCAGGCCCCCTTGGGTCCCTTCTTAGGTCCGCTTCTGATCAGAGTATATCCTATTGAGACATGTTAACATTGCACTCCTATGTGTACAAGACAGGGCAGAAGATAGACCCTTCATGTCTGATGTCATCTCAATGCTTATGAAAGTGCATCACGAACTTCTCCAAAACAACCTGGTTTTTCACATTTAAGAAGTAATTCAGATTCAAATTCAACTATCTGCAGGCCAGACGGTTCTCTGAATAATTTTTCATGTACAACTTTGGATGCTCGGTAATATGGACTTAATGAATTAAGTCATTGTATATATTTGCTAAGTATTTCTTGTGGAAAATATAACTTCCTTGTCAGATTTGGAGACGTGCCTTATTTCACATTAATTTGTGTCGTCCAAGTTCAGAGGATCTATTTGTATTAAGCGACTGAGTGGAATAAGAATTCTTTCTAATATTCTTATTGTGCACAATTTGAGGACAAGTCATCTTCTTCAAATCAAATTCGTTGTTGAATCCTTTCACATCCTCATGGTCTGAGGTTACTTATGGCTATATGCAACGGTTAGGCTAGCTCTTCCATTTATTAGTTAAACTTTCTGGGTTGAATTCTTATGTCCATTAACAAGTTTTCTAGCTCTTTGCGAAGTGGAGAGTGAACGGTCAACGGTGCTTTTCTGCCAAGTTGGTAATATTGAACTTCAAAGTGAAATTCTGGAAAATAGACACAGGTATCCTTATCAATATCAGGATTTTGCATCCTGCTATTTGGATGGATCCTGTTTCAGAAATTCATACATGAGATTGGAACTATAACCTCGTGAAATAGGTCAATCTCATTGTAAGGAATCAAAGCCCTGGAGTTAGCTGCCACAAGTCAAAGTCAACAACAACCAACACAGCTAAATCAAGGTCAAATAAAGATACTAAATTAGGTGCTACGTAGGTATCGTTTTAGTTAGAGAATTTTAATATTTGCTACCGAAATACGGGAAGTTGAATAAATATTAAAGATAGGTAGTGGAAAATTATTCCTCAATCCTCATCTACCAGGAAGTTCTGCGAGTTCATTGTAATAAAAAATTCCTCCACAACTTCCAATTTCTTCTTGCTTCTCTAACTTTTGTCACTTTGACCTACGTTGAGCTGGGAATGCCTACAGAGTCAGTTGACTAACATATGGAAATGGTTTGCCGATTGAGATTGTAACAGAGTGCACCACACCAAGACATGCCAATGTATCCATAAATAACCTTTGAAATTTGACAGCATATTGGTCTTTGGCTTCTTTGAAGGGACGTGAGCAAAACTGAATCCTCGATCGTTCATTTGACCTGTAGAATTCTATAATTTTCTGAATCAACCATAGTAGATTTTAGAGTTCATGACGAGCTCCACAATTCATGTACAATTGGTCAATGGTGTATTATGGACTTTAGAATGGAAAAAGAAGTCAATCGCCGTGTACATAGGGGGTTTTGAATATAGAGATCGTTCTTTCATCAGAAGAGTTTGAACTAGTCCACCTTGCCCCCGCCCCTATTTTGTCCGAGACAAAACGAAAAAATAAGAAATCGATCTTTTGACAACCACCGTCTCACTAGAAAAACTATTCTTGCGGTAGGGTCAATTCCTAGTGAGAAATATGATGTATTGCACTTATAATACACGTTTCATTTAAATCAAAGTGGCGTGATGACAACATGGCTCAAACTTGCTTTTCTTACTATTATTTCTTGAGGTATTACTGTCTTGATACTGCCCTTCACTCTTGGGACGTTCTTCGATTTATTTCAAAATTATTTCTGGCCCGACGTGAAGTGATTGTTTAAGAAATTATTCAAATTTCATGGTTAGCTAGATGCCATTCCTCTTCTTTTCCTTGCAATTTCGCTTTTGAGCGAAGCCTACCGAATTAAAACCAATTAGGAAATACTTGATGAAGTCAGCTGTGAGCTTCTTTTCTTATTGTTTTTTTGTGTCATTTTTTAATGTTTAATTAGAACTTCCAAAACTATTCTTTCAGATTGTATTGAAGAACTCTCTTTGTTAATTAACAAAAGCGAAAGTTGCTGCTCCATGACCATTGGGTTTTCTGGACATATCCTTATCCTACTTAATTTAATGTTTCCTCCGGGCCTCACACGCTATTCTTGATTGATCCATATTGTACTTCTCTCTTCACTTCAATTAACTATGACTCCTCAGCTTCCTAAAGCTTTCACCTTAATAAAAAAATAAAAAAATAAATAAACTTATAGCAGAATAAAAATCTCCATCAAGTTCAACCAGCCACTAAGGAGAGGTCAACCGTGTGAAAATCTGAAACTTTTGAGACTGTTTAAAATAAATTCTTGCTCCAAATGCATACAATTTGCACATTTTTCTCGTGGAATGAGCATGGACTCCTCTTCGTTCCTTATCTCTGTTTGCTCTTTCATCGTTTTATCAATCCTCAACTTGTCACTTGCAGCTGATATGCTAGCTGGAGGGCAATCCATCAGAGATGGTGGTGATACTATAACTTCCTCGTTACAGAGTTTTGAGCTTGGCTTTTTCTCTCCAGGCAACTCGAACAGCAGGTATCTAGGAATATGGTACAAGATTAGCCCTACGACAGTTGTGTGGGTTGCAAACAGAAACAATCCAATTACTGACAGGAATGGAGTTCTAACTGTGAAAGATGGAAATCTTGTCATTCTCAACCGAGATATGAGCATTATCTGGTCTTCAAATTCTTCAACGATGCCAGAAAATCCCGTGGCACAGCTTCTAGATTCAGGAAACTTTGTTCTTAGGGACAGTAATGACACTAGTTCTGACAGTTACACGTGGCAGAGCTTTGATTATCCATCAGACACATTGCTACAAGGCATGAAGTTGGGAACGAACTTAAGCACTGGTTTTGAGCGACATCTGACCTCATGGAAAAGTAATGATGATCCGTCCCCGGGAGACTATACTTGCAGACTTGACAATCGTGCGTTACCTCAGCTAATTATTAGCACAGGGTCTAGAGAACTGGCCCGCTCTGCACCATGGAATGGTCACCAATTTAGCGGCGTTCCCATGAGTTCCCACAACTCGGTCTTCATGCCACGGCTCGTGGATAATGAAGATGAGACATATTTTACATATGAACCATTCAACAATACAGTTATCACGCGATTAATAATGAATCAAGCAGGTAAAATACAACGTCTTGTATGGGATGAGAAGAGCACTCAATGGAATGTTTTGTACACCTGGCCATTTGATCTATGTGACAATTATGCGCAGTGTGGTCCTAATGGCAACTGCAGAAGCAGCAAGACCTCTTGTGAGTGTTTGAAGGGGTATGTATCGAAATCACAAGATGAATGGGATTCACCTCAGACTAGAAAATGCGTAAAGGAATTGCAATTGGATTGCCAGAGTGGAGAAGGGTTTCTAAAGCTTGAGAGAATGAAATTGCCTGACATTGAATGGGTGAATAAAAGTATGAATCTCAAAGATTGTAAGGCAGCATGCACCAAAAACTGTTCTTGTAGAGCTTATGCGAATGCGGACTTAGCCGGAGGAGGTAGTGGCTGCTTGATGTGGTTTAAGGACCTGATAGATGTTAGGGAGTGCTCGGAAGGTTTCATCTGGGGACAGGATCTTTTTCTACGAGTTCCAGCTTCTGAACTACGTAAGTGTATTATTTAATTTATTGCTGCCTCTTTGATTTAAGGATATATTAGAGTTCATCCACAATACTGTCAGCCAGCATGGTGAAAATTAGTACCAAATAATTCCCTATAGTCACTACTCCATGTCGCAAAATGATTTGAGAAATAATGTCCTTGTTTACTTTCCTTTCCCTCAACATTTCTAAGAACCTTCCAGAATCAGTGGCCATCTAATCATCAGAAGTTGCTTGCAGACAATACTTTCAAAGGTTTTTCACACTATGTATGAATTTTGTCCTGATTGAATTTTGTATGAATTTTATCATCTAAAGACCTGATTGACTAACATAGAAAAAATAGTTTTTAACACATTTTTTTATTTTATGTCGCTGCTCTGGGTTCAGATTCAGATGCGATGAAAAGAAAGATTACCACCATAGTAGCTTCGACTGTTTCTAGTATGTTTATCTTGGGCCTGGTTATCTTCATTATCTGGAAGAAAACAAAGAAAAGAGGTAACAGTAATCATCCAGTTTTTCTAATTGTCATGTGATCAAGAGTACCCATACATTGATTGCCAGTTTCTTCTCAAATGATTGATCCATTTACAGGTCAGGAAAGCAGGGAAGTGGATAGTGAAGTACCTTTATTTGCTCGGTCTACCATTGTGGCTGCTACTAACAATTTCTCTCCGGAAAACTTAATTGGAGTTGGTGGCTATGGCCCTGTTTACAAGGTAACACAGTTTATAAAGTTTTCTTGTCCTTCCATGCATCTTGTTGACAAAAACTTGAGAGGGAAGAACTAATACACATTCACATAATGATATGCAGGGGAATCTGTGCACTGGAGAGGAAATAGCAGTGAAAAGGTTGTCAGAGAATTCAGTGCAGGGTACAGAAGAGTTTAGGAATGAGTCAAGTTTAATTGCTAAACTTCAACACAAGAATCTTGTAGCACTATTAGGATGCTGTATTCAAGGAGGAGAAAGGCTGCTGATTTACGAGTACATGCCCAATAAAAGCTTGGATTATTTTATCTATGGTTCGAGACTGTTTTCCCTTTAGGCTTCTAGCTAGACAGATGGATCTTGATTGCTAAGGCTTAGTGCTATTAAGACTTCCCTGTTTTCTGAACCAATAATGTTAATACCTTATTTATGACATCACTGATGGGTGCAAATGATATGCAGAACTAAAGAGAAGAGAATCATTGACATGGCAAAAGCGTTTTAACATAATTATGGGGATTGCAAGAGGACTTCTATATCTTCATCAAGATTCTAAACTTCAAATTATTCACAGAGATTTGAAAGCAAGCAACATTTTACTAGACAATGATCTGAACCCTAAAATTTCAGACTTCGGCTTGGCAAGAATCTTTAAGGGTGATGAAGAAGAAGCAAACACAAATAGAGTGATTGGAACATAGTAAGCTCTATCAACTATGATCTTATGTTTTATCAGTGTAAGAGCTTATATTTAATACTTTCATGCAGTGGCTACATGTCTCCTGAGTACTCAATGGAAGGGACATTTTCAGTGAAATCGGATGTTTTTAGCTTCGGTGTGCTGCTGCTAGAGATAGTAAGTGGCAAAAGGAACAGAGGGTTCTCTCACCCTGGTCACCGCCATAACCTTCTGGGACATGTAAGTAGGAAACATTATATCATCTCTCGAGCTATCACTCATGGAATTGCTAATTAGAGAAAACAAATTGCAATTGTGCAGGCATGGGTGCTGTGGAACAAAGACAGGATCTTAGAACTAATGGATCCATGTTTGCAGGTTACATTTGTTAGAAGTCAGGCACTACGATGTGTTCAGGTGGGTTTATTATGTGTTCAAAATTTCCCAGAGGACAGACCAGATATGTCATCTGTAGTTTTCATGTTGGCAAACAATGGAGCAACATTGCGTCAACCAAAAGAGCCAGGTTTCTTCTCTGAGAGGAATAACATTGATACCGATCTGTTCCCAAGAATTTTGGATTCGCATACAGAAAATGCAGTAACCTTAACTATGCTGGAAGGTAGATAGATAATTCATGCAATGCCAATTATCAAAAAGCAGCAGAGAAGTTAATGTATACAGAAGATTATTAGCATTTTACTCCATGCAATGTTGAACTCCAGCAGTTTGAAAATATTTTGTAATTCTGAAGGCAGATTCTGTAATTTTTAATTAAAAAAAAAAGAGTAATTGATGCTGCAAGTTTCAGTTTGGTTTGATAGAGTCTAAGGACTAATGTAATGAACTTTTATCTATTTAAAAAGATGTCCTAAAAAATTTAGACCAGATATTTCTCATATCATGCTTTTAATTTCACTTCGACATTTAAACAAACACTTGGTAAATATGTTAGACCAAATACATTCAAACACTTTCCAATGTTCAAATTGAACGGAAACAACCAATAAGCAAGCAATGTGATGTTATTCAAACATGTCAGGCAAGAAATTTTACATGAACACTAAAATGACTACCTCCAAAAAGGCTATTAATTTCATAATATATGAGCAAAACAAATTGATACAAGAATTCTTAATTTCATTCTTTAGCCTTCTTAATTTCTAGATTTCAATCTTCCTAGTCTCTCTATCATTCTTAACTGGAGGAATTTTTACTCGTGTTTAATGAAAAAGGGGGTTCTTTAATTTATTTTACTGTTAAAAGATGATTGATGGCTTTCTTTAAAATACAAGAAGACACATGAAAATATGATACAAGAATGCCACTTTAAGATTTTCTGTATTGGACAAGAGACCAGGTCAACACTTTAAAAAACCAATATAAACCACATAAGAGTTCTACTACAAATAATTTTCAACTCCAGTCACAATCATGTAAGAATAAACAAGGGTCTGAAAGACTTGAGGTTACAACTTGGATATTATTTTAGTTAGATATCTCCAATATTTACTCTTTAGAATATGGGAAATTTAAGAGTCAGGTAGTGACTACAAAGTTATAACTCGAAGAACTCAAGTATTAATATTCCAAAGACAGGAAACTGAATATTAATCCTCAGTTACCAGAAATTTCACTGAGTTCACTACAGTCAATTCTCTGCAAATGCTGATATCTTATCATTTTTCCATGAAAATTATAGAATTAAAGAGTGAATCTTTGCCCGCATGCTTTGTCCTGTGAACAACAAAGCAAGATGGGAATGTCTGCAGGACCATGTCATAAAAAGATGAAAATTGGTTTGCTTCAGATTCTAACGGAATGCACAACAAAAAGTCAATGAACCCAAACATAACTGGGGAAATTTGCCAGCTTATTGTCCTTTACTTGTACTGGGAAGAGCGCGACAGATGGAAAACCAAAACCTATAACCCATTCTTCATCTTTGGGGGCTTCCTTAGTCCTTGTACTCTCATGCAGGTCAAACTCCATGTGCCCTCTGTTTGATTCATATTTTGTTGTTTACTCAATTTTACTGGCTCTGATGTAGAGCAAATGTTTAACAAAAGATTCCAATTTCTCGGAGAAATAAATGATGTTACATGTGTTGTTTTGAACCAGTAGAGAACTACTCCATCAAGTCAACTGTAAGAGTTATTTATTTTTTAGAAAACTTAAAGACGCTGCTATGCAAATAGAATGTTATTTTATTACAAAAGCAAAAGAATAGGCTTACAAATTACTCAGAAGGTTGCAAAAACACCTAAAAAAACGATGAAAGTCGTTGTGCTACATGACTTTTAAAGATATTTCTTATCAAGAAAAGTAGTAGAATAGAAATTTCCATCATAGCTTAGCCAGCCTTAAGCGAAGGTCAACTGCAGGAAAGATTATGAAACTATTTAAAAGATGTCTTGCTCAACATGAATGATATTTGCATTAATTCTTTCTTCTCTTGGAAATGATAATGGAGTGTCTTTCATTTTTCACCTTCTTTTGTCCTTTGATGTTTTCATCAATCATGGAGTTGTCATTTGCAGCTGATATGCTAACTACTGGACAGTCTATCAGAGATGGTGAGACATTAATTTCCAGATTTCAGAGCTTTGAGCTGGGTTTCTTCTCTCCTGGCAACTCCAACAACAGGTACCTAGGAATATGGTACAAGATTAGTCCTAGGACAATTGTCTGGGTTGCAAACCGAAACAAGCCAATTGCTGATAAGCTTGGAATTTTGACAATAAGCAACGAAGGAAACCTTGTAGTTCTCAACCGAGATAAGAGCATTATCTGGTCAACAAATTCATCAAGTGTTCCAGAAAATCCAGCAGTACAAATCCTAGATTCTGGAAACCTTGTCCTTAGGGAAAATATTGACAGTAGCTCAGAAAGTTATATGTGGCAGAGCTTTGATTACCCAGCAGACACATTGTTACCAGGCATGAAGTTGGGATGGAACTTAAAAACTGGTTTTGAGCGATATCTCACACCATGGACAAGTGATGATAATCCATCCCCTGGCGACTTAAGTCTTAGACTTGACATTACTGGGTTACCCCAACTAGTTATTAGCACTGGGTCAAAAAAAGAGAGCCGTAGTGGGCAATGGAATGGTGCCCAGTTTTCTGGCATTCCCAGGTTGAGCAACAAGGTCTTCATTCCAATATTGGTGAATAAAGAAGATGAGTTGTATTTTACCTATAAGCCTTTCGACAATACAGTCATCACTCGATTACTAATCAATCAATCAGGTAAATTGCAGCGTCTTAGATGGAATGAGAGTATAACTGAATGGAGTGTCTTGTACTCTTGGCCTTTTGATCTATGTGACAACTATGCACAGTGTGGTGCTAATTGCAATTGCAGAATTAGTAAGACACCTCTTTGCAAGTGTTTGAAGGGATACACGCCTGAATCACCAGATGAGTGGGAGTCAACTCAGACCAAACAATGTGTAAAGAAATTGCCATCAGATTGCCCACATGGTGAAGGGTTTCTAAAGCTTGTGAAAATGAAATTGCCTGACATTGATTGGTTCAACGAAACTATGAATATCAATGATTGTAGGGCAGAATGCACCAAGAACTGTTCATGTAGAGCTTATGCGAATTCAAATTTAACTGGAGGGGGTAGTGGATGTTTGTTGTGGTTCAAGGACCTAATAGATATCAGAGAGTGCTCAGAGGAGTTCATCTGGGGACAGGATCTTTTTCTACGAGTTCCAGCTTCTGAATTAGGTAAGCTTATTATTTGATATACTCCTTCCTCTTTCATTTTTAGGCTATTTTTGAGTTCATCTACAATATTCTCAGCCGCATTTGAAACTTATTATCGGCTGTTCCCCATAGTCAATAATTTGTCTTGAAAATTAGGATACCTAGCAGCACCCAAAACTAATACGCTTGAGCCATTGTATTAAGCGTATAGATAAGGTGGAGGTGAATATAGTTCAAAAGCCAATAAGACCAATGAAAACGGGTCATTGGAAATGTAAGAGAATCTCTCAAATTAGTATGGCCATTTTAGGTGAAGCCCAAAACTCCAAAACAATGTGCGTTAGTTCCAACATAAACAAATTATACTGTTGATTTAAGAAAAAAAGGAATAGAATGAAGAAAGGAAAAGGGAAAAAAGTTCAACTTTTGACCTGGTTTTAATTTACCTCTGTAGGAAAACCTATCAAAGAAATAATGTCTGCTTTGTGCACCTTCCTTTCCCTTGTCATGTCTAAGATACTACAAGACTCAGTGGTCTTCTAACAAATTAAAAGTTGCATTCACACAATCAGGAAAGAAAACATGCAACAGTTAAAAAGAAGTTTCATAATATGTATGACTCTTGGTTTACAGGTGTATGGTTAATGGAGAACCTTTCTTTCTTCTAGGGTTTAGCTTTTCCATTATTTTAACAGAATTGTCATTTGTAGTTGCTACCACAAGCCTGGTAAAGATTCGTCGATGACAGTGATGTTTTAGTTTAGTCGTTCCAAGGTTTGAACTAGGCTTCTCTTCTGCAAAGAACAGGTACCTGGGAATCCAAAAAGAGCCCTAAGCCAGTTGCATGGTTTCAAATACAAATAAGCCTTTAAGAATCCCCAAGTAGTCTTAACTATTAGCGTAATGGAAACCCCATCCTACTCCATATATCGTAATAAAAACAGCATTATCAGGTTGTTGATAATCTTTAGAAAAGGGGAGAATCCACAACTCTTAGAAACTGGAGAGCTCTAGCTCTTAGCGAAAATTTTACCACTAGCCCTTGAAACTCCCTTTGACAGAGCATTAACTACCCATCATAAACATTTGGCATGAACTTGTGCTGGGATTTAAAGATTGATCTAAACTGATATTTAATGTCATAGAGATATATTAGTGATCCATCACCTAGAGACTTGAAATTCACGTGTCACCTCAAATGTTCATATACAGAGAATCAATGAAATGGCCACAAATCGACAGTGGAATGGAGTTTACTCCGAAGGAATTCCTAGAAACACTAACTCGGTTTCTCGAACCTATTAGTGCATTACAGGATGAGTTTATTATAGATAAGTCTTTTAACAATCCAGCACTATGCGACTGAAACTCAAAAAACCAGGTATCATTAAGTGTATAAATTGGAAAGAGAGGGACACTTGATGGGATTTTTTATGCTTAGTGCCCTATAATTTTTGAAAAACTGACGTAATTATAGTGTTTGCGGTATTAACACTACGTCAATTTTTGAGGGGTTGAATGGGTTCATAATAGAAGGCGTATTTACAATAAAAAGTGCACAAGCCGCCACAAAAATTAGGATCCAACCAAATCACAATGCAAGCAACTTGGTTTTTGAAAACATGCGTAAAAGTTTTTTTTAATATATTGAGGAAGGTTAATAAAGCTGCCTGTGATAAATAAATAAAAGTAAAAAAAAAAAAAAAAAACGCCTAATAGTGGAGTTTTCACTGAATGGAAGTACAAGCCTTAAGCAATGCGAGGAAAAGTGATAGAATAACTGTTCTTGTTGATCTGATTCTGAGCCTACCATTGGTAAAAAGATAAGGATATTATGTAGTTTATAAACAATTGGGTCCCCTCGTAAGTAGACACAATTTAGGTGAAAGATGCTTGTGTGAAGTTGAAAAACAAATTTACGAGGTTGAAGGATGGGTGCATGAAGTCCAAACCTAACAATATTTACTTGGTTTAGGAACAGCTAAAACCCGCTACCAGGCTGATAAGCTACTAATTGTTGGAAAGAGGACTATTTTGCTAATAGACCGAGATTAGGGGAAGAATGGAAACAATAGCAAATAATAGATAAATAATGAAACAGACCAACCAATAGATAAGAAATCCATACCATGGGAGATTGATGAGATTCATCTTGGACTGGCCTAAAACAAGCTATAGATTTTGTCCTAGTTGAATCTTCTAGCTTGAAAATTATTTTCAGAAACAAAAAGAAACTAGATGAGCATGAAATAAACTTGACTGATTAACAAATTTATTCTCTTTATGTTGCTGTTATAGGTTCAGATGTAAATCATGAGAATACTAAGAAGATCCTCCTAGTATTTCCTATTTTTACTGGCATGCTAATCTTCCTGGTTATCTTCATTATTTGGAAGAGAACAAAGAAAAGAGGTAATAATAATCCTCCAGTCTTACTGACTGTCTTACTGCAGTCAGAGCACTATAAATTGACATGCAGTTTCTTTTCAAATCATTGACCATTTAACAGGCCAGAAAAGTGGGAAAGTGGACAGTGAAGTACCTTTATTTGAGCTGTCTACAATTGTGGCTGCTACTAATAATTTCTCTCAGGACAACTTCATCGGAGGTGGTGGCTTTGGCCCTGTCTATAGGGTAAGACAGTAAATATCTTTCCTTTCACACATCTTGTTAACAAAGACATGGAAAGAAAACCTAATGCATATTCTATATAACAATAAGCAGGGGAATCTGTCCACAGGAGTGGAAATAGCAGTAAAAAGGCTCTCAGAGAACTCCGTACAGGGTACTGAAGAGTTTAGAAATGAAGCAATTTTAATTGCAAAGCTCCAACACAAGAATCTTGTAGCACTCCTAGGAAGTTGTATTCAAGGAGAAGAAAGGCTTTTGATCTACGAGTACATGCCCAATAAAAGCTTGGATTATTTTATCTATGGTTTGAGCTCTTTTCCCCTTTAAGCATCTAATTAGTCAGATGGATCTTGATTACTCAAGCTTAATGCTATTAAAATATCATTATTTCATAAACAGATACTGTAACACATCTTTTTATAATACTTAAGAAGGAAATGATGTGCAGATCAAAAGAAAAGAGAATTATTGACATGGCAAAAGCGCTATAACATCATTATGGGGATTGCAAGAGGACTTCTCTATCTTCATCAGGATTCTAAACTTCAAATAATTCACAGAGATCTAAAAGCAAGTAACATTTTATTAGACAATGACCTGAATCCCAAGATTTCAGACTTTGGCTTGGCAAGAATCTTTAAGGGTGATGACAACGAAGTCCAAACAAATAGAGTCATGGGGACATAGTGAGTTCTATCAACTATGCTCATATGTGTTAACCGGGGAAAAGACTTATATGTAAAACTTTCATGCAGCGGCTACATGCCTCCTGAGTATGCAATGGAAGGGACATTCTCAGTGAAGTCAGATGTTTTTAGCTTTGGTGTGCTGATGCTAGAGATGGTAAGTGGCAAAAAGAATAGAGGGTTTTCGCACCCTGCTCACCACCATAACCTTCTGGGACATGTAAGTAGAAAACATTAAATGTTATATTCTCTCTCTAGCTGTCACTCATAGTTTTGAAAATCATGAAAAATGGATCAAAATTGTGCAGGCATGGCTGCTGTGGGAACAAAACAGGATCATGGAACTAATGGATTCATGTTTAGAGGATACATTTGTTAGCTGGCAGGTACTACGATGTGTTCAGGTGAGTTTATTATGTGTTCAAAAGTTCCCAGAGCACAGACCAGATATGTCATTTGTCGTTTTCACATTGGCGAACAAGGGAGCAACATTGCCTCAACCAAGAGAGCCAGGTTTCTTCTCTGAAAGAAGTACCGCTGATAAAGATCCATTGCCAAGCAACAAAGAATCGAATACAGAAAATGCAGTAACCATAACTATGCTGGATGGTAGATAGGTACTTAATGCAACGAACCTTATGGTAAGATAACTGATTGATTACTGTATATAAATATATTATTAGTGTTTTGATCCATACAACGCTGGAACCCTCCTGCATTTTAAATGTATTTCGTTAACTTTGCAGCCAATTTTATTCATTTAAAGACAAAAGAAAGATGCCTCCAACTTAAGTAGATTATCCCCTTAATACTAAAAAACAATTTTTCCTAGAATTTATTCTATACCAAAAAAAAAAATATATATCATCAGAATTAATGTTTAAGTTGTTATTGGCTTGATATAGAGTGCAGGGAGTAATTTAGCTGTTCTACGAATGTCTTAAAAAAAAAATAAAAAAAAATAAAAAAAATAAAAAAAAAAAAACGAGTTCAATAGGCTATTATCATTTTGCGTAAGAACTAGAGAATGGCAATTTAGATTAGATATTTTTCATGTTGTGTTTTGAAGTTCTTACGGGCATTTAATCAAACACTTGGTTTTATTATTCGACCCAACACATTACAGCACTTTGCAAGATCTCCTTTCGGTAAATAAAAGCGTAACATGCAAGCAATATGATGCTTAATAAATCTAACAAAACAACAACCATACACACAAAACAAGAAATTCCATATGATCACAAAAAATGACCATTTACAGACTACATGCTGGAAAATAAATAAATAAATTGATAGAAGGACTCTTACCTCTTAACCTCTAGCCTCCTTTATTTCTAAGATTACAATCTCCATAGACAAAGCTCCAGTCATTCTTGATGTTAAGTTTTTTAGTATTCTTCCTTAAAAGAGAGATAATGGGTTTGGTTCAGTTATTTACGTGACTGAGTTGGGTAAAAGTTAAACCCGCAATTTTAATCCTTTTTATCTTTTCTAGAATAGAACACATGACATGCTTGTTAAATGTCAACCACTTTTGTGCAGCTGAAGAGAAAATGTGTTAAACTTTCATAGGCTTGCACTAAATTTATAAAGAAAATTTCAGACTCAGCTCTGCAGTCAGCTGAAAGAAGTTTTCAGTCAACTCTTCTTTATTAATTTAATCAAGTTGAAAGACCGAGGCAGGTAATGGTATTTGAATTTAAGCCATTAGCAACCAATGTTATTTCCTTGAAAATACATCAGAATTGAAAATTACAAGGTTTTTTCTGACCACAGCACATAACAAATGTTGACAATGAAAGAGTACCAAAAATAAGAAGAAAAAAAAAAAAGGAACAGAAAGACTTAACAAACAAAGCTGGAAGTGTGCATCAAACCCTATGTTTGTTTTCATTTCTTAAAAACAATTTCTAGAAATGGATATTTATCAACATATGTTAAATCACCACCAACTATATATCATTTTTTAATTTTAAAAAAATTCAAAATTAATCATATATTCTTATTAAATTTTAAAAATAAAAATACAAATTACAAAAACAAAAATATCTTATCCAACCACAATGCCATCTCAATGCTATATCTTAATTGAAGGTCATTGATAATATTGGCTCTTTTAAATTCTTGCCGGTCTTGCATTTTCTTCCCGTATTCTTCTTAGGTGGATCCATAATATTGTATGCTAAAACTAATAAACTCTAACTTGACACAACATATTGGTGCCGTTACATAAACCCTTAAAAATACTCTTCACAACTTTTTTTTTAAATATACCCTAATTGTATTTTTTTAAATTAAAATGGTTAGGCTTATAATCCTAAAACAATTATTTCTTATTAAAATTACTATTTTATACTTAATTTGATGAAATTATAATTATAAAATTTATTGGAAATTGGTTGGAAAAATTATTTGCATAGATATATATATTCATCAATAATTCGTGTAGGTCATAATTTTTTTTTTTTAATTTTATCATAGTAAAGTTTCATCTAATAAAAATATCGATCTATTAATGAATTATATTGGTTACTTGCATTATTTTTGTAACACAATACTATTAATAGTAGTATCTTATCTAGTCTTGTCTATTCTATTGCGTAGGTATATATGATGATAAATGTAAATAAGACACAAATGCATGGAATAATTGGAATTCATGAATAGATTTATGACATACTAGCTATCTGAAGTATTGGCAAAGCAATATAACATGACATGCAAATCAATGAGCTACAGGCTTAGACCCAAATTTTGACTAAATTGTGTACAATTTTGGGACCACAATCACTGTATTCACTTGGAATTGAAAGACTAACCTGCTACATGTATAGAAAGTTCAAAGGTTGAAGTCGTACAGGAGATAACGATTGAAGGTGACATAATTAGTAGCAGGCTTCTTTTTCAACTTGAAAATCCTTATAAAATTATCAGCTCTTCTTCAGCATATTAGAATTAACTGGGAATTGGATTGGACGATATAATTTTCCTGTAGCGAATCGACCTGCCCTTCTCCTTCTGAAGGATGACACGAAGAACTAAACGCCAAACCACTTGCTCGAACTTTGACGATTCTTTATTAGTATTCTCTTCTGGCGGCCAATTTTTGTTCATTTTCCCTTCTTTCATAGTTGATTTCACACCTTTTTTTTTTTTTAACTCCGACATATTATTTATGTAACGACTCGGACTTCAAGAGGTAGCTCCCGTATCATATTTTGTGCCCCGTTCGATTTCAAGAAGTGGCTCCCATATCATATTTTGTGCCCCGTTCGATTTCAAGAGGTGGCTCTCATGTGGGTTCATTTTGAACGCCAAGTACCTTTGAAGTACTCTTGTGTTCGAATGGTGGAAGTGCCACAAGGGTAAAAGAGGGTGTTCTATAAGGCCCCGATTCTTCGAGTGGACAAAATCGTGCGGGACCTGTGGGGGCTCCAGAGCGGACAAAACCCGACTGTTATGCGATCGAATACAAAGTGTCACGTGGGGGCCATATATTGAAGTCGAAGGGGGCACAAAGTGTCACAGGGAACACCTCTTTAAGTCCGGGTCGATACAATTTATTTCTTTTACCTTGCAATAATTGGACTCTCCTCAAAATTTCTATGAACAGTGGAAGTACTCCAGCCGCTTAACTATGAGAAAACTTATGGGATAGATTTAAAAAATCTTCTTCTGCATCATGAAAACAGTTTATCTAGCAGAAATAAGCATGAAGAGCCTTCAATTCGTCAGCTTTGTCTGCACTTTGATCATTTTATCAATCACGGAATTGTCGTTGGCAGCTGATATGATAACTCCAGGTCAATCTATGAGAGACGGTGAGACATTAGTTTCCATCCGCCAAACCTTTGAGCTAGGCTTCTTCTCTCCAGGAAACTCACGTAAGAGGTACCTGGGAATATGGTACAAAATCATTCCACAGAGAATTGTATGGGTCGCTAATAGAGAACGTCCAATTGCTGATAGGGACGGAGTTTTAACAGTGAGCAAGAATGGAAATCTAGTACTTCTTAACCAGAGTAAGAGCATTCTCTGGTCTTCTAACTCATCCAGGGTACCAGAAAAGCCAGTGGCACAACTCCTAGATTCTGGGAACCTTGTTCTCAGGGAAAGTATTGAAACCAGTTCCGAAAGCTATTTGTGGCAGAGCTTTGATTACCCATCAGACACTTTGCTCACGGGCATGAAGCTTGGGTGGAACTTAAAAACTGGTTTTGAGCGGTATCTCACAGCATGGAAAAGTGCTGATGATCCATCCCCTGGAGAATATAGTGCGCGACTGGACATTAGCGGGGCACCTCAATTAGTTATCAGCAGCCAATCAAGGAAATTGGTTCGCAGCGGACCATGGAACGGTTTGCAGTTTGTCGGTATTCCCATCGTGCCAAACTTTGTCTTCAAACCAAGTTTGGTTCATACCAAAGACGAGCTGTATTACGCGTATGAGCCATTCAACAACACTGTTATCACACTGTTCATAATTAATCGGTTTGGTCAACCGCAGCGTATTGTATGGAATGCGAAGAGCAGCGAATGGAGCATTTTGTATTCTGCGCCATTTGATCAATGTGACAATTATGCACAGTGTGGTGCTAATAGTTACTGTAGAGTTAACAAGAATCCTTTGTGTGAGTGTTTGAAGGGGTTTGTACCCATATCACAAGATGAATGGGATACACCACAGGCTAGAAAATGCGTAAGAAAATCGGCATCAGAATCAGATTGCAGAAATGGAGAAGGGTTTTTAAAGCTTGGGCGGGTAAAATTGCCAGATAATATTTGGTCCAACCAAAGTATGAATATTAAGGAATGTCGGGCAGAATGCTTGAAGAACTGTTCGTGTAGGGCTTACGCTCAGTTAAATGAGAGTGGAGGAGGTAGCGGCTGTTTGATGTGGTTTGGTGACCTGATTGATATGAAAGAGTGCTCTCCGCAGTTCACTTGGGGACAGGATATCTTTATACGAGTTCCAGCCTCAGAACTAGGTAATTATGAGTTATTTCATTTAAAGCTGAACAAGCAAAATACAAACGCATTTCTTATTATAATTTGGCTTTGGTCTACTTATAAAATGAAACGTACCATGAAATTTCTCTCTATCTCTCTCTCTCTCTCTCTCTCTCTCTCTCTAGAAAAGATTGAATTCAACAAATTGATTAAGTTTTTTCATGTTGTTTGTTCTAAAATCAGTTCATCACTTGAATAGAAAGAAAATAATAATGATCGTCCTGCTGGTCTCAACCATTTCTGGCATATTTATTTTGGGAATTGTACTCTGCAAAGCTTATTGGAAGAAGATAAAGAATAAAGGTGATTCATTCATCCCATCTCCGCACTTTTTTTTCCTTTCTTTATGAATAGCGCTCATTGCCCTCTAACATTTGGTTAAAATATAAATTTAACCAAATGTATTTATTCGTAGTCTTCATGTTGGCCAGATTATGATAAAAATTAGGCAAACGTATCCCTTTCCAGTATTTCTTTAAAAGAAAATAAAAAAAAATCTTAATATACTAGGCCCCTGACATTATTAATTAATGGAGGTGCTGACGGGGTTCACCGCTGAATAGCTAAGAAAGAACTTCAAACTTTAATAGGGCTTAAGAGCAGGGGAGAGGACATAGAAGTACCTTTGTTTGATTTGGCGACCATTGCTGCCGCTACCAACAATTTCTCTGAATCCAACAGGATTGGCGAGGGTGGATTTGGTCCTGTTTACAAGGTAATAGAGGATATGTATATCTATGAGACAATTTTAAAGAAAAATATTCTTACCTCTTGCTAAGCAATAACATGCTTTTATCTGCACAACAATACACAGGGAAAACTTTCGGAGGGACCTGAAATTGCAGTGAAAAGGCTTGCAAAAGATTCAAGACAGGGTGTTGAAGAATTCAAGGCCGAAGTAATTTTAATTGGAAAGCTTCAACACAGGAATCTTGTTGGACTTATTGGTGGCTGCATTGAAGGCGATGAAAGAATGTTGATCTATGAGTACATGCCCAATAAAAGCTTGGATTATTTTATTTTTGGTTCAACTCTGAACCCTATAAAACTATAGTTAGTTACTCATATTTGTAAGAGTTACTCAAGTTGTCACTAATGTGCAGATCATGAAAGAAGAAGATTATTGTCATGGAAAAAGCGCTTTGACATTGTTCTTGGGATTGCGAGGGGACTTCTCTACCTCCAACAAGATTCTAAACTTCAAATTGTTCACAGAGATTTAAAGACCAGTAATATTTTGTTAGATTGTGACCTGAATCCTAAAATTTCAGATTTCGGGCTGGCAAGGATTTTCAGAAGTGATGACAAAGAAGTGAAAACAAAAAGAGTCGTAGGAACTTAGTAAGTTCTACCACCGCCACCTCATAATATGCATCTACTCGGTTAAAGAGCTAATATTTGTTATTCTGATGTAGCGGTTATATGTCTCCTGAGTATGCTGTTGAGGGCAAATTTTCTATGAAATCCGATGGTTTTAGTTTTGGTGTGCTTCTGTTAGAGATAATAACCGGTAAAAGAAACAGAGGCTTCTGTCATCCGGATCACCATCACAATCTTATTGGACATGTAAGTAGATAAGAATTAGTCATTCTTCTTTCATCTGCTCTATCCATTCTCCTGAGTAAGTGAAGAAACTCTGCTGCAATATTTTCAGGCGTGGCTGCTTTGGAACGAAGGAAGGGCCCTGGAACTGATGGATACATGTTTAGAAGATTCTTTCATTGAATCAGAAGTTCAAAGATGTATTCAAGTGGGTTTATTATGCGTTCAACAATTTCCGGAAAACAGGCCAGAAATGTCATCTGTAGTATTTATGCTGGCAAATGAAGGGGTTGTGTTGCCTCGGCCCAGACAACCAGGTTTCTTCATTGAAAGAGGCTCTGGCACAGATACATCATCAAGTAGCGAAAAACTTCATTCAGTGAATGCATTGAGTATAACCACACAGGAAGGCAGATAGGAATGATAGCTACAGTGGTGGTAGTTTAATGTTGGCGTATGTGCACCGGGAATTCTGTCATTTCATAAAGAAAATAGTTAAATAATTGCCATCACAATGTAACAATTTCAAGTGGAGTTTGGAATCGGGCTTAATTGTTTTGAACCGGAGTTTGGGTTTCAGGTTCAATTAAATATATGTAATTGGACTGTCTTGTGATGTGACTGCAAATTAGGCAAAAATTTGTTAATGTTTAAGACAAAAAAAGTAAATGTGATATTGTGTGATAGAAAAAGGAATCGAAACAAAAAGAGAGAAAAAGTAATTTTAACTATTGGCCCGGTTTTTTTAGCTTACCTATGTATGGAAACCTGTCAAAAATATAATTTCCTGTGTGTTAACTTTCCTTACCCCTGCCATGTCAAAGACCCTACAAGAATCAGGGGTCTTCCAACGAATCAGAAGTTGCATGCACACAATCAGGAAAAATAACATACGCTTAACCTCAAAAGAATTTTCATAATATGTGTGACTCTTGTTTAAGAACAGATGTGTGAATGGAGAACCTTCCTTTCTTCCACTTTAGGTTTTTCATTATTTTATCAGAATTAAGTTGTCATTGGTAGTTGATACCATAAGCTCAGCAAAGATGAATGACACAGGGATGTTATACTTTGATCGTTCCAAGGTTTGAACTGGGCTTTCTTCTACAAACTCCGAGAACAGGTAGCTGGGAGTGCGGTACAATAAGAGCGCTGAGCCAGTTGACAAACAAGGAATTATAAAACCTCTTACAAAACCACAAGCAGCTTAACTATAGCTAGTTCAATGGATGCCTCGTCCTTCTCCGTGTATCGAGTCATTATCCGGTCTTCGAGCATATTAGAAAAGTAGAGAATCCATGGCACTG
The DNA here is from genome assembly GCA_013180625.2 of Boswellia sacra. NCBI lineage: Eukaryota > Viridiplantae > Streptophyta > Magnoliopsida > Sapindales > Burseraceae > Boswellia > Boswellia sacra. Next base: position 9,525 of record SNVD02009031.1, on the reverse strand, counting down.
GCATTAACTATTAGATAATGGAGAACTCTAGTTTTCAGGAAATTTTCAGCCCTTGGTCCTTAAAAGTCTCTGTGACACAGCATTAACTGCTCATCATACACTGTGTTTCAAGGTAAGAACTTAAGCTGGGATTTAAAGATTGGTCGAAGATGATATTTAATGTCATGTTGATTCTCATATACAAAGATATCAAATGGGATACATAAAACTCCGATGCCTGGAATAACAATTTATCTCAGGAAAACTAATTGGAGTTGGTGGCTTTGGCCCTTTATTTAAGGTAAGACGGTTTTTTTCTTCCCTTTCATGCATCTTGTCAACAAGGGGGCAACATTGCCTCAAACAACAGAGCCTGGTTTCTTCTCTGAAAGAAGTGGTGCTGATAAAGATCTATTGCCAAGCAGGAAAGAATTGCGTTCCGAAAATGCAGTAACCATAACTATGTGGGACGTTAGATAGATAATTAATGCAATGCACCTTATGCTAAACAGATTATAAGTGTTTTAATCCATACAACACTATCTTTTTAAGTTTGTAGCCAACTTCATTCATATCATAACGAAAGAAAGATATCTCCAACATCTAGTACATAAATTGAGTTTCTCTATGAATGTCTGTCTTCAAAAAGCGAGTTCTAACAAGCTATTATCATTTTGAGCTCCAACTTTAGAATGAGAATTTAGATTAGATATCTTCATATTCTGCTTTGAAGTTCGTTTGGACATTTAATTAAACACTTGGTTTAACTATAATTTAAACATGACAAAACAACAACCATGCACAACACAAGAAATTTGATATCATAACAAAAAATGACTATATAAATAAATCAATAAAATGATGGAAGGATTCTTACCTCTAACCTCTGGCCTTCTTCATTTTTAGATTTCAATTTTCATAGCTTCTTCAATCATTCTTAATTTTCTTCTCAACTCCTTCTTCTTCTTCTTTAATTACAAGATGATGTCTTGTGCCTACAATAATTTCGTGCACCCCCAAGCGTACCATAAGAGGATATCAAGTAGTTCTTGGTTTAGTTTAACTATGATCATATCATATTTCAAAAGAAATATTCAAAATCTTGTAATTTTCAATTTTCATTTTAAATTATGGTTTTTTTTTTCTTTATATAATCTCTTTATTTGTGTAAAAGTTTGGTGACGCACATTACTAACAAAAATGAATAGAAGTTAGTAAGGGTTTGCTCTCCTACAATAAGAAGAAACTACCTTACTGGCATTTAGTGGGGTTAGCCAGCGTATTCACTTTACTGTTAAGTCAGTAGTGAGATTAGTGTAATTGTGCTAAAAGCTAAGCTAAAATGGTCTAGTTGAAGGGCTTCTAGCTAGCTCCGTTCGGAATGAGTTTATATACTGTATTTGAATGTCTTAACCTCCGCTTCATAGAGAGATAGTGGCTTGTAATTGCCACTTAAACCTGTGTTAAGTTATTAGCGGGTAGTTAACCATGATTAAGTTCGTTAAAGTGGGCAGCTATCAAGGAAACAGACAAGGAAGGAGACTGATTATTATCAACCACTTGTCTATAATTATCTTTCCAGTTGTCTATAATTATCTTTGCCATTATCTATCACTTTATTGTTTATCACATATTTTGAATTCATACTTTAGTTATCTTTTGTTATATATCCCATTATTACAGGAGTTTATGTCGGTACTTTTTCCTATCTTCATGATCTCTTTTTTGTATATAATAAGTTGTAAATAGTAATACATTGTAATACAAATCACCTTTTCCATTACTTTCTTTATTTTGTTTTTTACTTTTTATATGGTATCAGAGCATTTTTTGACTCCCACGAGTATTACAATTCTGAGTTCTTTAACTTTCTTTTGTGACTTTTGTTATGGCTGATAAAAGTTTTGAAACCTCTGCTTCTATCCAAGTTATCGATAGTATTACCACTTCCTCTCCTACTCCAGTAAGCTTGATTGCTCTCAACGCCACTCAACTTCCACTAAAATTGCTACCAAACAATTATGCAACTTGGAAGGCGCAATTTGATGCACTACTTTATGGTTATGACTTACTTGGTTTTGTTGACGGAACAAAGCCATGTCCTTCTCCTACTATTACTGTTCAAAGACAAGAAATCACAAATCCTGAATTTATCACCTGGAGTAGGCAAGACAAACTTCTTTTTCACAGTATTTTCACATCTCTTTCTGAGAGAGTTAGACCCCTTATTAAGACAGCCAAGACATCAGCAGAAGCTTGGACTCGTCTTGCTAAACTCTATGCTAGTGCTTCGTCATCTCGTACCATAGGACTGACAGAGCAACTCTCAAGCATGAGTCGTGGATCACAATCGGTCACTGAGTATCTTGGTGCCATTCGTGAAATAGCTGATGAACTTGCTCTTATTGAGCAACCTGTTCCACATGCTCATCTTATCAATCATGTCCTCAATGGTATTGGGCAAGAATTCAGAGAAATTGCAGCTGCGGTGCGAGCTCGTGATACAATCATAAGTTTTGAAGAACTTCATGACAAGCTTGTGGAATACGAGTCCTATCTCAAACGAGAAGAGATCCAATCACCTGGAGGAGTGACTGTCAACACAGCACGATTTAATCAGTCTAAGCATAACAATTCACAAGGTAAAAAGAACTACTCCCATGGCAGTAATGGTCAGAACTTTCAACAAAATTCTCAACAACGGTCAAACAATTTTGTGATCAATCAAGGAGGCACTCCAAGACATATTCATGGAAAAAATTCTTATGTGGTATGTCAATTCTGTGAGAAAAAAGGGCATACTGCTAGAGAATGTTTCACAGCCAAACGACTAATAGGTCTTCCTGTACCCCCTAAGGCTAATCCAGCAATCACTAAGAATAATCGTGAAGTCAACACCAACTGGCTTCTTGATACCGGTGCCTCACATCATGTTACTGCTGATCTTAAAAACTTGAGCAGTCAACAGCCCTATGAAGGCCCCGATGACATCATAATTGGTGATGGTTCAGGTTTACATATTACTCACACCGGTGCTTCTACACTTTCTACTTTTCCTGATAAAACTTTTTCTCTTTCTAATGTGCTTTGTGTTCCCTCCATGAAACAAAATTTAATTTTTGTATCTCAATTTTGTAAAACCAATAATACGTCAATTGAGTTTGACCCTTTTTCTTTTTGTGTCAAGGATCTCAACACGGGGGTACCGTTGGCGCAGGGACAGAGCAAGAATAATATTTATGAACTGTCAAGCATCAAGAAGATTCCATCAATACCAAAATGAGTGTATCTAGGTGTTAAAACCACACTTGATCGCTGGCATGATCGTCTTGGTCATCCTACATCTTCAGTTCTTCATCATATTATGTCATCAAATAAACTTCCTTTTTTATCTGGTTCTAAGTCTTCATTTTGTGATTCATGTTTCTGCAATAAAAGCCATAAATTACCTTTTGGTGTTTCCAATCTTCAGAGTCGTTGTCCATTAGACTTGCTTTACACTGATGTTTGGGGTCCTTCTCCTGTTTGTTCAATGGATGGGTTTTCATATTATATTATTTTTGTTGATCATTATACTAAGTACTCATGGTTATTTCCAATGGTTTCCAAATCTGAAGTCTTTAATATTTTTCCGAAATTTAAACTCATGGTTGAGAAATTTTTTGAAGGAACAATTAAAACAATTTACTCTGATGGAGGTAAAGAATATCAAGGTCTAAAAACAATGTTTGAGAACCATGGTATTCAGCATCTTATCTCTCCACCTTATACCCCACAACATATTGCTTCAGCAGAGCGTCGTCATCGACATATCATTGAGACTGGCCTAACACTTTTACATCGTGCTTCTTTACCTCTTTCTCTTTGGACCTTCGCTTTTAAAACCGCTGTGTATCTTATCAATCGTTTATCCACTTCCATTCTTGCAAACAAATCTCCTTTTGAGTGTTTATTTCACACTTATCCCAATTATTCTAAATTAAAGATTTTTGGGCGCCTTTGTTACCCGTGGCTTCGACCATATTCCAAACACAAGTTAGAACAACGATCCAAATCTTGTATTTTTCTTGGTTATTCTAATGTTCATAATTCATATATTTGTTTTGAACCCATTGGTCATAGATTTTATTTTTCTCGGCATGTCAAATTTGTTGAGGATGTATTTCCTTCTTTACCAACCTTTCATGAGCATGATAAAATTAATGATGCTACATTATCTAAATGGACAAATATTTCTTCCTTGTCATCATCATCTCATATTCCTAAGCCTAAAGTTTGTGACCAGTCTGTTGACCCAGGTATGGCAACCCAAGAGGGGGGGTGAATTGGGTTTTTATTTATAAAAACGGATTTAGAAAACTTTTCTTGAAAGATCAAAATTATTTAAATCTTTCTTTAAGAACAAAGGTGAAGAAGATGAAAATAGAATGCAATCAAGAGAATGGAAATAAAGAACAATCACAAGTGCAAGTAAATGTAAAGAGGATAGGGATAGAGAGAGTGCAAACTCAATTTACGTGGTTCGGCAAACCTTGCCTACGTCCACGGGCTCCTAGCTCCACGAGCTAAGCTTTCCACTAAGTTGTAGAAATCTTTACAACTTGCTTGATGAACAACCTCACCAAGACTTTTTCTTCCAACTCTTGATAACACCACACCAAGAGTTCTTCTTGATGAACAACCTCACCAAGGCAACTTCCTTCAACTCTTGATAACACCACACCAAGAGTTCTTCTTGATGAACAACCTCACCAAGGCAACTTTCTTCAACCCTTGATAACACCACACCAAGAGTTCTTCTTGATGAACACCCTCACCAAGGCAACTTTCTTCAACCTTGATAACACCACACCAAGAGTTCTTCTTGATGAACAACCTCACCAAGGAAAGAATTCTCTCAAGGATAACTTTTATCCTTTACAAGTAGATTTCACTCTCACCACAATACAAGAACAAAGAAAATTGTTTACAATAAAAGTACAACTCTCTTCAAAGAGTAGATGAAGAATATAAAAGCTCTTTACTTGATATTTCTCTTATTTGTGGCTTGCTGGATTCTTTTCTCTTTGTCTTGCTGAATGCATGGGAGAAGGGTTCTTTTTATAGGCAAATGAGATGAACTTGAACAAGTGAAGACACTTACTCCAAATTTTCTGCCCACCATAAAAACCGTAATCTTGTCTGCCATTTTTGTCAATGTTCCGTTTGAAATTTGAAAATCATTCAGTGCTCATGTGACTTGATTTTTCTTTCTTGTGTCAGTCTACCAAATTGAATGATAATTCTGTCAGCTTTCTGTTTGAAATTTGAATTTCTTCAAAACATAAAATATCTGAATATTTGAATAAGATTTCCAAAACATTAAGAATCAAAGCATTTGGATATCTCTATCTTAAGATATGGCCAAAACACCATTCGGTGCTCATGTGAGTTGATTTTTCTTCTCTGTGTCAGTCCACCGAATTGCATGTCAATTATGTCGGCCTTCCATTTGAAATTTGAATTTCTTCAAAACATATGAAATGTTCCTCATTAAGTCATCTTTCCAATGCCGCAAGAATCAAGTCATTTTGATTTTTCTAGCTCAAGATATGTCCAAAGGAGTATTCGGTGCTCATGTCAGCTGCTTCCATTTGTCTTTCAACTTGCATGATGATTTGGACAACCTTGCACTTGAAATTTGAATTTCATTAAAACATATGAAATGTTATAAATTGAGTAAGCTTTCCAAAGGCTCAAGAATCACATCATTTGGATATTTGTAGAGATATATATGACCAATTGATTAAACATTGTTCATGTGTCACATTCCTTGAGTCAATCCTTGTTCTTAAACTTTGGTGCCTTTAACATGTAGTCTTCTCCTTAGCTTCAACACTTCATTTTAATAAGCCTCTTCTTGATTTTAAAATTATTTCAATGATCTTACTCTTGCACATAAATAAACATGTTAGTAAATCTCAATTAATCAATGTGTATTGTTATCATCAAAATTATCATGTAGCCTTAGGGCTAACAATCTCCCCCTTTTTGATGATGACAAACCATTGATTGCTTTAAAATATATCTAAAATCAAGAATGAAAATAAAATCAAGAATAAACAAAAGATGGCAGTCGTTATGAATATAAGCAATCCAACAATTTCTCCCCCTTTTGTTATCATCAAAAAGATGTAATCAAATTAATTACTCCCCCTAAATATATTCTCCCCCTTAACATATGCTACCATTTAAAGATTATCATATAAAAGAAAAATTAAGACATATCCAACATGCCTAATTCTCTTCTAATTATGCAAAATATATCTTGACTAAGGGGTTTAGTCATATTTAGGTCTAGAGACTAATTCCCAAACTTGATTTCTCTCAAATTGGTTCAATTCTTCTTGCATAGCCAAAATCCAACTTTCCTCATTTTTTTCTCATTTTTGGCTTCTTTAAAGATTTTGGTTCAAATTGAGAGACAAATGCAAAATGATTACAAAAGTTCCTAAAAGAAGATCTAGTTCTCATACCTTGTGATGGTTCACCAATAATGAGATCTTTAGGGTGAGCTTTTGCATACCTCAATTCCTTTGGTAATTCTTGGGAAGAATCATTTACTTCCTCAAGCTTTTCTTGTTGAAGTTGTAATTCATCTTGGCTCTTTTCATCAAGCCTTGATTCCTTGATTTGCCTTTCTACTTCAACAATATCATCATCTAAATTCTTTGAAGAAATCACATTAGTTTCATCAAATTCAACATGCATAGATTCTTCAATAGTAAGAGTCTTTTTGTTAAAAACTCTATATGCTTTACTATGGTTGGAGTAGCCAACAAAAATTCCAACATCGGCTTTTGCATCAATTTTCCAAGGTTATCCTTGGTGTTTAAAATAAAACATTTACATCCAAAAACTTTAAAAAATCCAATGTTGGGTTTTCTTCCTTTCCAAAGTTCATAAGGAGTTTTCTTTATTAAAGCTCTAATATGGACTCTATTGATTATAAAGCATGCGGTATTAACGGCTTTGGCCCAAAAATATTTTGGCAAATTATTTTCAAGTAACATGGTCCTAGCCATTTCTTGGATAGTCCTATTTTTCCTTTCAACAACACCATTTTGTTGTGGAGTTCTAGGTGAGGAAAAATTATGCTCAAAACCATTTTCATCACAAAGATTTTCAAATGCAACATTGTCTACTTCACCACCATGATCACTCCTAATGGACACAATAGAATATCCTTTTTGATTTTGGACTCTTTTGCAAATTTTGAAAAAGCTTGTATGGCCTCATTTTTAATTTTCAAGAATAATACCCAAGTGAATCTTGAATAATCATCCACAATAACAAAAACATAATACTTTCCACCAAGGCTTTGAGTTCTTGATGGTCCAAATAAATCCAAATGAAGTAATTGTAGAGGTTTATTTGTTGAAATAAATTTCTTTTATTTAAAAGAAGTTCTCACTTGTTTTCCAAATTGACAAGCATCACAAATCTTATCCTTTTCAAATTTTATTTTTGGAAGACCATCAACTAACTCATTTTTAGAAATTTTTGAAATTGTGTCCATGCTAGCATGACCTAGCCTTCTATGCCATAACCAAGTATCATGATTAACAATGAAACAATTTTCTATATGATCATTAACATCAATATCAATTGTATAACTATTACCACATCTATTACCAACAAATAATGTCTTATTGTTACTAACATCCTTAATCACACATCTATTAGGCTCAAAAGTAACAAAATATCCCTTATCACACAATTGACTAATGCTAATCAAATCATGTTTTAAACCATGAACAAGCAAAACATCTTTAATAATAGGTGAAGAAGGGTTACCAATATCACCATGTCCGATTACCCTTCCTTTGGCATTATCACCGAAGGTCACATATCCTCCTTTCTTCATGATTAATCTTGAGAACTTGGAGGCATCTCCGGTCATATACCTTGAGCATCCACTATATAAGTACCACTTGTGTTTGCCACTTTGTCTCTACAATCAACATTCAAGGAGTAACTTTTTGGTACCCAAAAGTTCTTGGGTCCTTGGGGGTTAGTTATGGTACTTTTTGGAACCCATATTTGTTTCAAATTAGGATTTCTCTTAATATAGCAAGAATGCACTTTGTGTCCTTTTCTTCCACAATAAGTACATGAATGATTAGGATTATTCCTAGAAGATGCATGAGCAAAATAATTTTTAAAATACTTTTGATTTTTATGAGTTTTATATCCTAAACCTCTTTTATCAAAAACACACCTTTGGTTTTGTAACATAAAATTCAAATTTTTTGTGTTTTTTGTAAAACTATCAACAATATTTCTTAAGTCATTATTTTCCTTTTTCAAAATAGCATTTTGTTTCTCCAATTTATCAAATCCTTTTGTTTTAAAATGTCATTTTCAGTTTTTAATAAATGTATTTGACTTTCCAAACTTTCAAAATCTTTTTGCTTTAAAATTTCATTTTCATTTTCTAAAACTTTATTTATTTCTACCACTTCTTCTAATTGAGATAACATGATTTTTGACTTCTTTTTTAAAGCATTAATTTGTGAATTTTGCTTATCAACTTGCACATGTAAATTTTGGAATGCTTCAAGTAATTCATCATATGAACGCTTAGGATCATAGTTTAGAATACTTATCTCATCTTCTCTTAAAGCCATGAAGCACATGTTTGCCACTTCGTAATTTTCTTCTTCGGTGGAGGTAGCCTCACTATCATCCCAATTTGTAACTTTCATTGCTTTGGATTTCTTGTCTTGATTCTTGAAGTATGGACAATCCATTTTTACATGTCCCGGTTTCTTGCACTCGTAGCAAATGATTTGATCATATTTTCTTATCTTGCTTTGAGCTTTGCCCTTTTGTACTCCCTTCTAGAATTCCTTCCTTGATCCTTGGTTTCTTCTAATCATCCTTTTTAGCTTTCTTTATGAATGCCAAGATTTCATCTCTCCTCATCTCGGACTCATCATCTTCTTTTGTTGAAGATTTGAAAGCGATATTTTTCTTTTTCTTGAAATCTTCTTCGTTCTCCTTCAAGGTGATTTCATGAGTCATGAGAGAACCCATAAGTTCTTCTAATGGTATTTTGGTGAGGTCCTTTGCTTCTTGAATTGCCGTCACCTTTGGCTCCCAAGATTTTGGTAGACACCTAAGAATCTTTCTCACCATTTCAACATTAGAATAAGATTTACCAAGAGATTTCAAACTATTAATAATATCCGTAAATCTAGTAAACATATCAGAAAATGATTCATCCGATTTCATCTTAAAAAGCTCATAACTATGAACTAGCATACTAATTTTAGATTCTTTAACTTGACTAGTTCCTCATGAGTTACTTCAAGTGTGTGCCATATTTCTTGTGCTGTAGAACAAGTAGATATTCTATTAAACTCATTTCTATCTAGAGCACAATACAACACATTCATAGCTTTAGCATTCAAACTCAATTTCTTTTTATCATCTTCATTAAACTCTTTAGGTTCTTTAAGCATGCTTTCTCCATTTTCAATTTTGGTAGGAACAAAGGGTCCT
>SNVD02009028.1:0-35355 GCA_013180625.2 Boswellia sacra | reverse complement strand
GCTACATGTAGAGACAACAATTGTTCATCCGGAAACTTTCTTGTAATGGCAGTACATCCTCGTCATGGACAATGCGACTGAGATGGTCTGCAACTAAGTTTTCACTTCCCTTCTTATATTTGATCTCCAAGTCAAATTCCTGTAAAAGGAGTATCCACCTGATAAGCCTTGGTTTTGCATCTTTCTTTGTGAGCAAGTACCTCAAAGCTGCATGATCAGAATAAACGGTTACTTTAGTGCCAATCAAATAAGATCGAAACTTTTCTAAAGCAAAAATAACCGCTAGCAGCTCTTTTTCAGTGGTAGAATAATTAAGTTGAGCATCATTTAAAGTCCGAGATGCATAGTAAATGGCATGTGGAATTTTGCCAATTCGTTGACCCAAAACGTCACCCACAGCGTAGTCACTTGCATCGCCCATGATCTCGAATGGATGATTCCAATTCGGAGATTGGATTACTGGAGCCGAAGTCAAGAGTTCCTTCAGTTTCTCAAATGCCTCTTTTCATTTCTCATCAAATTCAAAGGCCACATCATTCTATAATAATCTGCATAGGGGCAATGCTATCTTCGAGAAATCTTTGATGAATCTACGATAAAAACCTGCATGACCAAGAAACGAACGAATATCCCGCAAACTTGTGGGAGGTGGTAAGGAACATATAAGATCTATCTTGGATTTATCAACCTCTATACCCTTAACAGAAATAACATGTCCCAAAACTATACCCTGATCTACCATAAAATGACATTTTTCCCAATTCAGAACAAGGTTCGTTTCTATACATCTTTGAAGTATAAGGGTAAGGTTGTCAAGGCATTTATCAAAGGAATCACCAAAACACTAAAGTCATCCATAAATACCTCAATAATGTTCTCAACATAATCAGAGAAAATACTTACCATACACCTTTGGAAAGTGCCAGGGGCATTGCAAAGACCGAATGGCATGCGTCGATAGGCAAATGTACCGAATGGGCATGTGAATGTAGTTTTCTCTTGATCCTCAGGGGCAATGACAATCTGATTATCTCCTGAATAGCCATCAAGAAAACAATAATGAGATGACCTGCTAATCTCTCCAGCATTTGATCAATGAATGGCAAAGGAAAGTGATCCTTGCGAGTTGCAGACTTGAGCTTTCGATACTCAATACAAACTCGCCACCCGGTTTGGATACGAGTGGGAACTAGCTCATTATTGTCATTCTTAACCACCGTAACACCAGATTTCTTCGAAACAACTTGGACTGGACTCACCCACTTGCTGTCCGAAATTGGATAAATCACACCCACATCTAACAATTTTAGGATTTCTTTCTTGACACCTTCCATCATGGGAGGATTCAACCTCCGCTGTGCTTCTCTAGTGGGCTTGGATCCCTCTTCTAACAAGATGCTGTGCATGCATACGGCTGGACTAATACCTTTGATGTCAGCGACTGTCCACCCAATGGCCGTTTTGTGATCTCGGAGCACTCGTATGAGTTTCTCTTCTTGTAATGGTGCAAGACCCTTTGCTATTATGACTGGCAAAGTATCTTTCTCACCTAGGAATACATGCTTCAAATGATCTGGAAGAGGCTTAAGCTCCAAGGCAGGTGCTTTCATCACGGAAGGTAGAAGTTTCTCATTAGATATAGGCAATTCAATGTACGAAACATCATACCTGTTTGTGGTGATAGCTATAGTCTCATCCAAGCTTGCCACAGCTTCCTCCACTTCTTTAGTCACTTGTATCAACTTCCTCGATTCTCTAGAATTTTCTGCCCCTATGTGCTCACTAATGGCTACTTCCAATGCATCATTGCGAGTTAACTCAAAAAATTGTTGTGCCAAAGAATCAATAACATCAACTGCAAAAACAGAATGAGTCACTAGGGTACCTCATTGCCTCAAAAATATTGAAACGAATCACCTCGCCATCAAACTCCATGGTGAGAGTGCCATCATGAACACCAATCTTCGTTCGGGCAGTTTTCAAGAATGGCCTCCCCAAAAGAATCGGTGTTGGATTGGGAGATGTCTCATCCTCCATTTCTAGAACATAGAAGTCTGCTGGAAAAACCAATTGATTCACCTGCACAAGCACATCTTCCACAACTCCCTTGGGATATGCATTAGAAAGATCAGCAAGTTGAATTACAATACCAGTTTCCGCAAGGGGTCCAAGATTCAAGGAAGCATAAATAGAATAGGGCATGACATTAATTGATGCTCCTAAATCTAACATAGCTCTTTCAAATTGGTATTGCCAATGGTGCATGGAATGGTGAACGTACCTGGATCTTTGCATTTCGGAGGAATTTTTCTTTGCAATACAGCTGAAACATTTCCCCCACACTTACCTTCTCATTTCCTTTCAACTTCCTCTTGTTGGTGCATAACTCTTTGAGAAATTTTGCATAACGAGGCACTTGCTTGATAGCATCCAGAAGTGGTATGTTTACCTCGATCTTGCGAAAAGTTTCCAGGATTTCTTATTCTTGTTCCTCCTTCTTTGATTTTGCAAATCTGCTGGGAAAAGGTGGAGGGGTAACATATGAAAGAATGGAAGTTTTAGGATTTACCTTAGAAGTGGATGTTTTGTTCATGGTAGAAGTGGTATCATACCCTTCATCAATTTGTGATTTCTTTGGTGGAATATCTAATTGTTTCCCACTTCTCAAAGTTACAGCACTAGCATTCTCTCTTGGATTGATCACCGGTTGAGAAGGTAATTTTCCTGAGCTTTGACTCTCAAATTTGCTCATGTTAGTGGCCAATTGTCCCATTTGATTTTCCAGGTTTTGGATACTTGCCCTAGTTTCCTGCTGAAATTGCATTGTGTTAGTGGCAAGTGCTTTAACAATATCCTGGAGAGACATACCTGAATTTTGTGGAGCTGGTTGTGGTGCTGGTTGTGGTTGTGCTTGAAAGGGTTGCTGCACCCTTGGTTGATTGAAACCTGGTGGTCGATGTGGTATGGCATTTGGGGCAATTGGTTGATGATTCCCATATCTTAAATTAGGGTGATCTCTCCATCCAGCATTGTAAGTATTGGAGAAAGGGTCATACCTTTGCCTTGGTTGTCCTGGAAATCCACCCATGGCATTGGCTTGTTCTGTATCTCCTTCTTGCAAAGTTGGACACATGTCGGTTGGATGGTCCATGGCAGAACATACTCCACATGCATAAGATTGCTGCATATGTCCTACAGCCATTTTTTTTACAAGAGAGGTAAGTTCACAAAGTTGTTGTTCAATGTTTGAAGTACTTACCTCATTTACTCTTTTTGGTAGTTGTGGCTCAAATTGACTGCTGAATTGTTGGGAGTTCGCTGCCATGTCACTAATCAAACGTCTTGCCACGTTCGGTGTTTTATTAACTAGTGCTCCACCACTAGCAGCATCAATGATACTCCTTTCCATGGGTAGGAGACCCTCATAGAAATATTGAATTAGGAGTCCATCACTAATTTGGTGGTTTGGACAGCTAGCACATAACCTCTTAAATCTCTCCCAATATTCATGAAGTGATTCTCCATTGTGTTGTCTAATGCCACTAATATCTTTTCTAATATTTGTAACTTTCGAGGCTGGAAAGTATTTCTCCAAAAAGAGTTTACTCATCTCATTCCAAGTGGTAATGGTACCTGGTGGTAAGTAGTATAACCAATCTTTTGCCGAATCTGCTAATGAGAATGGGAAAGCTCTCAATTTAATTTGCTCTTCAGAAACGCCGGTTGGCTTCATACTTGAGCATACCACATGAATTTCTTTGAGGTGTTTGTTCGGATCCTCTCCTGCAAAACCATGAAATGTAGGCAAGAGATGAATCAGTCCAGATTTAAGTTCAAAATCTTTCTCAAAATTGGTGCTTATGCATAGCGGTTGTTGATCAATAATTGGAGCCGCTAACTCCTTAAGAGTCTGATCGTTTTCCATGGCCATTGCTTCCGATTCAGATTTGATTGAACTGCAAGAAGATGGGAGGAAAGTGTGTCGTGCAAGGTCAAATTCTGGAGGTGGAGTTGAAATTGACCGATTTAGCCTTAAATTCGAGGATTGGAGAAACTCCTTAATTCTCTTAAGTCGTTGATCCGCTTCTCCCTCGGACATAAAAACCTAAACACAAACAATCAGGAAATAACAATCAAGAATCAGTAGTAAAAACAGAATAACAAATTGATTAGAAAATCAATCCCCGGCAACGGCGCCAAAAACTTGATGCGTTCGAAACTAGCAAGTATACTAGTCGCACAAGTCATAAAGTGATAAGTAGATATCGTTCCCACGAGGATTGATTCTAATTGAATTTGTTATTTTCCAGTAATAATAAACTAAACAGGGGGGGTTTGTTGAATGATTAACTAAATGAAATAAGAATGCAAATTAAGAATAACAAAACAGAAGTTAATTTGAATGAAAGATCAATGAGAGACACTTGGTTAAGGGTTCTTTCTCTGCCACAAGATATCAATTTGTGAATTAACATAGAATTGTAATCCAATTACAGCATTATAGTTATCAACCGTAGATAACAACAAGCTCTGTTATCCCAATCTTTCCTTACTTTGTTGTTAAATAAAACAAGCTCTTTATTTAAATCTCTATCCATTAAACAACCTAGAACAAGCTCTCTAAGTTTAATTCAATAGAAGCATTACGATGAGAAAGATAGGTTGATCTAAGCAATAATCACACAAGTTCGGATTATTTAACCTAGGTTGTCTTTTCCAATTGCAATCTCTGATCACAATTTTGCTACTAATGATTGGAAATTCATGACAATTACGGATCAAGATTTCTAATCTAGCAATAGACAACACCAGATTATATTCAGTTGGCCATTCCAAATACAATCAGTAAGCAATCATAAGCATTAGATATGGGAAAATACAAGCAACTTCAATTAGAGAATTGGTTATCAATTTCTTACACAATCAACTCACAAAATCCATATCAAGGGCTTTGAAATCACCCTCAACAAATTCAGATTTATTTACACATATTCAATCAGAATAACAAATACAATACAGAGAAATTCCAGAATTGAAAAGGAAGAAAGAACTTAGCAAATTCTTTGAAAATCTTCTTTGTAGATGAATCTTCTTGGAATTGTAGTTCCTCCTCTTTCAAAATCTTCTTTCTCCTTCAAGAACTCCAAGTGATGAGAGAAATCCAGAAATGCAGCCTCCTCCCACGTTTTCCCCTCTTCAAGTTATGAAAATAAAACCCTAAAATGTGTTTAAATACTCTGCTACAGTAACTTGCTACAGTTCCCCGTATTTAATAACATGCTACAGTGATATATGGAATTACAAATATACACTTCTCATACCATTTTTATCACAACTTTCGGTACACTACATAAATTCGTGAACCGTACATTTCTCCAGAAAATAGACTTCGAGAGCTTTTCAATGGTATATAGCATGTTATCCGGTTAATTGTATATCGATACAATCAACTCCGAGAAATTGGTTGACTAGCAGAGGTAAAAATGAAGGGTTTTACTCCAATTTTGTGTAAGTTCCTCCAAACTCCTACAAACATCAAAAACCACACAAAAACATAAAAATACCAAGGAATATAGCAAAGAAACATGGACGAATTGATATGAAAATGATATATAAATAGACACTTATCAGATAAGTCATGGCTTTGGCATCTTCGATTTGGGCATCTTAATTTTGAAGGACTGGAATTATTGTCAAAGAAGCACATGGTGAGAGGAATACCTTACATAAATCATCCAAATCAACTATGTGAAGGTTGCTTACTTGGCAAACAATTTAGGAAAACTTTTCCAAAAGAGTCATACTCAAGAGCCCAAAAGCCACTTGAGCTTATACATATAGATGTGTGAGGTTCAATCAAGCCAAGCTCTCTTGGTAATAGCAACTATTTCCTCCCTTTCCTTTATGACTTTTCAAGGAAGACATGGGTGTACTTTCTAAACCAAAAATTAGAAGTTTTTTGGGTTTTAAAGAAATTCAAAGCAATAGTTGAAAAAGAAAGTGGTCATCAAATTAAGGCCATGAAAACTGATCAAGGAGGTGAATTTACATCTAAAGAATTCCATTAATATTGTGAGACGAATGGAACGAATGGAATTTGACGATTCCTAACTGTTCTTAGATCACCCCAACAAAATGGAGTTGTAGAGAGAAAGAACAAAACAATTCTTGACATGGCATGAAGCATGCTTAAGAGTAAAGGAATGCCAAAAGAGTTTTGGGCAGAAGCTGTAGCATGTGTAAGAAAAAAATATGCAAGAAAAAACACCTCAAGAAGCTTGGAGTAAGAGAAAGCCTGGAATTTCTCATTTGCAAATATTTGGAAGTGTGGCATATGTGCATGTGCCAGATGAGAGGAGAACTAAGCTAGATGACAAGAGTGAGAAATTGATTTTTATCGAATATGAATCTAGTTCTAAAGGTTACAAGTTATACAATCCAAAGACAAAAAAGATCGTGATTAGTCAAGATGTGCAGTTCGATGAAGAAATCACTTGGAATTGGAATATATCTAATAAAGACTATAGTTTTTTTCCTTATATTGATGAGGAAAATGAAGAACGAGTCGTGGAGATAGAACAAGAGAGTGATACACTCCTTACTTCACTAAATTCATATAGAGAATCTATATCACCTTCATCTAGTGAAAGCTCAAGTGATGGAAGCCCACGTACAAGAAGTCTACCAGAAATCTATAAGGTAATCGAGAGAATTGATAATCTAACTCTCTTTTGTCTTCTTGCTATTTGTGAGCCAATGAACTTTGAAGAACCAACACAAGATAAGAAATGGAGAAAGGCAATGGATGAAGAAATAAAATCCATTGAAAAGAATAACATGTGGGAACTCGCTTCACTACCACAAGGGCACAAAGCAATTGGTGTCAAATGAGTGTACAAGACAAAGAAGAATGCTGGTAGAGAGATTGAACACTAACAAAGCAAGATTAGTTGCAAAGGGCTACAATCAAAAGGAAGGCATTGACTATGATGAAGTGTTTGCTCCCGTTGCTCGTTTGGAAACAATAAGATTGATTATCTCAACAGCAGCTCAAAACAAATGATAGATTTTTCAAATGGCTATGAAATCTACCTTTCTCAATGGAATTCTTGAAGAGGAAGTTTATATTCAACAACCATTGGGTTATGTAGTTAAATGTCAAGAAGACAAAGTTTTAAAATTGAAGAAAGCTCTTTATGAGTTATAGCAGGCATCAAGAGTATGGAATAGCCAAATTGACAAATACTTTCAAGAAATGGGCTTCACTAAATGTCTCTATGAACACGCTCTCTACATCAAGATCAAAGATGAAAATATCTTGATTGTGTGTTTATACATGGATGATTTGATCTTTACTGAGAAGAATGTCGATATGTTCCAAGAATTCAAAAAGGTAATGGCAAAAGAGTTTGAGATGATTGATATTGGGCTTTTGGCATACAATCTTGGGATTGAAGTTAAACAACAACAAGATGGTATTTTTATTTCTCAGGAAGGGTATACAAGAAAAATTTTGAAGAATTTTAGGATGGATAATAGCAATCCCGTAAGTACACCAGTAGAATATGGAATTAAACTATCCAAGAATGGAGAAGGAGCAAGCATTGATCCAACACTATTCAAGAGCTTAGTTGGAAGCTTGCAGTATTTGACACGTACGAGACCTAATATTCTCTATGCAGTTGGTCTAGTAAGTCACTTCATGGAGAATCCAACTACTATACATTTAAAAACCGCTAAAAGAATCCTTTGCTATCTTAAAGGTACTATTGATTTTGGTTTGTATTATTTAGTTTCTAATAATTACAAACTTATTGGATATTGTGATAGCGATGGGTTGGAGATATTGATGATAGAAAGAGTACTATTGGTTGTGTTTTCTTCATGGGAGATACTTTGCTTACTTTGGTTGCAAAGAAACAATTGATATTTACATTATCAACATGTGTAGCCGAGTATGTTGAAAGAGTTAAATACTTCACAAGAAGAACCAACAAAGATTTGTGTTGATAACAAGTTAGCAATATCACTAGCAAAGAATCTAGTGTTCTATGATCGAAGCAAGCACATTGATACTCGTTATCATTATATACGAGATTGCATCACAAGAGGAAAAGTAAAACTAGAGTACGTAAAGTCACAAAATCAAGTTGCAAACATATTCACCAAGCCACTCAAGCATGAAGGCTTTATTAGAATTAGAGATTCACTTGGCGTAACATATCAAGTTTAGGGGGGGGGGGGTGTTGGAAATAAACTTTATTCGTTTTAGGATTTAAGTTTTGTTTAGGAATTAAAATTGAGTTCAAGTAGAATTATGATTTATATTCATAGAAGAATTAGAATTATCATGAGTACTATATAAGTAGAGTGTTTTTCTTATTTGTTTAAGTGTGTGTGTGGAATTTAAAATTCAAGAAATAAAGAAATAATTTATAAAATTCTTGTGTATTGATTTCCAATATATAGGAATAAAGTAATATACTATGTTTTACCAATTTTCTCGATGCATATAAACTAGCTAGTAAGCAATAGACCGTAGATATTTAGACCTTCTCAACTTGTTCCTGCTCACTGCTCTGCATAAGTTTTATGCTTTTGAGTGTTTGCAGATCCAAAAAACTGTTTGTTAATGGATTGGGAGATGTGACACAAAATCATTGTGGATATAACTTGGGGAATCCTTTATCTCCATGAAGATTCTAGAATTCGGATCATTCACCATGATCTCAAAGCTAGCAACAATCTTTTAGACAAAGACATCAATCCCAAAATTGCAAATTTTGGAATGGCAAGGTTGTTTGGTGTAGATCAAACTCAAGGCCATACAAATATAATTGTGGGTACCTTGTAAGTATATGTAAGAGTCAATTTAGGGCTTACTAAAGTAAATTGTGAAAAAATATCACCAATAATACAAGATTAATCCTAATTACTTTACCTTCTTAACTACACACATATAATGAAACATAGATGAAAAGTTGTTTACTAGCTCTATTTGCATTACGACTGACTTGATGTAACCAATTACAACCATTTCAGTGGGTACATGGCTCTAGAGTATCTTAAATATGGACGAATCTCAGTTAAATCCGATGTTTACAACTTTGGTGTGCTAATCTTGGAAATCATAAGCTGTCAAAAGAGGAGAAGTTTTCACAATGAGAAGGAAGCAGAGGACTTATTATCTTATGTATGTAAAATCCATCATATGAATTGTTCATTTCTTCTTCTAGGCATAAACAGCCTATGAATGACCATAAGATTACGCTATCTTGGTTAAATTTTTCAGGGGTGGAGAAAGTGGAATGAAGGGACAGCTTTCAATCTGATAGACCCGACATTGAGGTTCGGTTGCATTAATGAAATCATGAAATGTATCCACATTGCATTACTATGTGTTCGAGAAACTGTTTCCAATAGACCTACAATGGCTGCAGTTCTTCTCATGCTGACTACCAGCTTAGTTCCCATGCCAGCACCCTCAACACCTTCATTTTTTAAGCGCAATTATAGCACAGAGGTGGATAGTACTCTAAAGTTACATCTGTTTGATCAATCTAAAAATTCTGTTCAAATTCCGGTGAATGAGGCTACAATTATAGAGCTAGGCCCTAGATAATGTTTGAAAATGTAGCATGTTTGTATTCTGTTCAAATTTTATTTATTTTTCTTTTTCTCCTAAAATATGAAGTTGTATTGTCTTGAATGACAAATAACAACTATTAAAAAGGATTCTATTATTATTGGATCCTTGGGAACCATCACATGTACGATCAGCCTATATTGAACGAGAATGTCGTGCCGTCTAGCAGAGCCTGGAAAGAGGTGACTTGTACAGCCAATTCACTCCTTTAACCAACCCAGCTGGTTGTTCAATCTCAGAGAAATTATTGGCCGGCAAACTGGAGACAAACGACCACGGTCTCGACCTTACCAGCACCGGCTGTGTACTATGCAATGAACACCCAAAACCCACTTTCTTTTCTAACAAAATCAACCAATGACCGGTCACCTTTGGATGTTATCATGATGCTTTGGTTACGATGTTTACTGGGATCAAGGTTTATGGATGGATTCAGTCAGCGAAAGTCCCTCAAACATATACTAAGAAGCTATTGTCTAAAGACTATGATTGCATATGTTACACAAGAAATAATAGAATTGGAAAAAATTTTCAATTGACCAATTTAAGCATGTGGCAGAATTCCTCACTTATCCAACTACTTTCACAAGTTGTTTGTTACATACCTTATTAAATGGAGGTAATTTTCATGGAACATCTAAAATTTGCCATCATAGAGCTAAGTATTTAGCATTAATTACAACTGTTGGATACCAAAATTACGATCTGATTCACCTAACACAGTTAAATGTTTAAGGCTCGGTCCATGTCTGTTGGTCAATCACAAATGTTGCTGTCCAATATGGACCACAACCACAGAAGTCCAAAAAATCCATAAAAGAAAGGCCTAATCATAAAGATTTCCTACATTCTGGAAGAGAGCTACATACGTAGCATCCAAAAATCCTGTTTTGGTATTGCACATTTTTCAATACAATTTATACTCAATCTCAACCATATATCCTTTTTAAAATTCAAAATAATTTAAAATCAACTATATATTTCTAAATTGAATTGAAAACAAAAATACTGGATTCATAAAAGAACACACATCTAGTAATGCTATAAAGTTCCTTCACGAATAATGTTTACCTAAGCCCGTAAATTGCTAAGCAAGCCCTATCTCATTTTTAACACGAGTATAAATTTCTATAAATCTACTTCCTCACCATTAATATAGTACAATACAAGAAAAAAATTAATATAATATATAGCAACATGCATTGTGTGTTGCTTTAACTTTATAACCACAAAACTTTTAGCAACAGGTATTTCATATTGTCAAAAACTCTTTCGCAATGTTCATGAGTGGATTTCACAACGTGCATTCAGGGACATGCACCCAAATGTTGCAAAAGGACTTTAGCAATGTGCTATGGACGTTTGATGTTTGAGTTACAAGTTTTACAGAATGATCAAGCTTGGCTATTCTACTTGGAGCGATGCAATCAATAAACAAAACGATAGAAACCAATGTGTGGTTTCAAAAAATTCCTTGCTAACTCAAATCATTATAATAATGGACCCAATTAATAGTAGCTTAGTTTAAAATTGTTATTGCTGTAGAAAAAAATAGCTTCTATTTTGCCTAAAAAAAATCAACTTTTAAAAAAAAAAGGGGTCAAAGGTGCTTGGTAAGCCAACTTAAGGGTGCTTGGTTTAAAAAAAAAGTGCCCTTTTTCTACCGCAAAAATAACCTGAAGGTGTTTGGTATTGCTTCTCTGCATGCTTTAAAAAGATGTTGTAGAAAAATCAAGTACAATAAAGGAATCTAAAAGCAAGAAACCATCTACTTTTCAAGGCCTACTTCTGCGTCTGCTTCTACTTCTAAAAATTAAAATATTATAACTATCCATACAAATAAATAAAATAATGGGCTAATTTGGGATTATTGTTGCTATAGTAAAAAGCAGCTTCGACTTTGCTATAGCAAAAATTAGTTTCAAAAAAAAAACCCTAGAGGGTATTTGGTAAAGCAGCTTTTAAAAACCTGCTTTGCTTTTCAAAAGTACGTTAAAGGTGTTTGGGATTACTCTTGTTTTTACTTTTATTATATACAAATGACCAAGATAGACATATACATAATTCTTTTATTATATTTTATTATTAATATTTGGCAATCAATTATTTTTCCTTTTTTGAATTATTTCCAATATTGTCAATGTAAATTAATTAAGTAATATTTTATAATTAATTATTTTCATTTTCATAATTATTTCCAACATTTTTTATATAAATTAGTTTAAGTAATATTTTAAATCAATTATTTTTTTCTTTTTATAATTATTTTCAACCATGTTGTTGCGCACAACGGAAGTGACACCAACAAAATAATCAAATGTACAACTACAAACTATGTCAGATAATTGAATATAATAGCAATTAAAGAGGGCAATCAATCAACCAACAATGTAGAAATAGAAAGAACACCAAATTTAACGAGATTTGGTATTGTTACCTACGTCTTCGGGCATTATTGAAGAAACCTTCCACTATCTTCAAAGAGAATTACAAACTTTTGGGTCACAATAAAATACCACAACTATTAGGTCAAACTGCAATTACTTGAATAGTTTGGCCAAACTGTAAATACCCAAACAATCGGGTAATACTACAAATACCCAAAATCAAAAGGGGAAAAGACAAATATTACAAACTTTAAGGTCCATAATGAAAGGCCCTTAAACTATGAGGTCTTATATAAGACCTTACACAATATGGGGGGGAAAGAAATTTCTAATGGGACACTTAAACATCTCCCACATGGCTTCTTTTATAAGCCTACATGAGACCCAAGTTTTGTTACTTAAGCAATGTGGGATTTCTCCCACTTGCATATGAGCCAAAACTCAACAAATCTCCACCTTGGCGAATATGCCAGTCCACCATACATTTCTTCTTTTTTCATATTCTCCATTACAGCTGCAATGCCTCCAAATTGGCCCAATGGCGTGGTCAAACTGACACAATGTTGATCTAGTACAAATAATAACTAAACTTGATCGCTGTCACAACGTTAGTCAACATATCTGTGGGATTCTCGGCAGTCTCAATCTTCTGAAGTAAGATTCTTCCTTCATCAATGATCTCCCGCACAAAATGATACCGAACATCAATATGCTTCGTATGAACATCGAACACTAGATTCTTCGCTAAATGGATAGCACTCTGACTGTCAGAATAAAGAGTGATCTTCTTCTGCCCAATTCACAATTCATCCAGTAATCCTTGTAACTAAATAGCTTCCTTCACAGCCTCTATCATTGCCATATACTCTGCCTTTGTAGTAGACAAAGCCATTGTAGACTGTAAAGTAGACTTCCAACTGACTGGTGCTCTTGTAAGAGTAAACAAATAACCGGTTGTCGACTGACATTTATCCAAATCACCAGCATAATAAGAATCAACATAACCAATAGCATATTTCTCACACGTATCATCCCTCTCAAAAACTAAGCCAACATCTACAGTTTTCAATAAATACCGTAAAATCCATTTCATTGTTTGCCAATGTCCTTTACCAGGATCATGTATGTACCTGCTCACAACTCTAACTGCATGTGAAACGCCGGGTCTTGTACACACCATAGCATATATCAGGCTATCAACTGCATTAGCATATGGAACTCGAGACATATACTCTCGTTTCTCATCTGAACTAGGAGATAAAGATGCACTTAGTTTCATATGAGGAGCAAGTGGGTTACTTATAGGTTTTGACTGCTCTGTAATGTCAAACCGCTGTAATACATTCTTTAGATACTGCTTCTGAGTGAAACAAATCTTGTTTCTTCCTCTATCTCTACTAATCTCCATACGTAGTATCTTATTAGCTTCACCTAAATCTTTCATCTCAAACTCTCGATTCAACTAAGTCTTCAACTTTATAATTTCTTCGACATTCATCGAAGCTATTAACATATCATTAATATACAAGAGTAGATAAATGAAATAATCATCACGTAGCCTCCCATAATACATATAATTATCAAATTTTCTTCTTGTGTACCTCTAACCCATCATAAACAGATCAAATCGCTTGTACCACTACCTTATAGATTGCTTCAAACCATAACGCGATCTTTTCAGTTTGCACACCAAATTTTTCGTACCAGCAATTTTGAATCCCTCTAGCTGAGTCATATAGATTTCCTCTTCCAAGTCACCATGTAAAAATGTAGTTTTTACATCAAGTTAAACTAGTTCCATATTCATCTAAGCTACCAAGGCCAACAGAATTCTAATAGAAGAATGTTTCACAACTAGAGAAAATACCTCACTGTAGTCAATTCCTTCCCTCTAAGCGTAGTCTTTAGCCACCAACCTTGCCTTGTAGCGGACGTCATTCTTGTAAGGAAATCCATCTTTCTTTGTATATGCCCATTTGCACCCAGTTGCTTTTTTACCCTTTGGTAGTTGAGCTAGCTCCCAAGTTTCATTCTTCTGAAGAGACTGCCAACTTCAGAACATCTGATTGCCTCTTTATAAGTGGAAGGAACATCATTATCTACAATTAGAAGTGCATAGGCCACCATGTCAGCAAATCGAGCAGGTCTGTGAATCTCACATCTTGGCCTATTAACTAAAATAGATTCCTGTTGCTGTTGAGATTCTTGAGTAGAACCCTCTCCATCATCTCCCAAATCCTCATCTGTATAGGAGTACCATCATCTGTCTCAACAGATCTAACTAGGTTCAAAGTTGTCGTTTCAAACTCCACCTGTTGTTGAGTATGCAATGGAGTACTATTCACCTTTGTCTGGTTTTCTGATTTCTTCAACATTGAAGACTCATCAAATGTCACATCTCAGCTGGATACAATCTTTCTTAAACTAGGACACCATAGATGATATCTTTTTACTCCTGAAGCAAACCCCAAGAAAATTGCTTTTTTGACTCTAGGATCCAGCTTAGATTCTTTCACATGATAATATGCAGTAGAACCAAAAACATGTAAAGAATCATAATCAGAAATAGGTTGTCCAGACCATACCTCCAATGGAGTTCTATCACCAATAGCAGCTGAAGGTAGATGATTAATGAGATGACACGGATAAGTCACAACCTCAGCCCAAAATTCCTTGCCCAACCTAGTATTGGACAACATACTCCGAACTTTCTCCAGCAATGTCCGGTTCATGCGTTCTGCCACCCCATTCTGTTGTGGTGTACCTCTAATAGTAAAATGATGTAAAATACATTCATCTTGACACAATTTCAAAAATTGACCACTACAGTACTCAACATCGTTATCTGTTATGAGATGCTTGATCTTCTTGCTAGTTTGTGTCTCAATCATCTCTTTCTACTTAAGGAAAACACCAAGTACATAATTTTTTGATTTTAAACAATACACCCAAGTTCTTTTGGAAAGGTCATCAACAAAAGTAACAAAGTAGTGCCTACCTCCCATCGATGCAGTTTTAGTAGGTCCCCACACATCTGAGTGAACATAATCATGAAAATACCCTAGGTTTTATGAATAGCGGTGCCAAATTTCACTTTCTTCTACTTTCCCAGAGCACAATGCTCACAAAAATCCAGCTTGTAGGTCTTTGCACCTTTCAATAAGTCTCGTTTCACCAAACTGAATAAGTCTTTCTCACCTGCATGTCCCAATCGCATGTGCCATAGTCTAGTGATCTCTGAATCTGTATTATTATTAAAAGTTGTCGCTGCTGATCCAATAACCATACTACCATTATAGTTATATAAGTTGTTCCTCGTAATGCCTTTCAATACCACAAGAGCGTCTGAAGTGACGCTCAAAATACCATATCGAATAGATATAGCACAGCCTTTAGATTTCAAGGCTCCCAAAGAGATGAGATTCTTCTTCAACTTTTGTACATACCGAACATCTGTTAGAACTCTAGTCAGTCCATCATGATTCCTTAATCGGATCGAACCTATCCCACTAGTATGGCAGATATCATCATTGCCCATGTACACAATTCTACGATCAAGCTCTTCAAACTGAAAGAACCATTCCCTATATGGACACATATGATAAGTACAACCCGAATCCATAATCTGCTCATCAGAACTAGAAGTGGATGGGTGACCAACTAGACATATATCTGAATCACTATCATCCTCGCACTCAGCAACACATGCATCAGAAACAGCCTTGCCATTATCTTTCTTTTTCAACTTCGGACAGTCTTTCTTCCAATGCCCTTTCTCACGATAAAAGACGCACTCATCTTTTCCTAATCTACTCCTCGACAAAGATTTTCTCCTTTTTCCTGATTTTCTACTTTGACTACGCCCTCTTACTGTTAATGCATCTACTGACTCATCCCTATGCTCCCTTTGATCTTTCTTACAGATTTCATAATTCAACTAAGTATATCAAACTTCTTCAAAAGATAGTTTATCTTTCCCACGAATAAGAGTAATGCATAAATGATCTAATTCATCCGGAAGTGAGCCAATCAATAGCATAGCCTTACGTTCATCTTTGAAGGTTTCATCTAAGTTTAACAAATCAACAACTTCTCATTGCTTTTTCTCATATATTTGTTTTCTACACCTTCCACAGTTTACTTCCAGATGTCTCTTTTGTGAATGGATACTTTTGTTCTCTACACAAGCAAGAGCGAATCAACCTATAAGCTTTTATATTTAGCTTGTCCCAATCTCTTGCACTGATATCTTCTGGTTTTGTTTCTTCCATAACAATATCCAAATCTTGCTGACACAACCTGTCGAATACCTCACTCTGCCATAAGCCGAAATTATTTTGATCATCAAATTTTTTAACATCTATTTTTGCATTTGTCACAGTCACTGTCTTCTCTGGTACAGTTGACGATGATGCCATCACTACCTTTCACAAATAAGCTCGATACACAAATCACCAATAACCAAGCTCTAAACAGACTATTATATTCAATAACTAGTAATCCAAACTCAATAGCCCAGAACAGTAGTAAGTGCTTTAATGAAATACCGACTCAATACCCATAACCTTAGGCTCTGACACTAATTGTTGCGCGTAACGGAAGCCATAACAACAAAACAATCAAATGCACAACCACAAACTACTCAGATCATGGAATATAATAGCAACTAAAGAGGGCAACCAATCAGCCAACAATACAGAAATAGAAAGAACACCAAGATTTAACGAGGTTTGGTATTGTTACCTACATACTCGGGCGCCGCTAAAGAAACCTTCCGCTATGTTCAAAGAGAATTACAAACTTTTGGGTCACAATACAAATACCACAACTATTGGGCCAAACTGCACTTACCTGAATAGTTGGGCCAAACTGTAACTACCCAAATAATTGGGCAATACTACAAATACCCAAAATCAAAAAAGGGAAAAGGCAAATATCACAAACTTTAAGGTCCTTAATGAAATGCTCTTAAACTATGAGGTTTTATATGAGACCTTACACAATATGGGGGGTGAAGGAGAATTTTTAATGAGACACTTAAACATCTCCCACATGGCTTCTTTTATAAGATCACATGAGACCCAAGTTTTGCTACTTAACGAATGTAGGATTTCTCCCACTTACATATGAGCCAAAACTCAACACATGTCTATATAAATTATTTACGTAACATTTTGTAATCAATTCTTTTTCTTATTTTTTAACTATTTCCCAAAAATTTCACATAAATTATTTACAATAATATTTTATAATTAATTAATTTTTCCTTTTTCTCTTTTTGAATTATTTTCCACAAGTTCTATATAAATTATTTATAATAATATTTTTTATAATAGTTTAGAACTTATACTTTTTTAAATCAAATTGTTAATTGTAAATTAGTGTCAGATAAAATAAATCAAATATTGAGATATAAGTATAATTTATTCATCAAAATATTTTTATACCATTATTTAGTGTTTAATAAATATAAAATTTCTATAATAATTATATTATTTAAATTACAATATCATAATTTCATTAAAATATTGCTTATGGAATGATAATATGAGATATCAAATTCACATTATTTTTAAAAACTATTTTGTTTAATATAATTATTAATGATTCATATAAGAACCATTTATTGTAGATTATTTATTTAAGATTATTTTAGTTATTTATTGATTAATCATAAATATGTAAACAAAAAGAGATGAGACAAACACCCCAATCCAAAACATGTGTAAGTAATTAAATGTAATAATTATGATTAATTAATGAATAATTAATTAAATTTAATTGAAGTAAATTAATTAAATAAAAATAGAAAAAGAAATGAAACTTAAACATAATTATGTCATCTTTTATTTAATATTGAGTCAGTTTGGGATTGCTACTGTTGTGATTTTTTTTTTCTTTTGAAGCAATAGCAATCTTGGGGTATCTGACATTGCTTCTCTAATTGCTTAAAAAAAAAAAAAAAGCTACTATAGAAAAAATCAGGTATAATGAAGAATTCCAAAAGCAGGGAGCTACCTACTTTTGGAGAACTGCTTATGCTTTTAAAAATTTAAATATCATAATTGCCTTTACAAATTTATAAAATAATATTAAATAAAAAATAGCATAATTATGTATAAGTTTCTTTTTTTTCTCTTTTGATTTAATTAATTTACTTCAATTAAATTTAATTAATTGTTTATTAATTAATCGAAATTATTACTTTTAATTATTTACACATTTTTTAGGTTGGAGTGTTGGTCTTACTTCTTTTTTTTTCTTTTTATTTACTTAATTATGAATAATTACTAAATAAATAAAATACTATTAAATAAATATTAATCCACAATAAATGGTTTTTATATCACATCATCAACAATTATATTAAACAAAGTAGTATGAATTTGATATCTCATATTATAATTCCGTAAGCAATAATTTAATGAAATTATGACATTATAATTTAACTAATGCCATGATTATATAAATTTTATATTTTTAACCATTAAATAATAACATAAACATATTCGATAACTAATTTTTACTTATATATAAATATTTGATTTGTTTTATCTAACACAAATTTACAATTAACAATTTGATTACAAAAAGTTATAAGTTTTAAACTATTATAAAAATATTATTGTAAATAATTTATATAAAATTTGTGGGAAAAAGTTAAAAAAAAAAGAAGAAAAAGTATGGATTATAAAATATTATTTAAATACTGTATATAAAAATGGTTGAAAATAATTATAAAAAAAGAAAAATAATTGATTAGAAAATATTACTTATTTAATTTATATAGATAATATTTTAAATAATGATGAAAAAATAAAAATAATTGATTATAAAATATTATTTAATTAATTTATATAGATATTATTGGAAATGCTTCAAAAAAGGAAAAAGAATTAATTGTAAAATATCAATAATAAAATATTATAAATGAATAATTTATATGTCTATTTTGGTCATTTGTACATTATAAAAGTAAAACATTATCATAAAAATTGTACATTAAAAAGAAATTAAAAAGTTTTTTTTCCTGGAAAAAATTGATCATCATCATCATCATAAAAGTTAAACAATAGCCCAACAAAGTGCCAGTGGTTGCAGCTGTATGGTGACAATCAATCTACAACAATTCTTAGTACGTTTGAGAAGTTGATATGTCTAGTGTACTAGCAGCTTAATTTAATAGAACTACGGAAAAGGAAAACGAGTGTCGAGTGGGAGTGGGATTGCTTTAAGCCTAGGCTTCTACACGTCCCCGTAATTTACATGCAACTAAGGAAATGACGAGACAGTTCTGATGAAAATTAAAATTTCTGTTTTTGGTGTTTATTTGTACTTCTATGGTATTTTTATTCGAGTTATGAACTGGGCAAACATTTTAGTATCACACACTTAATAACATGTTATGAACTCCTTTTGTGATTACGGATGCTTGTATACACTAGAATCTACAACGGATTGGATTTGTGTGTGTGGGAAAAGCCCAAAATTAAAGAGTGTTTTTGATGAACATGAGAATAAAAAAGTTGAATTGCAAATGGGAGAAAATCACAAACTACCCTCCAGGTTTCATAAATTATCAAGTGCATTAGACCTGGTAATGAGTCGTGTTAAATTGGTTTCGTATCGTTTCGTATTCGTATCTTGTTAAATTATATTAATCCAAATCCAATCTATTAATTTATTAGGTCTAAATCTTAAAGCACAAACCCGACAGTAACTTAACGTGTTACCCAAATTCAACCCGTTCAACCCATTTTTTATTTCTAAGTTAGACAACAATATGTGTAACATAATTTGTATAAATTCTAAACATTTAATGCAACTAATAGTTTATAAATTTAAAATCCAACAAATATTTTGAAATATTCAAATTTAATATAATACGAAAATATAAAAAAAAAATTGTATCCAACATCATTCAAAGATCCATCTGAAGCATAGTTAAGATAAATAATCAATAATGTCCAATTATTGAATGATTTCTAAAAATAAAATAGGACATTTTGTAAGTCTCTTCTTTGTATTCCCCATCAAAATATCATTACTCATACAAACATAAGAAAAAGATGATATAATTGTATTATAATAATTTTAATTAGGTTAAACATAGTTATAAATTAGTATTTATTATATTTTATTATTTACCATAAATAAATTTACTATATTATCCTTAATACTAACGGGTGAAACGATTTTTTATGGGATAAACCCAAACACGATATAATATCAAACGGGTTTTACTGTGTCAATCCGTTAATAACCCGATCCGATAATATTAAATCCAAAAAACGTTTTTATTGAATGGATTCGTGTCGTGTTAACGGGTCGTATAGAATTTGTCAGGCCTAAAGTGCATGGCAAGTTTTGCACTTATTTGTCGACTACCATATAAATATTTCCGAAAATTCATCAATTAAACCCCATGGGCATGTTTGGTATGCGACATTGTATAGTATAATATAGTATTGTATTGTATAGTACTAAAAATAATATTATGTCAAAATTATATAATATTTGGTATACTTATGTATTGTATTAATTTGTACAGAAAAGCAAGAATTTTTTTCAAAAAAAAGATGCACAAACTATAAATATATTTTTGGATTATTTATAAAATTAGTTATTTAGTAATTTATCGAACATTCACTAATTGTTGAAAAAATTACTTGGAGTCCAATGCCCCCACTGGATCTATTAGACAATTTGAGTTCATGGTAGCATGTTAAGTGTCAATTGGTCCAACGGAGGCAGTGAACCCTTGGTGTCATCCAGTGGGGGCAGTGACTCATTCCATCCCTTCTTTATTTTTATAGAAAATAAATTTGATTTTATAATTTATCTATTAAATACATATTTATTTATTTTAAAATTTTTAAAAATTAGAAGGTATTGTTGGATATATATAATTTTATACGGATAATTTTGACATTTTTTATTAGTGCTATACAATGTAATGCTAATGTCATAGATTAGCTCTACATAATTTAATACAATGTTGATGCATCTAAGGGTTGTACTTTATATTAATTAATACTATACTAAATTAACACCAAACATATGTATTACACTATTTAATATAATGTAGTGAAATAGTATTATACAATGTTGCGCACTAAACATACCCCATATTTATAGAATCTGTTAGATCCCATTAATCTACCTTGATAATACATTCACATTTACTTTATTACCCTCACTTTAGTACTTCGAATAAAAGAGTTAAAAGGCAAAACCAATTTAACTTGAATAACCAAAACAACTCTACCTAAGTGAATTTTCTTAAAAATATAGTTGTGTGAAATTTTAAATTGTATGGTTAAAGTTTTTCAACTTGATTTTATATCTAAAATTATTTAGTTTAATATGTTTCTAAACGAGTGGAGAACTTAATAATGTATGCTTCAGTCGATCATTAACTAGTCTCATTCTCTCTTGCGTATCATCAAAGTGATCTCTTCTCTTCAATATATTGATGGAATTTTGTCAGACTATCATATTGTTAAGAGTTTACTAAAATTAATATAGAATATCGCACCAACTATGTACATATAAAAAAATTAATAATAAGAATTAAACAGAGAAGTTGAGAATAGTATTACGAAAATTCAAAATATAAAATTATTTATAAATAATTATTCCATATTGTGAACAGCTACCCATAAACTTTTGTGTACAGTATGTTATCTTCGAGAAAAAGAACATATATACAAAATAATAAGAACATTGAAAATCTAACCAACGTAAATATTACTAATCGAGATGACAACAATATTTGACTCTCATGAACTCTTAACTCCATCAAATATTACTAATCAGTCGTCATCTTGAAGCAACAAACGGGGCAGTAATGGCTCTCCTTCAACCAACAAATAATACAATTCTTGTGAAACAAATGCGAGCAAGGCATGCTTGCGACACATGATCCAATCTCAAGTTCCTCTAAACAAATCGAGCAACTCATATGGCTTTTATCCTCTACTCTCACACTTATAACACTACAAGAAAATGGGCCTTTTACCGCGGGCTGAAACCGCGGTAAAAGGCCTTATACGGCGGGCCTACGACGGTTTAAGCCCGCTGTATAAAATGGCGACGTAAAAAATAATTATACTTTTTACCACGGTTTTGGCCTACGGTAAAACAAGTTTTACCGCGAGCTAAAAGCCCGTTGTAAAAATTCGTGGTGTGTTGCAAGTCTTTTTATGGCAGGCCTAGGCCCGCCATAAATAGTGAGCAATTTCTAATTTTTTTACCGCAGGCCCAATAGTCCTTGTTTCGATTTACCGTGGTTGTTCAACCCGCAGTAAAAAAGGACTATACTTTGAGGACCTATTTGTAATTTTATGAAATCCGGGCCTATAACGTATTTTCACCTGTAACCATATTTTCAATATAATTCATCATATGAATACATGAACCAACAAAATGATATTCCAATAAAAAATAAGAGTACAACATCAAAGTATGTTTACATACACATAAATTAATAAGTTATACATTCACATACAACATAAGAGTACCAAGTTTATTTGCAATCTCAACAGTAATAGAAGTCTAGAACTATAAAATATGTCTGAAAGTCATATTCCCATTGAAGTTGTCATGTGAAAAGAAACCTGCACAAATAAAATGTAATAATTAGATGTCTTACTATTACTAAGTTTATTAGAGAAGTTTAGATAAATATTACATGCCAAAATTTGTTTATTACTGAGTAATGATAAATAACTTTATATATAACTAATTCTCCTCTTCATTTGTCGTTGCGGTGTTCGCGTTGACGCGACTTCGGTGTGCACTAGAAGCATCCGAAACTGAAGCCTAAGACATTTTAAAACTTTTAGTCCTAAATAGTTCATCATCAAGTTCGATTTTTTTATATATCATTTGCATGTGAGAAAGGAACATCAAGTTAAAGTTAAGTAAATACCTGAGGTCGCACAGGTGGTGGCAGCTGCTCTTCGATGTCTGGAAATTTCTGTTGCAGAAAGTTGTACAGCTGGGTATTGTAGTCCTTCAGTTCTTTGTTCTCCACCCGCATTTCATGCAACTCTTGATGCAATTTCTCCACATCAACAGGTTGAGAAGAGCATTGACTTTTAATAGTAGATGGGGATGGACCATGGGCATATATACGGGCATAACCACGATGATCACTTCCCATTACATAACGAAATACTCGCTCTGTCGCTGCATCTGTTTGTTGATCATCAGGTATTCTAGACATTCCTTCTCTTAATTGGCTCTACAAAATGATGACAATAAATCCGATCCAGATAAAGAGGATCTTGTAATCAATTTCATACAAAATGTAATAGGAAATAAGTTAGGTTAAAAAACGTACAATTATTTCGCCACTCTCATTATCAACCACATCTCCACTACTTGTAGTTCTAGTCTTCATAAACACACTGATGCGATCAGTTTTTTCTCCACTCTTTGACATCTTAATAAAGAAAAGAATTATTAGTTTGCAATTACAAATGAAGAAAGTTACAAATAAACCGTATTAACTACCATTGCAAAATCTCAAACAATTCATATGAATTTAGATGGTAAAACTTACCTCTTCTCTCTTTTTTGCAAAAGAAGTGCGTCCAGTCCTATGAAGTGCAAATTGATGGGCACGATTTGCCTTGCTTCTCTCTACCTGAATCTGTCATTATGAAGAGCCAAAACAAACCAATAAATATATAGTTTATACATATCTGATTTGTTAGGATGATTTGGTTAAAACGATTATGTTAACCATGATTTTGATTACTTACTTGAGCTCCTTCGCTGCTCCAATAAGCGACCAAAATCCTCCAACGCTCTTCAATAATTTTCGGAGGAGTAAAGGCTAAACGTGCCTCATCCGTCAAATAAGGCTTCTAAAAGTCTCTCTTTAGGCGAGCCTTCCAATCCCTCCAAAGTACTCCTGTTGCTTTTAAACAATGCGGTCTGTACTCATCCGGAACATCCGTATTGTCCTACATTTACAGAAAATACAATGGATTAGTGTAGTTAAACTAAATATATTTCAATTTATCAATTAGATGTAAATGCAAAACCTTCACTTCTTTCCAAATTGCATTTAATTTGTGCTCAGGCATGGCATGCCAACTAGTATAAGTCAATGGAGCCATTGACCCATTCTTAGCTATAATGCCAAGTTTTGATGTAAACGTCTCTTTATTTGGACCAATTGGCTGCCATGTACTGTTGAAATCAACATGTAACGGTTGCCCTGAGCCCCATTCCGCATTACCACGAGCAGCGCCCCAACCTTTTGGTACCCGCGATGACTCACCTAAGCATAAGAAATTAGTTTGACACCGAGGTAAAATTAGAACATTTATGTACAAATATTACAATTTATCTACAAACCTTGATCTCCCACATTCATCTGAGATTAGGAAGATGAAGATGATTGTCTTTGAGATGCTACCTCTCTTCGTAGTGCACTTTCCATAGAGTCATCTCTAAGTCTTTTTGGCGCCATAGTCAGCTGCAAAAATATATTAACATTAGAAAATGCTAACCTTATATATAATATATTAACCATTACAGTAATACATGACACATATCAAATGTCATCTGTCTATGAAACCATAAATGTTTGATGCACATATAATGTATGACAGGCAAATAATGTTAAAGTAAGAAAGCTTTTCATTAATATATAAGAAACATCATATACACCTTCATTCAACATCATCCATCTCTTCATCACCATCTAGACCGCTGATGTCAACTGTGGTTCCATTAACTCCTTGCCTAACCCAAGTAACATCTTCTTCACGAACAAATTCTCTTTCATCTAGTTCTTGTTGTGCATACAACTCAACTTGTGGCACACTTTTTACCATATGCTCATAGTTCTTGATTGAATAAAGATCAAATGAATCTCTCACAGTCATCTTAAGAACTATATGCCAATCTTCTTCTGCAAGATCTTGGACATAAAAAACTTGTTCTGCTTGATTCGCTAGAATGAAAGGCTCATCATCTTCATGATTTAATTTGTATAATAGATGGTTAAAATTAACCATTGTGAAGTTAAATTCATCAAGCTTCTTTCTGACCCTATCATCGACCCAATCACACTTGAACAACACAAATTTCAACTCGTTCACATAACAAATTTCAATTATATCTCTTAACACTCCATGAACTGTTACACTACCTGAACGTGGATTTCTGTCCTTTGCACTAGCATAGCTCATTGTATCAGCCTTCAAAACAACACCAGAATTTTGGGAGGTTCTATTGTTGTCAATATATTTGGTACGAAATTTAAAACCATTGACAACGTAACATTTGAAGCGCCGTGCAATTGGTTTTGGGCCATTAGCTAAGTGTATAATTTCTTCAGGCAATGTTACATTCGGGGAATGTTGCAAAGTTTCCACCTATAGAAACCCGCTAGTGTTAGTACTCAATAGTAGTATGACATTATCAATGACTTGAAGTAAGAAAGCTTACATAGTTTTTAAACCACTTATGAAATTTTGAGTTGTGTTCTTTATGAATTTGATGACTTGAAGCACGAGGAAGTTGTTGAGAGAGTATGTTGATATGCTCCCTTTATAAAAGAAAACCATGAAATGAAAACGTAAACAAGATATTCTGAAAAATGTTCATAATCAAGTAGATGACAGAATAGGATTTCCAATTGTGCAGGACTTACTCTCAAAATGGATCGATTATTGAGGAATTAACTAGCACATATTTATGCGCCTGAACCCAAGTGACGTTGTCAAGAGTAAATTTCACCCCTTTTTTTGAAGTACCATCCTTGTTCCTAGGTGCTCGATTAACTTTAGTTTCAACTTCATCAAGATATTGTGCACAAAAATTGGTGTACTCCTCCATCAAGTATCCTTTAGCAATAGAAGCCTCAGGATGTGCACGATTATGAACATAATTCTTCAAAGTTAACAAGTACCTATAATTTCAAGAATCTACTGTAAGTGAATTCATTCATGTATACTATATATAAAAAAAAACATTATTCATAGGATTTAATACCTCTCAATCGGATACATCCATCGAAATTGTACAGGTCCACCAATCAATGCCTTTTCAGCAAGATGTATAGGCAAATGCTCCATCACATCAAAGAATGAAGGTGGAAAAATTTTCTCCAAATGGCATAGAGTTAGTACAACACACTTTTGAATATTCCTTAAGTCTTCATGTGTATTCACTTTAGAGCACAATTGCCTAAAAAAGTTAGCAACCTCAATTAATGTTCCGACAACATTTTTAGGCAATGCTCTACGTGCAGCAAGAGGAAGCAATTGTTGTATCAATATGTGATTATCATGACCTTTAAGACCCCAAATGCTACGCTCTTTTATGTGCACATGTCGAGAAATATTTGATGCATAACCATCTGGCACCTTGACTCGCTTCAACACATTTAAGAAGACTACTTTGTTTTCTTTGTTCATTGAAAAGCATGTAGGAGGCAAGTATGCTTTCTGATTTCCCCTCTATTGGGGATGCAATGGTTTCCTTATTTCCATTTGATGCAAATCCTGTCGAGCCCTTAAATTATCTTTAGACTTTTTAGGATCCCCTAACAATGTCCAAAGTATATTATCACAAACATTCTTCTCAACATGCATGACATCAAGATTATGTCGAATTAAATTATGCTCCCAATATGGTAATTCAAAGAAAATGCTTTTCTTCTTCCAAGTGTTTCCACGATTCATCATCTCAAAATCTTTTCTCCAACTTTTATGAAGATCTTCCATTCTATATTTCGTAAGTATATTTTGCACTTGTTGTTTCACATCAGATCCAGTCAACTGAGTTGGCGCAAGTGAAAAGTCTCTTTGACCATTGAAAGAGACTTTATCTCTCATAAATCTATGACTAATGGGTAAAAATCGACGATGACCCAAATAACAAAACTTCCTACTATGATGTAACCACTAAGAAGTTGTATTCATGAAACAAGAAGGACATGCTTTCTCCCCTTTAGTACTCCAACCCGATAAGTTAGCATAAGCCGAAAAGTCATTAATAGTCCACAAAAAAGCTGCATGTAACTTAAACAATTGCTGACGTGATGCATCATAAGTAACTACACCTTCATTCCACAAATCATTCAATTCTTCAATCAGTGGTTGTAAATAGACATCAATTTTATTTCCTGGGCCTTTTGGACCATCTATAAGAAAAGACAACATGAAAAATGTTTGTTTCATGCACAACCATGGTGGAAAATTATACGGTATTAATACCACAGGCCATGTACTATCAGCTATAGACATAGTCCTAAAAGGATTAAAACCATCTGCAGCCAATCCAAGTCTCACATTACGACATTCAACAACAAAACTTGGGTATTTTTCATCAAAGGTTTTCCAAGCAGGACTAACAGCAGGATGTCTTAACACACCATCATCAATTCGACCCTCTACATGCCATCGCATAAGAGAAGCAGTTTTTGTAGACATGAACAACATTTGCAATCTTGGAACTAATGGAAAGTAACGTACTTGTTTTGCAACTAATTTTACCTCTGAAGTTGATAAAGTATTTGGCCCATCGAACTATTTATATCGAGAGGTATGACAAATTGCACAACTATAAAGGTTTTCATGTTCATTTCTAAATATCATACAATTGTTAGGACATACATCCTAAGTCTTATATGTAAATCCTAACGATGCAGTTATTTTTTGAGCCTCATAGTAGGAGGGAGGAATTTTTGCTTCTTCGGGAAATACTTCTTTCAAAAATTTCAATAGCATTGTCATTGATGTGTCTGTCCATCCACATAACATTTTCATGTTCACGAGACGAACAACAAAAGAAAGAGAAGTAAAGTTTTCACAACCTAGATATAAAGGATAATTGGCATCTTGAAGCATTTTAAGAAAGTCTTTAGTTTCCTCATCCATCTCTGCACCAACATCGTTATCTAAACGAGTACTACTACCTTCACCAAAATCCATATTCGGAATTCCCATGGCATCATGTATCATTCCAACCATATCATCACCCGTGGAATCCCAACCAAACTCAGGATGTTGAGTCTCAGCATTTTGATTGGACTCTCTAGGTGTATACAGTTCACCATGTAGTGTCCAATTTTTGTACTTAGGAAGAAATCCATTGAATATTAAATGGTCTTTCACTATGTCCCTACTGAAAAGATACCGATTGAAACACTTCTTACATGGATAGTAAATTCTAGTGCCACCAATGATGTTGTCAAATGCAAAATCTAGAAATGCATTAACCCCATCTACATATGGCTTTGAAAATCTATCTCCCAAGTCAATCCAACTCTTGTCCACGCCTACTTTCCTTCAATAAAACAAAAATAATTCATAGAAATAATTCGTTTAGGTAGTGAGTTGAAATTAAATTTATTTAATAAGTTATTTAGTTAAGGTATTGAGATGGCATTGGTGGGCTGGTGTGGTGGGCTAGATTCAGTGTGGATATTGTTTTCTAGGCTAGTCGTTAATGGGCTAGTTTTATTAGTGGGATGGTTTTGTGGGCTTGGGTTGAGTGGACTATTTAACTAGCAAAATTTTTGGTTTATATGTTCTTATTCTCTATTACTGTGTTTCTTCAATTTAAATTGTAATTTTATAGGTGTTTTTTCATGTAGATGGAGGACTAGTTTGCATCTTTAACCAAAAAAAAAAGAATTGTAACTACACAGTATAACATGAATAACTTAGTAAGAATGGAAAGTCATCAATTGGAGGTTCATGCCTTGTGAATGTTATAATGCAAAAACAAATCAGATCAATTTTATTCCTCATAAAACAACACATCATTAACACTAGATATCAATTATGCTGTACAAGAAGAAAAAAAATCCAATTCACACCAATTACGATGAAACAACATAAAACTAAATAAATGCAAGCATTTAACTCAGCATGAATAGCAAACAACATATGAATAACAGTTGAAAGCCATCAAAACAAAATTAATAGTCTCAAACAGCATATGAATAACACTTGAATCTAACTTAAAACATCATAAATAGGAACTGCTGAAGCTTACCTCTAGTGATGGATGCAGATTGTGTTCTATGTCGATCAACCAAATTTGTTTTCTCTGAAGCTGCTCTAAAATCTAGGATATGGAGATGCTGGCAAATGAAATTGCTAATAGGACCTGCTTGTTTTCTCAACCTCAGCCTCAATCTGCTTGCATCAGATTTGGTTATTTTACAATCTAGTGATCCTATGGAAATTTAATGCAATGCAAATGCTACATGTTACTTGCTGAATGGAAAGACTAAGTTTCTATAGCCACTACATGATATATTTGTAAGTTCTAGTTCAATATATGGCACCAAGAAACTGAAATGTACTTGAACGTGAATCATTTATTCATCTTTCTGTCAAGCAAAAGATTTGGCGAGTGGATCAACTAATTTTTATATCAATTAATGAAACAAGAATGCATTGTATGTGATAGCAAACGTGAACTGTTAGCCATGATTTGATCTGCTTGATAAATCATTAACTGTTAGATGCAATCTGGTCTGCATGATAATTCATTGACCTGCGAAGGTATGATTAATGGTGAAAGGAGGATGAAAGCATTATGAAGAATGAAGCCTATGCATAACTGGAAATATTTTTCCTGGATTAAGATTTTCTATTCCTTGATTACCTCTAGGCACTCTATCAGATGTGGAGAATAGTCCACGGTGTTTGATGCATACCGTACCAAATTTAGTTTATGCAGTGTTGATAACTAAAATCTAGCAGTTTAAGATAGTGCATACTACACGAAAGATGGACATTAGGTGTAGCTATCACCAATATATGGGTGTCTTTGTCTAATATATAAATTAATGTGGTCAACAAATTAAGATCATGATCGCTTACTATTATTTAGATAAAGAACAAAAGCTAATGTTTCTAACTGTTTTGATTGAAACTAATAAAAGTAATGTGGAAGGGATAGAAACACGAGCAGAGTCAATATTTCTCAAAGAACCACCTTTGACACTATACTCAATCTGTAGAATTATCAGATTAACCAATTAGACAGCTTCAATGATAAGCAGAAGCTTATATTAAGTAGAAATTTGCCCAGCTTAGTAATAACATTACATAAACCAGGGGCTTCGGGCCATCACATGATACATTAGATGTCTTCCAAGCACATTTTCTCCACTTTTATGAGGATCAAAATTTGGCATCAATCCCATATATTTCATTATAATCTTTTACATGAATACAGCAGTTTGCCCATATATATTCTATCTTCATCTACTAGTCAGTGTTGGTAGTTTATAAACCAATAAGCCAAACTTTTGTCAGTATATGCAATCATAGCTACATTTCACATCATCGTAACAGTTTATTGGAAAGGCTAATTTGCATTATTTCAGGTTCTTTTAACTAGAGTTTCGTGTTTCTGCTATTTATTTGGTCTATCCACCATATTGATTACTGTAGTGTTTTCAAAGAGGAGACCTATTATCTTCTCTAGAATATGGTGAATGCTAATTAAAAATACACAAATCTTCTTCTATTTGTTAGATTTTTTTATTAGAATCCACTAAAAAAAAGACATAAAGACATCAAGTTAGCCCTTAAACTATAATTCCATATCCAAGTAATAGTTACCACATATATTGTAATATTTCAGAAGTTTAATCCACCGTCTGGAAACAAAAGGCACAGAAAAAGGAAGAAATAAGGTGAATCTCTGGAAAATAATGAAGATTTTAAGGGTTGTTAAAAAAAAAACTATCACTTAAAAAATTTTAAATTCTATAATCATTATAAACGTACTAACAACTTTATAGTTTTCTTTTTTTTTTTTTTCAGTCTAGTTCTAGAAAGTAATCCAAAAAGAGACATTGAGCTGTTGAGATCTAAAATGTGATAACCAAAAAAAAGTGGTGAAGCTTTCGATCTTTCAAAAAGTGGTTGTGACCTCAATTTTTTTTTAAAATGGTTACGTCAAAAATCCCTATGATCTTAGTTATTTTACAAAAATTCCAAAAACAAATGGGTTGGGGATGTCCATGAATGTCCATCTTGAGAAACCAGCTGTATTCAGCTGAACGAATTTTTCTGCAATAAGAAAAGCAAATTAGCCACTGCAGGCATAAACTAAAGTTTCAAGTCTCGACAAGGGACAGAGAATCGTTTCTAGATCCAAACTATGTTTCAGAAACCAGCAGACTCAACCAGGAAAATACAGCTTCCTCTTAGTTGTTAATATTATATGCGAAAGATTTTGAAAGTTTCAACTTTGAATTAACACACCCATCAAAATCATCGATTGTACAAAGGTACTTTTTAGAGCTATTATATTTACGACCCATGGAAGACCCATAGAAACAGCATTAGCGATAATATAAACACATTTTTAGAGAACACCAAACTGTTACCGGAATCTTTCCACAGCCTTGCTGGTCCATGACGCAAAGTGTTCTTTTTTAAATCATTCCAAACTATTATTGTAATCCTAGAGAAATAAACAAAAGCTTCCCTGGTATCGTCCTATCTACTTTCTTGTCAAGTTATTGTTCAAATTCATCTTAGAAAGTCACGTTGAACTAAGGTATATATACACAAAGAAAACAAGCAGCCAATATAATAAGTAGATTAACAGTTGATAACAATACAAACGCTTATAAGAAAAACCTCCAAATCTACCTACCAGTATCAATTCTCCAACTCAAAATCACATTTTGTAAACATGATAATAACATTATTAAGTGCCTTTAGTCCTAGTAATGGAGAAATGTTTATAGAAGAAAACAAACAAAAAGATATCAACTAGGATAAAAAACTTGTGGCCAAGTTCATATAGCACTACTACGTAGGAGGACCAAAATTGTTAAAAACATATTAAATAATATATACCAAAATATGGTATAAATCTTAAAAACATATTAAATGTAAATCTTAAAATGAAGTATTTAATAACATAGTATAATAACTCTAAGCACTCCCAGAATATGGTCAATTGTCCGTGACATGCAAAGGGTATGAATTATTAATTGCAGGTAACAGACATTACAAGCAATAGGATTACTATCTACACCATGAGATGGTAAAGCTACTTCTTTGAAATTTCCCCACATAAATCGTCAGTCTAAAGCAATTAACCAGTAGAAGAAGAAAAAATAAAGTAATAGTTTCTATGAGATACAAAGAAACATAAAAAACAAGAAGCATCTTCAGATATAAATACAAAAATTAAAAAAAAAGGCTATCCGTGAATTAATTCTCATCCAATGTGTTGACAGTCCTGATCTATTATATTGCAAAAGAACATAAATCACTTGGAAGGAAATGAAGACAGCTACATATAAAGAAGCAATATAAAGTGTGGGTGCCAAGGGTGCTCTAATTAGATATTGACCAAAATATAAAAATTTGATACATATATTGCTTCGTTATATACGAGAGCCAAGGCTCCTCTAATTAAGGATCAGCATCACCATGACTTAAAACAGCATCATGGATCTCGCTAAGACACCCAAATACAACTTTAATCTTAATCTTTCAAAATAAAACTCAGTTCAGAATTTAATTAGACAGTATAGTTAAAGTAACATGTGAGGACTGAAGACACATCCAATTACTCAAAAAGTTTCTAAGTGAAGTATAAAGTACTTTAGTGCCACCAAAGAAATTTCAAAGAATCAGCTCCAGCAGGCATAAATAAAAAAGATCAGGAAGCCAACCAGTAGAAAGTCTTCAAGAGCTAACCAGCCATATGCCTCCACAGGAGTTTCCTCCTTTTAAATTTAAACTCTGGACATCGGCACTTTTGTTGCTAATTTTTGGCCTTACCTCGCAGGAGATATAATCAACCAGCCCGTGAGATGAATTAATAAAGATAGAGAGAGAGAGAGAGAGAGAGAGAGAGAGAGAGCGACAGAGAGTGAGAGATACCTATAAATGTGAGATGAAGATGGAGACGACAGAGAGTGATTGAGTCGTCGACGGAGACAGAGGCAGCGACAACAATCGCGAAAGATAGAGATGAGAGAGGGTGACTGAGCGGCAATGGAGACAGAGGTAGCGACACCGATGGAGGCAGATGGAGACGAGAGAGAGTGACTGAGCGTCGATCGAGACAGAGGGAGCGACAGCGATGGACAGAGATACAGTTAGAGGGAGAGACCAGAGAGACAGATGAGATGAGGAGGGAAATGGAATTACGATTTGGGAAATTAGGGATTTCAAATAAGGGAGAGAGAGGGAAATGGAATTAGACGACAGAGAGGAGGGAAATGGAAATTAGGCGAAAGAAATTAGACGATAGAGAGGAGGGAAGGCAAATGATTTCCAAAAACTTTACTGCGGTTCATCAGAACCGCGGTAAATTTTTGGGTTTTTTACTTCGGGCCTAACAGCCCGCTGTAAAGTTTTTTTTTACTTCACTTTTACATGCCCGCCGTAGATAGGTGCAGTAAAAGTCTAATTTTCCTGTAGTGTAACCATCGTCGTCACAGCCAACTCACTCACTGCAACCCTACCGTCTTTTGATGATCTTCTTCCAAGTTCAATAATCGACTCCCTCATAGCCCTAGTTTCCAAATCCCAGTTGTCGTAGTCCACAAGAAAACTTACCTTTTTCCTTATAGTGGCACGAAAAGCCAACCCACCCAGATTTGATCGTCCCCGACTGCTAATATATTCTTGAGCAGTTGAGATCATATATCTACTGACTTTATG
The DNA here is from genome assembly GCA_013180625.2 of Boswellia sacra. Lineage (NCBI taxonomy): Eukaryota > Viridiplantae > Streptophyta > Magnoliopsida > Sapindales > Burseraceae > Boswellia > Boswellia sacra. The sequence goes on along the minus strand of SNVD02009028.1, from coordinate 1,636 downwards.
AGAAATCCATCCATTGATTTCCAGAGATTAGTTCATCTGAAAGGGCTGTGCGTGCAATATGCGTGATGCGTTCGAAACTAGCAAGTATACTAGTCGCACAAGTAATAAAGTGATGAGTAAGATATCGTTCCCACGAGGATTGATTCTAATTGAATTTGTTATTCGAAAGCAACAATAAACTAAATGAGGGGGGTTTTGTTGATTGATTAATTAGATGAAATATTAATGCAAGTAAAGAATAACAAAACAGAAAGTTAATTGGAGTGAAAACTCAATGAGAGAAACCTGGTTAAGGGATCCTTCTCTACAACAAGATATGGATTTGCGAAATAATTGTAGAATTGTCATCCAATTACACCATTGAAATTATCAACCGTAGATAACAACAAGCTCTGTTATCCCAATCTTTCCTTACTTTGTTGTTAAAAAAACAGGCTCTTTATTTAATCTCTATCCATTAAACAACCTAGAACAAGCTCTCTAAATTTAATTCAATGGATGCATTACGATAAGAAAGATAGGTTGATCTAAGCAATAAACACACAAGCTCGGATTATTTAACTTAGGTTGTATTCTCCAATTGCAATCTCTGATCACAATTTTGCTACTAATGATTAGAAATTCAAGACAATTAAGGATCAAGATTTCTAGTCTAGCAATAGAAAATATCCAGATTATTATATTCAGTTGGCCATTGCCAAATACAATCAGCACAGTACATCAGAAAGCAATTAGATCATGGGAAAATACAGCAACTTCATTAGGAAATGGATAACAATTCTTGACACAATTAAAATCACAAAAAACCATATCAGGGGCTTTGAATCACCCTCAACCAATTAGATTCAGTACAATGTTAAAGAACGTGTTAACTACAATACAACATGGAGACATTCCAGAAATGAAAGGGAAGGGAAAAACTTAGCAAATTTGATGTAATTCTCTTTGGATTGTAGTTCTTCCTCTTTCCAAGCGTCCTTTCTCCTTCAAGAACTCCAAGAGATGAAAGAATTCCAGAGCTGCAGCCTCCACCACGTTCTCCCCTCTTCAAGTTATGAAAATAAAACCCTAAAATGTGTGTAAATACTCTGCTACAGTGTCCCGTATTATACATGCTACAGTGATTTGTGGAATTACATTTCTACACTTCTCACACTGTTTTGATTACAACTTTTGTACACTGAGTGGATTTATAAACCGTAAATTTCTCCAGAAAATAGACTTCGAGAGCTTTCCAACGGTATATAATATGTCATCGGGTTCATTTGTATATCAATACAATTAAATCCGAGAAGATGGTTGACTAGCAGAGGTGAAAATGAAGGGTTTTACTCCATTTTTGTGCAAGTTTCTCCAAAACTCCTACAAACATCAAAACCACACAAAAACATAGAAATACCAAGGAATATAGCAACAAAGAAAAATGGACGAATTGAATATAAAAGTAAGCACAGAAATAGCCACCTATCAAATCACCAACACTTAGACGTGCTAGTCCTCGAGACAAACTAAAAGATAAGAAACAAAACTAAACCGAAATAGAATCAGAGAAAAATTAAAACACACCAATGCTTCAACTTGCAAATAGGCCTCAAAGATTGTACTTAATTATAACCCAAGGAAAACTTCAAAATAA
>SNVD02009027.1:0-35499 GCA_013180625.2 Boswellia sacra | reverse complement strand
CATGCATAAGATAAATCCTGAACATCGAAAGCTAGGATATTTACGCATGATCCTTGATGTAGTGGCAAACTGAAGAGTTAAATAGATTAATTATTAAGATAATATGAGATGTGTGTAGTGTGTTTCAGTACAAGTAGTTCCACTCCCTACACATTCATACAGTTCTTCCCAAGCATCATGCCAAAGATGAAAAGAACATATGCATAAAATATAATAACAATTTTGCTTTCAGAGGACAAAACTAAAGTGAAAATGGCTTTGCCCTGGACCTGCATACATGTGAACATGCAAAGACACTTTAAGCAGCCTTAAAAAAAAAAAAAAAGGCCAAAAGTAATATCAAGGCATGCAATAATCTCGCCTTCCTGACATTGTTCAGTGAAAGTTTAGAGAATCTCCAGAGACCTCCAAGAAGGCTGCATCTACAATAGCTTCGTCACTGCAATAATTAATTGATGAATGATGTAGTAATATCTTATTGTATAATCAAATAAGTATTTTTATTGATGTAGCATACGTGATTTTTTTTAAATATTAATTACTTATAAGCACATCAAAAGTTTAAAAATTTGATTTGGAAGAAATATTAAGGTAGTGTTTGTTTCAATTACTTAACACTTTTTAGATCTAAACACTTTTAAAAACTTAATTTATATCACTTAATAGGATGTTTGTTTACTTTTTTAAATACCACTTAAAAAAGTGATAAAAGAATATTTTACTTTTAATGTGACTTTTTTGACCCTTGTTAAAATATAAAATGTTTATATTTATATTTATACAATCTTTTAAAAATTAAATAGTTAATAAAATTAAATCAAAATTCTTTTTCATTTAAATAATTAATATTATATTTTTTACAACCTTTAAAAAATAATTATTAACTAAAATTAAATAAAATTTTTTCATTTAAATAGTTAATATTATATTATATAAACTTATATGATATTATTGTATAAACTCATAAACCTAAAAAAAAAAGCTAATATGATCTTTTAACTGACAATGTTAAATATTAATTTTTTTAACTTTAAATTTACACTATTAAATAAAATAAAATGTCTTTGGCAATCCAATAAATAACTTTTGAAGTTTCAATAAAACTGTGCCTATAATATGTAATAAAATTCTATCAAATATATTGTCTATTTTAAAACTCGCTATTTATAATGATATCAAATTTTTAAATGGTTATTACTCAACATATTATTAGCTAATTAATTTGAAATATTAATAGAAATAAATGAAAGTTTATCAATTATAAAAAATATTTATCATATTTTAATGTGGTAATTATAAATATAGTAATAAATAATATAATAATTTGATAATAAATATTAAAACAATCACAAATATACCAAAAATTGTACATTTTAATAAATTAAAATAATATTCATAAATAAAAATTTGATAAAATTTATATTATTTTAATATGTAGCGATATTTATAGAGTAAAATTTTTAACACCTCATTTGGACAATAATGATTAGAAAATTTGATAAAATTTATATTATTTCAATATGTAGGGATATTTATGGAATAAAATTTTTAATATCTCATTTAGACAATAGTGATTAGAAAAAGTGATAAATTTTCACTTTTTCAATTAAGTGATTTATCACTTAAAAAAATGCTAAATGGAAAAACAAACAAAAATTTTAAGATCGAAATCTAAACACTTTTAAGTGTTAAGTGATAAGTGGAAGAAAATAAACTACTCCTAAGTGAGGGTTTTGTAAAGACGCTAGAGACGGAATGTCTAGAATTTGAGTAAAATTCCGAAGTTTTGGTTATAAGAATGATCGAGGAATTTTGGGTTAAGTGGGGGCAATGCTAGGCCTTAAATAGCTAAGTACCAGATTATGATTCATCAACTTCAACCCCTAATAGCAATCATTTTAATTTCCTCAATTTAATATCAAAATTTATTTTCGATATGGATATATATTATAACGGTTTCCAAATTAATAATGTTTAACATCTAAGTATTTTGACTCCAAATATCAGAGGGAATAATCAATGAACAAAATTTCGTTATTTCCACTCAATTAATCGGTTACATGTAACAATGGATGGAAGTGAAGGTGGGAAGCTTTTGGATTTTAAAACATGAAGATGGGTCTCTCACTACTAATCTCGTATCAATGGAATTCTCATTTTTTATACTTCAAAATATGTATACATTTGAACAAAGTAATTATATCACTTGAGAGGACGGTTTTGGGATTGATCAATAACTTGGAAAGAGTTCTTTTAACTCTTATTTTGAATGTAGATTAATCTCAAAATTAAGTTTATTGTAATTTACTCTAAAACCTTCCATCTATTAATTAGTTACTTTGAGGATCATATTGGTACGTATATCAAATATAACAAGAGACTTAATGATGGTTATGTTGGAATAAAAAAGGTTTTAAATTTGATGAGTTATAAAACCTAATTGTGCATCAGTTACAAAATTCATTGCATGAGTTACAAATTTTGATTTCATTTGTAGGTTACATAATTTATAAGCACATTATGTTATAAGAGTTACACTATTAATCATATAGGTTACAATGTCTAGGTACACTAGTATATAAGGAGGTCTTTAGGTTCAATTTTTAGAGACTAATCATCAAAGCCATCACTTCCCCATTTTTGATTCCAAAATTCTATAATTTTGCAACTACGACTTGTAAGACTGGTTCATATTCTTCCGGTGATCGTGCTCATCGAGGAGAGTGGCTGAGAGCTATTAGGTTGTATCTTGGAGCTCTTGAGGACCATCTTTTACTTGCACGAAGGGGAGGACTCTTTGGCGTTAGATTGTTAGAAAAATATTATTAATTCACCAAATAACACATGCTCAATCAATATTATTTTAAATATATTAAATAAACAAATAACAAACATAAAAACTATAAAAAGAAGTTAGAAAAATCTGGCCTGTGCTATGAGAGGCATGCGTAAATTATCAGAACTCAAGTAGAGGAAGTGTGACCCTAGGCAATAATACGACCGCACAAGTACTTGGGATTGGAGATATTGAATTGAAGATGACCTCTGGAAAGACTTTAATTCTCAAGAAAGTGCGTTATGTTCCTGAAGTGAGAAGAAATCTTGTTAGTGGGTCTTCTTTAGTTCAACAAGGATACAAAATTGTTTTAGAGTCCAATAGAGTTGTAATCTCTAAAAATAATGTATTTGTGGGTACATGTTATATTTGTGATGGTTTATTTAAGTTGAATAATTTTTCAAGATCTAATAAAGTTTCCAAAGTTTTTAATATTGAAACTTCTAATATTTGGCATGGGAGACTTGGACATGTATCTTTAAAGAAAATCAAAAGAATGATGGATCTTTGTTAGCCCTAAGGTTACATGATAATTTTGATGATAACAATACACATTGATCATTGTGATTTACTAACATATTTATTTATGTGCAAGAGTAATATCATTGAAATAATTGTAAAATCAAAAAGAGGCTTATTAAAATGAAGTGTTGAAGCTAAGGAGAAGACTACATGTTAAAGGCACCAAAGTTTAAGAACAAGGATTGACTCAAGGAATGTGACACATGAGCAATGTTCAATCAATTGGTCATATATTCTCTACAAATTCCAAATGATGTGATTCTTGAGCCTTTGGAAAGCTTACTCAATTTATAACATTTCATATGTTTTAAAGAAATTCAAATTTCAAGTGTAAGGTTATCCAAATCATCATGCAAGTTGAAAGACAAATGGAAGCAGCTGACATGAGTACTTAATACTCTTTTGGACATATCTTGAGATAGAAAAATTAAAATAACTTTTACCCACAAATACATTATTTTTAGACATGCAGTTTTTATTGGATACGCCTAAAATAGTACTGCAAATAGATTTTTAGTTATAAATTCTGAAGTTAGTGGAATATCTAATAACACAATCATGGAAACTAGAGAAGCTACTTATTTTGAAGATATTTTTCCTTTTAGAACTAGAGTTCAAAAAACCACTTGTGGTCCATCTACTTCAATTGATAATGAGAAAACACTTACTAATTTATTAGTTGATGAATCACAAGTTGAACCTAGAAGGAGTAAAAAACCTAGAAAAGAAAAGAATTTTGGAGAAGAATTTTATACTTACTTAGTGGAAGGAGATCCTAGTTCTTATAAAGAAGCTATAATTTCCATTAATGCACCTTTTTGGAAGGAAGTTATAAATAGTGAATTTGAATCTATAATTCAAAATAACACTTGGGTTTTAGTGGATCTTCCACTTGGGAATAAAGCAATAGATTGTAAATGGGTCTTTAAAAAGAAGTTGAAATCGGATGATTCTATAGATAAGTATAAAGCAAGGCTAGTAGCAAAAGTATTTACACAAAGAGAAGGAATAGACTATTTTGATACTTACTCACTAGTTTCTAGTATTACAACAATTAGGATTTTGATAGCTTTCGCATCTATACATAATTTAGTTATTCATCAAATGGATGTAAAGACCGCTTTTCTAAATGGAAATTTAGATGAAGAAATTTATATGAAATAACCTGAAGGTTTTATAGTAAAAGGACAAGAACACAACGTTTGTAGGTTAGTTAAGTCTCTTTATGGTCTAAAGCAAGCTCCAAAATAATGGCATGAGAAGTTTGATGAAGTAGTTTTAAGTTATGGATTTATGATTAATGAATATGATAAGTGCGTATATTATAAAAAGATTAATGGAGCACGCGTTATTTTGAGTTTATATGTAGATGATATTTTGATTTTTGGATCGAACTTGGAGATAATAAATGATGTAAAATCCTATTTGTCTAGAAACTTTAATATGAAAGATTTGGGTGAAGCAAATATGATTCTAGGCACGAGAATAAAGAAGAGTTCTAAGGGTATTACTTTAGATCAAAAAAATTATATTGAAAAAATGTTAAAAAAGTTTGGATACTTTGATTCTAAGTCGGTATCTACTCCTTATGATTCTAAGATTGAGTTAAAGAAGAATCAAGGGGAACCAGTATCTCAATTAAGGTATTCTCAAATTATAGGATCTTTGTTATACATAGCAAATAAAACTAAGCCTGATATATCATATGCAGTGGGTAGACTTAGAAGATATACTTATAATCCTAGTGAAGAGCATTGGCTTGCTTTAGAAAGAGTGTGTAAATATCTTAAAGGAACAACTGATTACTCTTTATGCTATAAAGGATTTCCAAATGTTATCGAAGGATATAGTGATGCTAATTGGATTACAAAGAATATAGATGTTAAATCCACAAGTGGTTATATGTTTCTTTTAGGAGGAGCAGCTATATCTTGGTGTTTGAAGAAACAAACCTTGATTTCTAGAAGTACTATAGAGTCTGAACTCATAGCTTTAGACACTACTTGTAAAGAAGCTGAATGGATCAAGAGTCTTTTCATGGAAATGCCTTTGGTGGTTAGGAATATATCATCTATTCCTATACATTGTGATTGTCAAGCAGTTATAGATTTGGTGAAGCAAACTCACACCAACAAAAAGATGAGCAGACATATAAGAGTGAGATACAAGTCTGTGAGAAGTCTTTTAGGCAATACCGTTGTAACTTTAGAGTTTATTAAATCTAAGTTAAATATTGCCGAACAGTTAACTAAAAGGCTTTCCTTGAAAGCTACTAAAGAATTATCGAGAGGGATGGGCCTAAGCTCATAAGGGAGTCACCTAGGGAGGTAACCCAACTTCTGTGATTAGAGATCCCATGAAGGAGGTTCAATGGGTAGAAACAATCCATATTGTGTGACTTATTAAGCACTACTATTATAGAGATATCTTTGAGAATATATACTCTAGTTCATCCCTAAAGCAAAAGTGCTTTATATGTGATATTAAGGAAATGTACATTTACCTTGAATAAGTCCAAGGCAAGCATTTTCTTGCAAGGTATAGGTCACATATATCTTTGGAGGACTTACCTAAGTGAGAGTCGTCGTGAGGCCGCGACCGTGAAGATTGAGCTGTCTTCTAAAAACTCTCATGAGAATCAAGATTGAGCGCATGGCCTTTAATAACGCTAACCCGCAAAAACCAAGTCTTTGTCAGTATTATGCGTGTGATAGCTTGAAGTTTGGTCAAGGAACTGAGTTCAAGACATAGTTCTCTCAGGTACCTCAAATAGATGCTATCAATACTAAGTGTAGGTTCAAGCTCGAAAGGCACCTACATTGATTGCATAATATAAGGTTGCAAAATTAATTTTTAAATTTCAAACCTTTTTGTGGGGGATTGTTGGAATAAAAAAGGTTTTAAATTTGATGAGTTATAAAACTTAATTGTGCATGAGTTACAAAATTCATTGCATAAGTTACAAAGTTTGATTTCATTTGTAGGTTACATAATTTATAATCACATTATGTTATAGGAGTTACACTATTAATCATATAGGTTACAATGTTTAGGTACACTAGTATATAAGGAGGTCCTTAGGTTCAATTTTTAGAGACTAATCATCAAAATCATCACTTCCCCATTTTCAATTCCAAAATTCTATAATCTTGCAACTACGACTTGTAAGACTAGTTCATATTCTTTCGGTGATCATGCTCATCGAGGAGAGTGGCTGAGAGCTATTGGTGTTGACCCAGGTATGGCAACCCAAGAGGGGGGGTGAATTGGGTTTTTATTTATCAAAAACGGATTTAGAAAACTTTTCTTGAAAATCAAAATTATTTAACTCTTTCTTTAAGAATAAAGGTGAAGAAGATGAAAATAGAATGCAATCAAGAGAATAGAAATGAAGAACAATCACAAGTGCAAGTTAATGTAAAGAGATAGGGATAGAGAGAGTACAAACTCAATTTACATAGCTCGGCAAACCTTGCCTACGTCCACGGTCTCCTAGCTCCACGAGCTAAGCTTTCCACTAAGTTGTAGAAATCTTTACAACTTGCTTGATGAACAACCTCACCAAGACTTTATCTTCCAACTCTTGATAACACTACACCAAGAGTTCTTCTTGATGAACAACCTCACCAAGGCAACTTCCTTCAACCCTTGATAACACCATACCAAGAGTTCTTCTTGATGAACAACCTCACCAAGGCAACTTCCTTCAACCCTTGATAACACCACCCCAAGAGTTCTTCTTGATGAACAACCTCACCAAGGCAACTTTCCTCAACTCTTGATAACACACAACAAGAGTTCTCTCAAGGATAACTATTATCCTTTACAATAATATCTCACTCTCACCACAATACAAGAACAAAGATAAATTTTTACAACAAAAGTATAACTCTCTTCAAAGAGTAGATAAATAATATAAAAGCTCTCTAGACTTGATATTTCTCTTGCTTTTTGCTTGATAAAATGCTTCTCTTGCCCTACTTGAATGCATGGGAGAATGGCTCCTTTTATAGGCAAATGAGATGAACTTAATCAAGTGAAGACACCAACTCCAATTTTTCTGCCCACCATAAAAACCATAATCTTGTCTTCCATTTTTGTCAATGTTCTGTTTGAAATTTGAAAATCTGCAAAACATAAAAGATTTTTACATTTGAATAAGCTTTCCAACGCATTAAGAGTCAAGTCATTTGGATATCTGTAACTCAAGATATGGCCAAAACACCATTCGGTGCTCATGTAACTTGATTTTTCTTTCTTGTGTCAGTCCACCAAATTGAATGATAATTCTGTCAGCCTTCCGTTTGAAATTTGAATTTCTTCAAAACATGAAAGATCTGAATATTTGAATAATCTTTTCAAAACATTAAGAATCAAAGCATTTGGATATCTCTATCTTAAGATATGGCCAAAACACCATTCGGTGCTCATGTGAGTTGATTTTTCTTTTTTGTGTCAGTCCACCGAATTGCATGTCAATTATGTCGGCCTTCTGTTTGAAATTTGAATTTTTTTCAAAACATATGAAATGTTCTTCATTAAGTCATCTTTCCAATGCCGCAAGAATCAAGTCATTTTGATTTTTCTAGCTCAAGATATGTCCAAAGAGTATTCGGTGCTCATGTCAGCTGCTTCCATTTGTCTTTCAACTTGCATGATGATTTGGACAACCTTGCAATCATGTGTAAGATTCCTTGAATCAAACTTTGTTCTTAAACTTTGGTGCCTTTAACATGTAGTCTTCTCCTTAGCTTCAACACTTCATTTTAAGAAGCCTCTTCTTGATTTTAAAATTATTTCAATGATCTTACTCTTGCACATAAATAAACATGTTAGTAAATCTCAATTAATCAATGTGTATTGTTATCATCAAAATTATCATGTAGCCTTAGGGCTAATAATCTCCCCCTTTTTGATGATGAAAAACCATTTATTGCTTTAAAATATAATCTAAAATCAAGAATGAAAATAAAATCAACAATAAGCAAAAAGAATGGCACTTGTTATGAATATAAGCAATCCAACTATTTCTCCCCCTTTTGTTATCATCAAAAAAATGTAATCAAATTAACTACTCTCCCTAAATATATTCTCCCCCTTAACATATGCTACCATTCAAAGATTATCATATAAAAACAAAATTAAGACATATCCAACATGCCTAATTCTCTTCCTAATTATGCTAAATCTATCTTGACTAAGGGGTTTAGTAAATATATCAGCTAATTGTTTATCGGTGGGAACAATTTCTAAAGAAATATTACCTTTTTGCACATGATCTCTAATAAAATGATGTCTAATCTCTATATGCTTAGTCCTAGAGTGTTGTATGGGATTTTTGAAATGTTGATGGCACTTGTATTGTCACATTTGATGGGAATATGATCAAATACCACACCATAATCTTTTAAAATTTGTTTCATTCAAAGAGCTTGTGCACAACAACTTCCTACTGCAATATACTCGGCTTCCGCGGTTGATAATGCAGCAGAATTTTGTTTTCTACTAAACCATGATACTAATGCATGTCCTAGAAAATGGCAAGAGCCACTAGTGCTCTTTCTATCAAGAAGAAACTTCCAGCAAGTCCGCATCGATAACTAATTAGATCAAAATTAATCACACTTGGATACCAAAGACCTAGATTTATGGTTCCAAGAGATATCTAAATATCCTTTTTGACGGAAAGCTTTAAGGTGAAGATTCCTTATGGACAAGATTGAAATCTAGCAACACATACCCCTCACTACACTAATATCAGGTCTACTAGCAGTTAATTACAAAAGAGAGCCAATCATACCTTTGAATATTTTGTTACCTCAACATCTTTTCCTTTCTCATCTTGTCAAGCTTGTTTAATAGTACTCCATAGTGGTGTTCTATGTCCCTTGAATTATCCCATGCCAAACTTCTTGAGAAGATCTCTTGTGTATTTAGCTTGATTAATGAAGATCCCATCTATTGATTGCTTAATTTGAAGTCCAAGGAAGAAATTTAATTCTCCCATTAAGCTCATTTCAAATTCTTGTTGCATGCACTTGGAAATTCCTCACACATAGAGACATTAGTAGCACCAAATATAATATCATCAACATAGATTTGAACAATTAATAAATCATCATTTTTTGGTTTAACAAAAAGAGTAGTATCAACTTTTTTCATTTCGAAACCATTATCAATGAGAAATTTGCTCAATCTATCATACCATGCTCCTGGAGCTTGTTTCAAGCCATAAAGTGCCATTTTGAGTTTGAAAACATGGTTTGGAAAATCATGATTTTGAAAACTAAGAGGTTGCTCTACATATACTTCCTCCATAATGTAACCATTTAAAAATGCACTTTTGACATCCATTTGATATAATGTAAAATTTTTATAACATGCAAATGCACACAACATTATAATTGATTCTAATCTAGCAACCGGTGCAAATGTTTCCTCATAATCAATACCTTCTTCTTGATTGTATCCTTGAGCAACAAGTCTAGCTTTGTTTCTAATAATGGTGCCATTTTCATCTACTTTATTTCTAAAAAATCCATTTAGTGCCTATAATAGAATGATTTTTAGGTCTAGGGACTAATTCTCAAACTTGATTTCTCTCAAATTGATTCAATTCTTCTTGCATAGCCAAAATCCAACTTTCGTCATTTTCGGCTTCTTTAAAAGATTTTGGTTCAAATTGAGAGACAAAAGCAAAATGATTATAAAAATTTTTAAAAGAAGATCTAGTTTTCATACCTTGTGATGGTTCACCAATAATGAGATCTTTAGGGTGAGCTTTTGCATACCTCCATTCCTTTGGTAATTCTTGGGAAGAATCATTTACTTTCTCAAGCTTTTCTTGTTGAAGTTGTAATTCATCTTGGCTCTTTTTATTAAGCCTTGATTCCTTGATTTGCCTTTCTACCTCAACAATATCATCATCTAAATTCTTTGAAGAAATAACATTAGTTTCATCAAATTCAATATGCATAGATTCTTCAATAGTAAGAGTCTTTTTGTTAAAAACTCTATATGCTTTACTATGGTTGTAGTAGCCAACAAAAATTCCAACATCGGCTTTTGCATCAAATTTTCCAAGGTTATCCTTGGTGTTTAAAATAAAACATTTACATCCAAAAACTTTAAAAAATCCAATGTTGGGTTTTCTTCCTTTCCAAAGTTCATAAGAAGTTTTCTTTATTAAAGCTCTATATGGACTCTATTGATTATAAAGCATGCGGTATTAACGGCTTCGGCCCAAAAATATTTTGGCAAATTATTTTCAAGTAACATGGTCCTAGCCATTTCTTGGGTAGTCCTATTTTTCCTCTCAACAACATCATTTTGTTGTGGAGTTCTAGATGAGGAAAAATTATGCTCAAACCATTTTTCATCATCACAGATTTTCAATGCAACATTGTCTCTTCACCACCATGATCACTCCTAATGGACACAATAGAATATCCGTTTTTGGATTTTGGACTCTTGTTTGCAAATTTTGAAAAAGCTTTGTAATGGCCTCATTTTTGTTTTCAAAGAATGAATAACCCAAGTGAATTCTTGAAAGTCAATCATCCACATAACAAAAACATAATACTTTCCAACCAAGTCTTTTGAGTTCTGATGGTCCAAATAAATCCAAATGAAGTAATTGTAGAGGTTTATTTGTTGAAATAAATTTCTTTTGTTTAAAAGAAGTTCTCACTTTTTTTCCAAATTGACAAGCATCACAAATCTTATCATTTTCAAATTTTATTTTTGGAAGACCATCAACTAAATTATTTTTAGAAATTTTTGAAATTGTGTCCATGCTAGCATGACCTAATCTTCTATGCCATAACCAAGCATCATGATTAACAATGAAACAATTTTCTACATGATCATTAACATCAATATCAATTGTATAAATATTACCACATCTATTACCAACAAATTATGTCTTATTATTACTAACATCCTTAATCACACATCTATTAGGCTCAAAAGTAACAAAATATCCCTTATCACACAATTGACTAATGCTAATCAAATCATTTTTTAAACCATGAACAAGCAAAACATCTTTAATAATAGGTGAAGAAGGGTTACCAATATCACCATGTCCGATTACCCTTCCTTTGGCATTATCACGAAGGTCCATAATCCTCCTTTCTCATGGAGTTAATCTCGAGAACTTTGGAGCATCTCCGGTCATATGCCTTTAAGCAAGGTCCACTAACGTATTAAGTACCACTTGTGTTTGCCACTTTGTCTCTACAATCAACATTCAAGGAGTAACTTTTTGGTACCCAAAAGTTCTTGGTTCCTTGGGGGTTAGTTATGATACTTTTTGGAACCCATATTTGTTTCAAAAGATTTAGGATTTCTCTTATATAGCAAGAAATGCACTTTGTGTCCTTTTTTTCCACAATAAGTACATGAATGATTAGGATTATTCCAAAAAGATGCATGAGCAAAATAATTTTTAAAATACTTTTGTTTTTTATGAGTTTTATATCCTAAGCCTCTTTTATCAAAAACACACCTTTGGTTTTGTAACATAGAATTCAAATTTTTTGTGCTTTTTGTAAAACTATCACCAATATTTCTTAAGTCATTATTTTCCTTTTTCAAAATAACATTTTCTTTCTCTAATTTATCAAAATCCTTTTGTTTTAAAATCTCATTTTCAGTTTTTTAAAAAATATATTTGACTTTCCAAACTTTCCAAATCTTTTGCTTTAAAATTTCATTTTCATTTTCTAAGCTTTCATTTTATTTTCTACCGGGCCTCTTCTAATTGAGATAACATGATTTTTATGACTTCTTTTTGAAAGCATTGATTTTTGAATTTTGCTTATCAAATTGCACATGTAAATTTTGGAATGCTTCAAGTAATTCATCATATGAAAGTTTAGAATCATAGTTTAGAATACTTACCTCATCTTCACTTAAAGCCATGAATCACATGTTTGCCACTTCGCAATCTTCTTCTTCGGTGGAGCTAGCTTCACTATCATCCCAATTTGTGGCTTTCATTGCTTTGGATTTCTTGTTTTGACTCTTGAAGTAGGACAATCCAGTCTTTCATGTCCCTGTTTCTTGCCTCATAGCAAATGCTTGAATCATTTTTCCTATCTTGGCTTTGAGCTTTGCCCTTTGTACTCTCCCTTCTAGACATTCTTCTTGAATCCTTGGTTTCTTCTAATCATCTTTTTTTTACTTGTCTTGTGATGAATGCAAGATCTTCACGTTTCCTTCATCGTCGGACTCATCATCTTCTTTTGTTGAAGATTTGAAAGCGATATTTTTCTTTTTCTTGAAATCTTCTTCATTCTCCTTCAAGGTGATTTCATGAGTCATGAGAGAACCCATAAGTTCTTCTAATGGTAGTTTGGTGAGGTCCTTTGCTTCTTGAATTGCCGTCACCTTTGGCTCCCAAGATTTTGGTAGACACCTAAGAATCTTTCTCACCATTTCAACATTAGAATAAGATTTACCAAGAGATTTCAAACTATTAATAATATCCGTAAATCTAGTAAACATTTCAGAAATTGATTCATCCGATTTCATCTTAAAAAGCTCATAACTATGAACTAGCATACTAATTTTGGATTCTTTAACTTGACTAGTTCTTCATGAGTTACTTCAAGTGTGTGCCATATTTCTTGTGCCGTAGAACAAGTAGATATTCTATTAAACTCATTTCTATCTAGAGCACAATACAACACATTCATAGCTTTAGCATTCAAACTCAATTTCTTTTTTATCATCTTCACTAAACTCTTTAGGTTTTTTAAGCATGCATTCCCCATTTTCAATTTTGGTAGGAACAAAAGGTCCTTCCAAAACAATAGACCACAAATCATAATCAAAAGATTTCAGGAAAATACTCATTCTAGTTTTCCAATAAGAGTAATCACTTCCATTAAAAAATGGAGGTCTAGAGATAGAAAGTCCCTAAACATATGAAGTTGAATTAAAAGTTGTCATAGCTCAAAAATCGATTAAGATTTAAAAAATTGAGCAACCTTGCTCTGATACCACTTGTTGACCCAGGTATGGCAACCAAGAGGGGGGGTGAATTGGGTTTTTATTTATCAAAACGGATTTAGAAAACTTTTCTTGAAAGATCAAAATTAGTTCACTCTTTCTTTGAAAATAAAGGTGAAGAAGATGAAATTAGAATTTATCAAAGATGCAATCAAAAGAATAATAATGATGAACAATCACAAGTGCAAGTAAATGTAAAGAGGAAAGGGATAGAGAGAGTGCAAACTCAATTTACGTGGTTCGGCAAACCTTGCCTACGTCCACGGGCTCCTAGCTCCACGAGCTAAGCTTTCCACTAAGTTGTAGAAATCTTTACAACTTGCTTGATGAACAACCTCACCAAGACTTTTTCTTTCAACTCTTGATAACACCACACCAAGAGTTCTTCTTGATGAACAACCTCACCAAGGCAACTTCCTTCAACCCTTGATAACACCACACCAAGAGTTCTTCTTGATGAACAACCTCACCAAGGCAACTTCCTTCAACTCTTGCTAACACACAATAAGAGTTCTCTCAAGGATAACTATTATCCTTTACAATAATATCTCACTCTCACCACAATACAAGAACAAAGATAATTTTTACAACAAAAGTATAACTCTCTTCAAAGAGTAGATAAATAATATAAAAGCTCTCTAGACTTGATATTTCTCTTGCCTTTTGCTTGATAAAATGCTTCTCTTGCACTACTTGAATGCATGGGAGAATGGCTCCTTTTATAGGCAAATGAGATGAACTTAGTCAAGTGAAGACACCAACTCCAAATTTTCTGCCCACCATAAAAACTGTAACATTGTCTTCCATTTTTGTCAATGTTCTGTTTGAAATTTGAAAATCTGCAAAACATAAAAAATTTGCACATTTGAATAAGATTTCCAACGTATTAAGAATCAAGTCATTTGGATATCTGTAGCTCAAGATATGGCTAAAACACCATTCGGTGCTCATGTGACTTGATTTTTCTTTCTTGTGTCAGTCCATCAAATTGAATGATAATTCTGTCAGCCTTCCGTTTGAAATTTGAATTTCTTCAAAACATAAAAGATCTGCATATTTGAATAAGATTTCCAAAACATTAAGAATCAAAGTATTTGGATATCTCTATCTTAAGATATGGCCAAAACACCATTCGATGCTCATGTGAGTTGATTTTTCTTCTTTGTATCAGTCCACCAAATTGCATGTCAATTATGTCGGCCTTCTGTTTGAAATTTGAATTTTTTCAAAACATATGAAATGTTCTTCATTAAGTCATCTTTCCAATGCCGTAAGAATCATATCATTTTGATTTTTCTAGCTCAAGATATGTCCAAAGGAGTATTCGGTGCTCATATCAGCTGCTTCCATTTGTCTTTCAACTTGCATGATGATTTGGACAACCTTGCATCATGTGTCACATTCCTTGAGTCAATCCTTGTTCTTAAACTTTGGTGCCTTTAACATGTAGTCTTCTCCTTAGCTTCAACAGTTCATTTTAATAAGCCTCTTCTTGATTTTAAAATTATTTCAATGATCTTACTCTTACACATAAATAAACATGTTAGTAAATCTCAATTAATCAATGTGTATTGTTATCATCAAAATTATCATGTAGCCTTAGGGCTAACAATTGGGTTGTATCTTGGAGCCCTTGAGGACCATATTTTACCCGCACGAAGGAGAAGACTATTTGGCTTTAGGACAACGCTTTACGCGTGCCTCTCTAGCACATGCCGGATTTCTAACTTGCTTTTATAGCTTTTATGTTTGTTATTTATTTTGTTATTTGTTTATTTAATATATTTAAAATAATATTGATTGAGCATGTGTTATTTGGTGAATTAATAATATTTTTCTACCAGGTTACTTGTTACAATTATATTAAGAATAATACTATACTACAATTCATTTACAACTAATCCTCCTTACAACCTGAGTTGACAAAATCCTACTAGAGATATAACTATCATATCATGCATTACAGAGGCAGACCTATAGAGGTACCAAAGGGGCTTGGGCCTATCCTAAATTTGGAAAATTTTATTGACCTCCACTCATTTTTTAAAGATAATTAAATCCCCTTTCTTTGAAGATAAACTTAATTTCAAAGTTTTAGCATCATTTTTTTTCCTAAATGCTGAACCACTTATCCCTTAGTCTTAGACTATTCCATGCGGCTACACATACAATATGTAAATATATGTTATACTTTAGTTAATTTATGTTATTATATTCATAAATAGAATTTTAAACATTTTTAGTTCTTATTTATTTAGTTTGACATAAATTATGTGGGTTCTTTTAATCTTTTCTATGTTGTTGCAGAAAAAAACAATTGTTATTAGATGAGTACGAATTTGAAGAACTTTGGTGAACGGTAGTTGCTAACTTTATTAATAACATATTATGATATTTATACAATTGTGCCATGTCTTCTTTTGTTATTGATTCATTTGTATTAATTAGGGTAAATAAATAGTAAATATCATTAAAAAATTATGTTTCATAAATTTTTCTAAAGGGTAATGTTCATTTTCTCTCTATCTCTAGGGGTATTTTTTATTAATTTTTAACAAATTTTCTCATATAATCAAAATCTATCAAATAAAATATAAATATTAAAATATATATGGCGCCTCCCTTGATAAATTTTTGGTTCCGCCACTGATGCATTATAACTTCCCTTATTCATCTTAGTTTTTTCTCATTCAGTGAATTTTTATCAACTCAAATTGTAGGGTATTGGTTATAGAATTTTGTTCTAAATATAGTATTGTTCTCGTATTAAATAGATTATTTTGTCAAAATGCATGAAGAGTCCCAAACACATGTCAATTCTATCATTTCTAAAGCAAACGAATGGGCAAAGTTATCCAAAAAATTTTGAAAATATCAATCTTTCACGTGAAGTCACCGTTTCTACATTATTATCATGATATAATGGCATTTGGTCATTTCAATTTTCTATCCTGGAGCTGCCCAAGTTAAGGGTAAAATAGTCATTGTATAATATGCAATAAGTGATGTGGCAGCTTGACAGAATGGCTGAGTAATGTTGGGTGGTTTTGTGTTACTTCTGAAAATGTGGGGGGTCGATCGGCGAGTTTCCTCAAACATTGGGGAGGTTGATATAACCATCAAAATTTAAAATCTTTAAAAAAACAATAAAATTTAGCTTCCCAGCTTCACTATTATCTATCAATGATTTATTCTCTCCAATATTATTCGTTAATCCATGAACCGCGAGTGCTTTTGTCACGATCCAAAATCTGTTTTATAAAGACTTTAGACGTGATTCAATGTTTAGAAAAATAGAATAAATTTTTTTTTTCTTTTCCTCGTTCTTCTTTTCCTCTTCTCTTCTTTCTCCCTCCAACTCTTCCTTTCTCAAGTCTTCGTAGCCTCCCTCCTCTTTTCCAAAAAATGAGAGAAATTCCTCTCTCCCAAAACCCTAACCACCTTTATATATGCATGCCAAAATTAAATTTAACCCATAGACCTCATGTGACCATCATACAACCGCCCTAACATACTATCCATTTTCATAAGCACCATTTTAATACATACATACATACATACATACATACATACATACATACATACATATATACATACATATATATATATACACACAATGATTTTCAGGTTCGGTAGTATCTCACGATCACTAACACTAACAAAAGAGTCTCCATCGGCTTAGGCTAAAACCTGTAATATATCCCAAGAGGACATCCCACAAACAATCATCATCCATGCATCAATGCATCATGCATCACTAGTAACCGATGTCATATGCCACAATCAATTAACACTCATATTGTTGAAATGATATGATGGAAATTAGATATGTCCAGAGGAATGTAAATATATTTTTGTTAGGCTTACGTGAATGTAATGTACACATGACATATTATTTTGACATCTTACCACATATTTCAATTTCATAAAATGAAATGTTTACTTTCAGATGAAAAATCAACTAAATTTGCCCTTGGCGTTTTAGCTGTCTGAAATAGGTTGATGTCTAAAATAGGTTGACGAGAGTCCCATGCATCTCTGTGAAAATGAAGTAAAATAGTATTGAAAACGACAAAACCAAAAAAAAAAAAGTTTTCTCGTGTGCTTTTATAATCTTAGATAATTGTCTCAAATATTATCTGTTTATGTCAGTACTCTTAGATATTATCTCAGAATGAAAATAAATATTTTAATTTCCTCCAATTTCTTAATTTAAATAATGAAATTTATTACTACAACCTGAATTTTAACTCCAAATTAGTATTACTATACCTCGATGGTTACCTCTAATGATGGAATTGGGGGTCGGAAGTTATATTATTGGTATTTTTATCGAATAAATCATATGGTTTCTCACATGCGTCTAATGCATTACATTTGCTCTGATCATATGGAATACATAAGGTCATACAAGTTATGTGCCCAGCAGCTACATTGTCGAGCAAGTAACTAAATGTTTTTATTTATTCTTCATGGCTAGCTAGCTTCATCATGGTAATTGTTATCCAGCTATATTCATGATTTAACAAAATTAGTTAACTCTTATTCAGTCTTTGAATTATTTGGCATTAAAAATATGATTTCTTAAACTATATGTATATACTGATTAAGAACTATTAGTATCTTAAATTAAAAATGAATCTTAATTATTTAATCTGTTGTATTAAAATTATAGGCATAAACATGTGTTAAAATAATAATTAAAATAACTAACGTCAAACTCCTTTGAGTACAGTTATGCATTGTTGTTTTATTAGATCACAGATGCAAAACGTTGAAGTTTTTGCTAGCAAACAATTTTGGACAGGAATTCATCAGAAATTGCGTACTGGGTAGCTGGGTGTTTGAAGACTTCGTCTGCAATCAAAAGCCAAGAGGGGAAGAAACTTGGTGTGCGAATTTATTAAAATTAAAGAGCTTATCAAAGAGTCAAGAACAATCTGAATGCATCGCTTTTATTTATTCTTGATTTTGGAATGTTTTATTATTCTAAAAGCCACAAGATAGATTTCTCTTTCTGGCTAAATTTCATTTCATTTTCCAGTGATTTTGCATCGTATATCCTGTGTCCGTACTCACCATTAATCTCCAGTAACCAAAAATTCAATCTTCTATTTATTCTAACCCCCTATCTGTAACCTACTTGATGAATCAATTATACCAGATTTCTAACATAATAGGTAACCCTTCATCGATCAACTTTCTTAATTTTTCTTTTTTAGTGAAAAAGGCACAAATATTTTTCATGGAAAAATTTTGTTAAAAAATCCATAAAATTTTATATCATTAATTAATTGTTTTTTCATGATCATAAAGTCTAAAATTGCACATTCTTGAATTACAAGAATGTCTCACTGACTAAATATCCATCAAAGAAAAGGAACTATATACATTAATTATGGGGCATTACACTAAGTCACCAACTAACTGGCCAATATATCAATGCTCCTATTGGGACCTCATCAGAATTACTCCACAAAGTTTTATCAGTTAACTATCGAATTAGTTAATAGTGAATGGTCATAATTGTATTTTTACAAATTTACTCTTTTCCTGCCTTTTCTCTCTCTCTTTCTATTTTTTTACTTCGTTTATAGTTAAGCATGTTTAAAATTATTATTAATGACGGATATACTTGATAGTGGTCAAAACTTGTCAGTAGCTTCAGCCTCTCATTGCCTTGTCAATCAACTATAGCAAATTTCCCGTGGTTGTAAGTACATATTTTCCTCTTAGGACAACTTTTTGTTCCTTCAGGATTTTTGTTAAATGACAAATCATTTTATGTTCCTAAAAAATGTATTGATATGATATAGCTATGAACCATCGGACGAGAATTCTCCCATCTTTGTACAAAAATCTATCATCCCGGTCTCAATTCATAGCAGTATCATAAAATTTTCTCTATATACCTTAGAACTAAGGAGCATGAGTTGGATCCAATCAACTGTACAAGCTATAAAGAGCTTAAATGTGTACACTACACTCTCAGTCTCATATTTAATAAGGAAAGCTGCTCTCTTTGCTCTATATTTCATGATAACATTAAACTTAATTTTTCCCATTGAAGATGCTTTTGCTCTCTTGCCTTCTGTAATCGAAGTGGTAAGATCATGTGGCTGCTTTTATCATCCATTTTTTCTGCATATATTGTTTTATAAAAAAGTATCATGGATCAACTATAAACTTTGTCTAAACAAGAAAAGCTTCTCAGTTTGGTAGTCCTTGTGCAGCATCCCATCACAAGTCAGGCCAAACATTAATATTGTACATCAAACTTTTTAAGCAAATTTGTTCATATCAATTGATGAGTATGAACATGATACTTTTTCTATTGTCCCATCAATTTTTTTTTTAAAAATTTATTTATCTAGTGTATTAATAGTATCATAATAGATTATATGAAATATTATGTACATATGCGATATGTATTTTATGTAAATACTGTTGATGGGTTTCCACTACTGAGCGCACGTTTAGGATTGCATTAGGTGTTTCTAATGAACACTTAATATTTTTTTGTTGTATCTGATTGAAATAAATTAAAACCATTCATTGAGATAATATTGGAATTCTTTTAAAAAAAATTTAGTATATATATTCCTAGAACCACTTTTCGGATAAAAATAAGCACTCAAAAAGAGCTTTCACTCGAAACACTTTTTTTTTTAATTTAATAAAGAAACTTTGAAAAAAAAAACCTAAAACATTCTAGTTAGACAAATTATCTCTCTACTTTACACAAATTCATCTTTGTCGCTTTCAAAATTCTAATAATATACTATTCAGAACTAATATTAAACAAACAAATCAATTACTAAGATTACCCGGCACTATTGTATTATTGCTACCTCACTCCCTTCCTCGTCTAGATTCAAGCAATAAATTACCACAAATTTAAATGATAAAGGGAAAATGCAAAATATAGCAAATTCTTTTACCATCCTCGGATTTGATTCTAACCAAAAAGGAAAAGAACTATTAAAGATATTCCACATTTGGAAGTTTGATCCTCCTAACATATATAAAAGAAAGCTTAATCCTCCTAAACCTTTCTTGAGCTAAAACAAAGGCTGCAGAGGTTCTGGACATACAGCTGCTATTAGGTACCCTGCGAATTAATAATAAAAAATCTTCATATTGTTGTGGGTCATTTGAACCTGGAAGCAATATTAACTTGGGGACAATCCATGCTTGTTCTACTCAATAAAAGGCAACAGGTTTACCGGACTTGGTTGTGGCGTTCAGGCTAAAATCAGTTGATATCATTGGGGGTTGCATGTCTATTTGCAATGATGAGAGTAGATTATTATCCACTAATAAAAGCATCGATGGTTGTTATGGAATTAGCTGTTGCCAGTCTATGATCCCTTACGGCAAAACAATTTTACTTTGAGCGTTAGTGAAACAATGCCAGGTTCTCATGAAACCAGATGCAAGTACGCCTTCCTGGTAGACAAAGATTGGTTTCTTGGTACATCATTTTCATATCCTTGGTAAAGCCCCGGCCCGGGCCTGAGGCCCGCAAAACTGAGGATTCTCCGGGTTAGATTTCCAGGGAAATTCGGGGCCTCTCATACTGTACGGGTAATTTTGCATCCCCACTCTCACACTGGTCTTACATGGCCGTTGAGGTAGCCTTTTTTTTTTTTTTCAAATAATAATGAAACCATGTTGTTGAGTATTGATTATGTAAATACTTTACACACGAGATTTTTTAGCGTCTCAAGCATCTCGATGGCCTGAGTGTGAAATCTAACAGAAAAGCGACAAGATTAATCATTCCTAGCTAATTGTTGACAATCATAGTTTAGGCACAACATACATTGCAATACAGGTAAAATTCAAAATGAATTCCTGTGAGGCATTATAGAATAGAAATTAGTATAACTTTTTTCCGATTCGGTAAGACCAGAAACTATTCGTATAACGATTTTTTTTTTTAAAAGACAAAAATTATTTAATTTCATTATCATTCTGCAAGACATACCATACCAGCAATGGGCAATTTCTTAAATCCTCCAACCATACCAGGTAGAGGTAGAATGAGACCACCAAAATCGAGATTACAAAAGGATTATAATTAGAGTCCTTTATTTCAAGCTCATAGAACTTGTAACTAGGGATGTCAAATAGGTTATATAATTAAAACAGTTTAATTTTAATAAGTTATAAATAAAATACAATCAAAATTTATACTATAAATAGAATACAAAACGATCACTATATAGTAGGATGATAAGTACAAAAAATAATATCACATTCATATTAACAATAATTTCACATTAGTATTTTTATTATATGACCCCTTTGATATCCAAACTCATAACATAGTCCAAATTCATAAAATACAAATAATTTGTACTAATTTAGCGAAGATCATAACCTAGAGTTCTGGTGGAAACACACAAAAGCAGAAAATATTAGAAAACTTACTTTAGCTGAAGAACGACCCACTTGCCCCAGGACTGTAGTGTACTTATGCCAATAACCTGATGGCATCCACATGGAAAATTAATTTCCCAACCACCTCCCTTTCTTGGCCATATCTCTAAATCGTCCTTACTTTCCCTCTGTTTCTTCAAATATTCCTATCTTACCCTCTTTTGCTCCACTTCTTTCCAATAGTCAAACTAAGTCCTCGTTCAACTGCTTCAGATACTCCGTGTGCTTCCCTGGCCAACATATTTAGCCTTTCTAGCTCTCTTTTATACAAAAATCTTGTTTTGCATATTAAGAAGACTCTCATAGGTCCTTTCCATTTGCGCTATGACATAACGTTAATAACCCTGTATTGACTGACTTGACATAAGAGATCACATCACACATCTCCTTATATTCTCCTTTGTCAAATTAAAGTTAATGTTTTTATGCTATCGATGCCCTAAATCAAGTTGTATTAGATCTTTTGCTACTAAATCGAGTTCTATTAGATCTTTTGCCATCTTGGTAGTCATTGGTTCATTGATGAAGGAATAACCAATCTGATCGAATACTATTATTGCATTCAGTTCTTCTACAAATGTATCAATAAACTTCGGTTCTTTAGAGCCCCCACACAACCCCCCCCCCCCCCTCCCCTTTTTTATCATAATAGGGATACCCTATAAGGAAAATAGAGATAGAATAATGCAATGCCCAAGTAGATAACATTTCAATGTCGGCCCAAGTAGATAATTAAAATGGTTTTGTAAGTATAGAATTTTGCTTATGGTTTTAAGCCCAATGATGAGGACCAAAGAATACTGAGTAAAGTAGATTGATGATTTGAAAAATGGGCTAAAAATACCCAAAACATAAAACCCAATCACAAACAAAAAGCTAGTCACACAAAAAACCAAAAAAGACACCAATGAAAGGGGAACTTGATTAAAAGTTATGCTTACGCCTCTATGTCCCAAAATCCTTCGCTGATATATATGCGGGTTGACTTTCGTGATAAGGTCACCGTGGGGGGTTGGAAGGAGGGCCTTGGGCTACACTGGCCCTGAAAGAAAAATTTTCCACTTCTGAAAGAAAAAAGGCCCAATAGCACAGAAAAAACCTATACAAATAAAAAAACCCAAAAGGCCCAAGTTGGACCCAAAATTTTTTAGGAAACCCCAAAGGATTCTTAAAAAACCCAACAGCCTAAAAGCCCACAAAAGAGACCCAATCTGCACCTTAAACTTTGAGACGCACATGAGCGTGCATGAGGGGAATGCGCCTGAAAATGTCTCACTGTGCCTGAAAATAGAAGTGTGCACCTGAAAATGGAGCATCCATTTGTGCCTTACATGCGCGCACTTCTCCCCTTGATTTTCTATAAATTCGCACCATCCTCCATCATTTGGACATCAACTATTCACCTCGAATTGCATAAAACCTCCGTAAAATTCTTTCCAAACCCCTCTTTTCAAGCATTTTCAAACCTACTTCCTTTTAGATTTCTACAAAAAAAACCCTCATTCCAACACTTTCTAACCCTTACTACTTCCAAACTTTACACAACCGCTTGTATTTTCAATCGGTTTTCAAACGGCCAACCATAAACATTCAGTATTCGGTAAAACCTGAGGGCAAGTCACCACATTTCCCTCTCATGCTTATCATTTTTATTCTGTTTTACAATTTATGTTAGAATGGAGATTAGGTGAATTGGGAGGAGTGGTGGCGGATCCGCGATAGCCGATGGGGAACCACCACTCTCATATGCCTTCATTTTGATGTTCACCATTTACTTTATTGCCTTTATCTTTATCGTTTTTATATATGTTTATTTACTTTATTGCACCTTTATTTTTATTGGCATTTACTTCTTAGTTATTTACTTTATCGTACTCTCATTTTAATGCACTTTATTTTTTCCATTCATTTATTTTATTGTCTTTTATTTTCACTGCAATTTACTTTGCCGCACTTTACTTTAATTGCCTTTTATATTATTGTAATTTATATTAATGCACTTTACTTTATTGTACTTTTATTACCATCCAAGGGATACCGTTCAAATCATTAGCATTTGTCTAAATTACTACCTTAGATGCGATCTAATCCATGAATAGTCATCTATCATGGTTCGTCAAAACATATTGGACATCATTTAATCCATAAACGGAAGTCAAACAAACTATGTGATGAGCTGAGTTACCGGATTCATGGGTAATGTAGACCCGTCATGTCACAATGGTACTTCTCTTTTAACTTTATCAACATTTTAATTAGTATTTTTGTGCATTATCTGTCTCATTAGAATAGTGCTATTATAGTTGTACTGGGCAGACTTATACTGATCGTGAGGAACCCTATTTGGAAAGCGGTGATTTTGAAGTGTTGATTGGAGAGGGTAGGCTCACAATTATTGGTGAGAAACACGATTTGGTGAATATTAGTGATCATAAGGGTGATTGGACGGTGGATAGAGCCACAGTGCTTGGTGGCAGATTCACTTTCTAATGGTAGACCTGTTGAGCACAGAGTGAGTAATAGAAGCTTTAACTTTTTTCCTGTACTATATTTATCTGTATTTTATTCTTATTACATTTGTTGATGCTATACTTGTAAACACTGAATTTTTGAGGCTTAATGATGAAATGAAGGTAAATTTCAAGCAAAAACAAAAAAAAATGATCAAAATGCCCTTGAGGTTCAAGAAGAGAATGGTGAGAAGCAGTTGGTGAAGAGTCTGTAAAACTAACACATGAATTTGAAAAAACATAAAAATTAATCCAAGAGGAATTTGATGATGATTCATGTACCGTTGCGAAGCTACGGATGTCTAGTTTTCGTAGAAATTTATGGATAGCAAATCAGAGTTGAACTCAAAAAGTTATGTGTGAACGAAGGAACAAAGGTTTGAAGGGACTACACTGAAGGATGACAAAAAAAGGAAAAGGCCGAAGAGATATTGACCGGTCGGCCATCAAACAGCCGTTTGGCTGTCCAAGAC
Organism: Boswellia sacra; assembly: GCA_013180625.2. Taxonomy (NCBI): domain Eukaryota; kingdom Viridiplantae; phylum Streptophyta; class Magnoliopsida; order Sapindales; family Burseraceae; genus Boswellia; species Boswellia sacra. Next base: position 10,696 of record SNVD02009027.1, on the reverse strand, counting down.
AACCGCCCGGCTATCTGACAGTCATCGGACTGTTGCCAAATGGTTGGCCATCTGTCAGATGGCCACCCGACCCTCTAGAGATAGCTGCCCGGCCTTTGTTGGCTAATTTAAGAAAATTAGCTTAAAAAGCTTCCTTTTTCATCTTCACCCCTCTCCTATATAAACCCCCCTCTTCTCACTTTGTAAGACACACAGATTGTCGAATACAATTATCTTTCTCCCTCTTGAAGACTCGCTCGAGAATTTGAGAAGTCTTTTTCAGTATAAATATTTTTTAGGCATTTTTATTCTTCTAAAACCGGAAAGAGTACGTTTTGAGAGCAGAATTCTCTCCTGCTCTCATTTTCTCTTTTATTTTTCTTACTTAGAAAAAGCATGTTTAGGGTTTAATTTTATGCTTAGGAGCATGTCTAGTGTTATTATGAATTGTGCTAACCTAATTTGTTTTGCAAGATGGATAAACGTGTCGAGGTAAATCCGCAATCCTTCCTTTTTTAAAATCATGCTTAGGAATTTACTTTCTTTGCAAATGCTTAGAATCATGACTAGGAGAACATGTTTAGAATCGTGCTTAAGAGCATATGATTAGAATCATGCTAGAAAAATTGACTTGCTTTGATGAATGCTAGAAAATAGCATAGAATAGGTAAGAATTATCGCTTTGCCCTTGAATGTCATGATTGAGCTAGAATAACTACGATTGATTTCAATTGTTTAAATTAGGCTAGTGCCATGATTAGGCTAGAATATGCCATGAATGCCATGTTAGGTTAGAAATACCATGATATGAATTACGCTAGAATAAACAATAGGTAGAATTGCCATGATAGAATTTATCAAAACTTAGGCTAGAATTATTAGATTATGACTTTTTTTGATTTATAATTTATTTGTCAATGTATGAATGTTTGAATATTAAGATGTGCAATTATTGATTCCACGAAGTGATGGTGGACTCACATTGATGGTGAGGGACCATTACTTGAATGAATGTTCAATGTATAGAATATTTTATTGTTGAATAACAATTATTGTAATCTTCTCCCCTTCCCCCATATATGATGGAAGTGTAATCTATTCTTCTCCCTCTTTCTATGTATGAATGTACTATTGTTTTGATTCAATAATCACCTCATATGTTTAATGAAGATAAAATATGAAATGCATAAAACGAACAACGTTAAGTGAACTAAGTAACAATACAAGCTATTCTTATTTGGTATTTCCCTAGTGGAGGCCAGATTTATATCCGAATGGGTCGAATGACTCGTACCTAACTTTTCGTACCCATTTCTGAAGGGATAAGGATAGTTTAGATCCCGAAGTGAAGAATCGGATTGCCTCCATTCATTCCAATTGAATAATTGGGTGGTGACTCATTCTCCAAATGTGCCTGGGTCGTTTGTGTTCACTTAAGTCTCGAAAGAGGCTTTGACATAGTGTCGTGATCGTAACTGCTCTAGCGAGATGAAAGCTTTGCTCATAATACTCATGTGGTCCCCTCCCTGTTTTCCCTGTATTTGCACTTTACTGTGCATTATTCCAATAAATGCTCGTGAATTGCCATGCTTCACTGTACATGTAATAATCAAGATAAAATCAATTGTATGCATGAAAATGAATTTAGGGTCAAGATAGATAGTAATTGACCGACTAAAACCTTAAACTCGATAGACCGTAGTGGAGATTAGACTTTGACTGGGTGAATCTAATATCTATATCTAATATCCCGAACCTGGCTCTGAAGAGATGATGGGTAGTTGGGTCCCAAAGCACGGGATTGATTATCGTCATGCGACTATTTTCTGTGGTTAGTTACTTGTGTGGCGACCTCGACAACCTCCAAAACTTGTCTTTGTGACTTGTTCTATGATACCCCAAGTGTCGAAAGGCTTTAGAGAGTAGTGTAGTGATCACAATCACTTGAAGTGGGACGGAAGCCCTGCTTACAGTGGCGACTCTAGTGGGGACAAGTGAGAAGTTGATTCCGATTAGGAATGTCAAGTTTTATGATTTTCTTTTGTTAATTGTTGACTTTTGCACGACTACACTTTTTCACACATTGTACACAACGTGCCTTTCATCAGCCGTGTGGCCTTGGCATATGAAGTCCTCATGTTCCACTTGAGCCTTGGACGACTTACATTGATGTCACCACCTCTGAGCACAAATTGCTTCAATAGTATACAAAGAGACCGCCCCAAGGGAGCATCTCTTGCTTGAGAGAGCCTAAACCATAGAACCGTGTTGACTCAGTCCATATAGATAACCTAGTTTGATTCCCTTTAGGATCACCATAATCTCTATTTGGCATTGATGTGAGCTTTTTGAACGGATAACATCGTTTGCAGACCATCTATGTTTTGTGTTAAATCATGTCTGACCAAAAGACCGATTCCTTGACCATTAATCCATGACGATTTGAGATCAATTATCATAAATTCATTGCCAACCAATCTAATCAGTCTCACATTGGCTGCGTGAACATGCATCGTGCGTGAACAGTGCATAATTGAAAACCTAACTCTTTGGCCATGAATCCATGATGACTTAAGATCAGTTGTCATGGATTCATCGCCAGAGCTGATCCGGTCAGTTGCACAGCGTTTGCACGAATCACACACAATTAGTAAATTATGAAAACCTTCTTGACACCTGCTTATTTACCTATGAAACCATGGTCCAAGGTTACGTAATGTCTCTGTATAGTTCAGAGAGTACTTAGACATAAGGAAATCTAGACTAAGGATAGGGGTGATCAAGTCATTATTAGTAACAGTTCTATAGTTGAATGGTAAAGAAAGATCATGTCAGTAGAACTAGGAGAGAGCTTCTTATCAAATCCCACTTCCTATGTTGACATTTTGAATCAGGCCAAAAATCCTGAGGGAAGAGACTATACCATATGTGGGAGGAATAAGGTCAGAAGGCTATGCCTATATATATATTTCTGTGCTCTTGGTTGTACACGCATTACATTCATATAGTGGCGAAACCAGGATTTGATTTTTTTTGGGGGGGGGGCGGGGGCGCGCAACATCAATATTTTACTATTATCATCAATAGTTTAATATTTATAATTTATTTGATTAACTTTAATAATATGATAAAATTTAAAAAAATAAAATAAAAAATACACTTAAATAACGGACATTATGACCATAACGATTCAAATTATAAAGAGTTAATTTTTCTAAATTTGATGTCAACTTAAAATAGCTTTTCATTTAAAATATCTCTCTATAGTTATTTAAAAAAAATATTTTATAACATACATTACTTTTTATCTAAAAAAAAGACAAACCAATGAAATAAAATAAAAGTCTCGTACAAATAATTTCTTGAAAAGATATTACTATTTTTAAAATTTAATTAATGCAAATAAATAAAAAATAAAAAGAAAAACATGATAAAAATGTAATATATGATTTTATTTCAAATTACAAGAAAAAGGCAGTCATTATTATATACTAGGATCATCAAATTTGTACTATTTTAGCAACAATTGGTTGAGGTTTTTTTTTAGACTATAAAAAAATAATTTATATAAAGTAAAACATATAATTTATGTAGAATTAAATAAATGAAAATAGAAAACTAAAATTCTATTTATGAATTAGCTAATGACAGTTAAGTAAAATATATATCAACTTATATTATTGTATGCCTCAAGTAGCACAAGTGGTTAGGAAAAAGAAAAGAGAATTGTAAAACTTAAATTCATTATTATTATTATTTTTTTTTAATTTTAAGAAAGGAATGTAAAAGTACTAAAGCAAAGTAAAAGGGGTATATTGAATTTTTCAAAATTTAGAGGGGGCTCGGGTCCCCCCTGTTCCTAGTGTAGGTCCGCCACTGCATTCATGCATACATGTATCATGCTAACAGCTTTTTCTTGCAGCCATCATAGCTTGAACCAAAAGAGGGAAAAGACTTGAGCGCATAAAGGCCTTAACGAACACGGTAGACGAAAATGAAAGGTTTTGGAAGGTAAATGAGAAAACAAAGAGCATAAATCGGAGGATGGGCCAGTTGATAGAGTTGATTGCAGGTAACAATAGAAATGCTACTACGGGAAATCTCTAGGAACCCGTACGGGCACGTTAAGAATCCTTATGGTTTCTGGTAACAAGGACGGAGGAGGCCATGAAAGAGAAAATACGAGAGACATTGAGGGGTTCTTCGATAAGGAAAAATACGAGCAGGCCAAGAGAGAAAAAATATAGGCCATAGGAAAGTTGGTCAAGGACAAGGAGAAAGTCCAAACCCTAGTACAGAAGAAAGAGGCCATAAGGCTCGGAGATTTGGAGGACATGTAGTTGATGAGAGAATGCTGTCTTCCACCGAAGTTCAAAATGCTAAAATTTATAAAGTTTGATAGGAAGGAAGACCCTAAGTCCTTTTTGAGATGGTCTTTGATGGTGATGAGGACCATTAGACTTTCCAAGGAGTTGATTTTGAGGATGTTTATTTACGATCTTGACGATGACGCCATGGAATGGTACATCAGGTTAGGGAAGGCACAAAATGAAGATTGGAATGAGTTGGCAGAGAGATTCGTAGACCAATATAACACAACATTCAACTGGAGCTGACTTTAATTATGGGATTTAGAAGCCCTTATCACGAAGTTAGTAAGACGTTTTCTAAATAATTGGCTTGTTGAATGACTAAAGCAGCTAGAATGGTGAATCGACTAATAGAAAAAGACAAAGTGAGGATAGCAATCAATGGTGCACACTATGCCATTAGAGAGAGACTTTTTGGCATCACCATCAAAACTTTTAAAGATTTATATGATTTGAGTGTCCAAATTGAGGGTGTGAAAGCTCGACAAAATAGGAACTTTTGAAAGAGAGACACAGGGAGTTGTAATCAAGCCAGTGAATTTGGCACCAAGAATATTAAGGTGAAGGCAATCACTTAACAACAGAACTTTAATTGATTGGGGCATCCTATGCCTAAGATCTTTACTAAAACGACAGTTGGAGAGGTCTTGCGGCCATTGCGACAAAAAAACCTTCAAAATCTATTGCCAAGGAATTGGAAACATCATGAGAAATGTGATTTCCACCAAGTGACTGGTGACAAGACCGTTAAGTGCACCTGCATTCGCCATGACATCCAAAACTTGATTAATACTGGCATAATCCCTAACCCAGAACAACAACAACTGATGCGTTCGAAACTAGCAAGTATACTAGTCGCACAAGTAATAAAGTGATGAGTAAGATATCGTTCCCACGAGGATTGATTCTAATTAAATTTGTTATTCGAAAGCAAAAACAGAATAAATGGGGGGTTTTGTTGATTGATTAACTAGATGAAATATTAATGCAAATAAAAAATAACACAATGGAAACTTAATTGAAGTGAGAATTAATCAATGACAGAAATTTGGTTGGGGATCATTCTCTGCCACAAGATATGGATTTGCGAATTAATCATAGAATTGTCATCCAATTACACCATTGAAATTATCAACCGTAGATAACAACAAGCTCTGTTATCCCAATCTTTCCTTACTTTGTTGTTAAATAAAACAAGCTCTTTATTTAATCTCTATCCATTAAACAACCTAGAACAAGCTCTCTGTGTTTAATTCAATGGATGCATTACGATAAGAAAGATAGGTTGATCTAAGCAATAAACACACAAGCTCGGATTATTTAACTTAGGTTGTATTCTCCAATTGCAATCTCTGATCACAATTTTGCTACTAACGATTAGAAATTCAAGACAATTACGGATCAAGATTTCTAGTCTAGCAATAGATAACAACCAGATTTTACTCAATTGGCCACCCAAATAATATCCAGCAAGCAATCTCAATCATAAGCATTAAACATGGGAAAATACAAGCAACTTCAATTAGAGAATTGGATAACAATTCCTTGCACAATCAATTCATAAAAACCATATCAAGGGCTTTGAAATCACCCTCAACCAATTCAGATTTAGTTACACATATTCAGATAGAATACAAATACAATACAATATGGAGACATTCCAGAAAATGAAAGGGAAAGGGAAAACTTAGCAAATTTGATGAAATCTCTTAGGTTTTGTTGTTCTTCCTCTTTCCAAGCCTTCAATCTCCTTCAAGAACTCCAAGAGATGAGAGAAATCCAAAGATGCAGCCTCCTCCACGTTCTCCCCTCTTCAAGTTATGAAAATAAAACCCTAAAATGTGTTTAAATACTCTGCTACAGTAATGTGCTACAGTGTCCCGTATTATACATGCTACAGTGATGTGTGGAATTACATTTCTACACTTCTCACACTGTTTTGATTACAACTTTCGGTACACTGAATGGATTCATAAACCGTAAATTTCTCCAAAAAGTAGACTTCGAGAGCTTTTCAACGGTATATGATATGTCATCGGGTTCATTGTATATCAATACAATTAAATCCGAGAAGATGGTTGACTAGCAGAGGTGAAAATGAAGGGTTTTACTCCATTTTTGTGCAAGTTGCTCCAAAACTCCTACAAACATCAAAACCACACAAAAACATAAAAATACCAAGGAATATAGCAAAGAAACATGGACGAATTGATATAAAATAATATATAAATAGACACCTATCAAATTCCCCACACTTAGACTTTGCTAGTCCTCGAGCAACTAACAATATGAAATAAAACTAAACCGAAACAGAATCAAAAAAAATTAAAAAACACAAATGCTTCATCTTGCAAATAGGCCTCAAAGATTGTACTTAATTATAACCCAAGGAAAACTTCAAAATAATGCACTTGATCAAGAATTTTATCTAAAGATTAGTTTCGCTTCATTTCAATTCCTCAAGCGTGTGTGTGTGTAGAGCCATTCTCACCTAATCACTTGTAACCCGGATGAGTTTATGCATAAAAATGAATCATATTTAATATTGAAGATGTGTGTATAAATGAACTCCATAGGCCTGCTTTTCAAGTCACTCTCCACTAATGTAGACATGCACAACACCAAGGATCAAGTAGGACTTTATTAAGCTTGTAACGTTTGGCTTGGGTGAAGGTATGATAAAGGATAATAATTTGGCTCAAATCACCCACAAACACATAAATCATTCAAGACTATGTAGAGCTCAACCCTATAACACAACTTCATTTCAATTCACCAGGTTACTCCCCCAAACTTATTTAGAACACTCAATCTTTTTTTTTTTTGCAGAAAACAAAAGAAAACTACACCCCCACACTTTGTTGTTTCATTCTTTTTAAGAACACTTAAGGGTATAGATCTCTTATTCTTCTTCTTTTGTTCTTTTTTTTCTTTTTTTTCTTTTTTTCTTTTTTTTTATTACACTTCCCCTCCCCCACACTTAAACAACACATTGTCCTCAATGTGTAAGTACGTGGACGATAGGTACAGATTGGCTTTTTTTTTCTGTTTTTCTTTTTTTTTTCCAAACACAATGGAACTCACTTGTATTACTCATGATACATCCCAACCTCCTCTAACTTCCCAAAACCAGAACATAGCTCAGAATTTAATTGTGAATGATCTACATGCTCATAGGTAAGGGATAAACTGTTTGGAACAAATCATTTAGGTTAGGAAATCTTTTAGTGAGTTAACAAAGAAAAAGGATTACAGAGGCTCAAAGGGGTAACTAGGGATCAATTTCTGTCAAGGTTGGCTATTAAGGCTCAAACGGTCCAAAGATGGCCTAAATCATTTCCCCAATGTTGCACAGTCTAGGATTTCGCCTGAGTGACCATCAAACAAGTTCTAGAATTCATTGAAATCTGAAGAAACATTTAAATTACATAAACTTTCTCTAAGTGAACAAATAACTCAGTGATAATAGCTCAGTGCTCAATGTTGCGCAAGGAATCAAAAGCAAAGCGAAAACCAATAAACATTTCAAGCACACAGATCCATGCATCATTTATCATTTTCCAAGAGTTATTCTTAATTCAATCATTATCTTATCATCGACCCACAAAATGCAAGAAAAGAGGTACGTGGCGTTGTTACACCTGAGTCAAGATTGTATATTTCAACAATCCTTAGGACCAGTAGCCCGCAGACTTAAGGTTTCCAGCCTATATACCTTTATTATGAAGAACAAAACAAGAAACAAGACACTTCAAACAACATGAAATAAACAAACTACAGATTTATTTAGAGAGAATGCGTTTCAAGAGTTAAGAAAACCCCATATTCTGCCATTCTCAGGTTTTTCCAAAATGTTTTTTTTTTTCGAATCGAAACTGATAAAGACAAAAACACACAACAACTCGAAATTACATAAAACTAAACTTACTCAGAAAATAATAAAGTCCAACAAATCAGCAAACACAAACAAGCAGTTAGAATGGGTCTAAAAAGTTTAGAAGTTAGCCTCCTTATTCAGCCATTATGGATTAAAGAAATCCAGAATGCGTTTCAAGAGAACTTGAACTTTTTAAGCCACCACTCTAAAAGCCAAGATTAGAAAATATTACCTGGGGTGAAAGAAACAACCTGAAAAACTCAAAAGAAATGACATAAAAAAAAACTCAAATAAACACAACAAAGAGAAAGCAAACGAAAACGAAGCAAACCAGCAGATAGAGATTACAGATGGAGCGTTAAATCCAGTGTACGCCTTTTATTGCCTTCTCCAACCAATCTATCCGAGCCGTTGTTGGATCAGGCGAATAGACGAATTCTTGTAGTTTGTCAATTAACTCCCCTACAGTTGAAGCTGTAACTAGGATTTGCCTTGCTGACAGTGAGATGAAATTTTTTTCTACAGCTTGATCAAGAAAGGACAACAAACCATCAAAAAAATTATTAACATTTAACAAACCAATGGGTTTCTGATAGATGTTTAGCTGTGCCCAAGAGTTGATTTGAAATATCTCCTCTAATGTACCATAACCACCCGGCAAAGCTATAAATGCATCGGACTTAACAACCATATGTGCAATACGCTCATGCATACTAGAGACCTGTAACTCTTCCCCGATTGTGTTGCCTACGATATCTCGTACAGCTAATGGTTTCGGGATAATGCCGAGAACTTTGCTCCCTCCTAGGGATGCAGCTGTTGACACACACCCCATTAACCCAAGACTACCCCCTCCATAAATCAAATGAATACACCTCGCAGCTAATGTACTACCAAGATCAAGAGCTGCTGTTGTAAACTCTCCATCTTTACCAAATTGCGATCCACAAAATACACATATATTTTGGAATCGTCGAATTGGTGCTTTCGCCATTTCTAAAAGTGCTCTAAACTTGTGTAAGACAATGATGCAGGTTAGGTATTATGCAATTAAAGTGCAAGACAGGTTATAAAATGACATTTCAAACTATGCAGCATGGATATATACACACGTAAAACTCTCAAATTTGACACATGGGGACATAATTTCGGTGGGAGTTGCTCGATGCAGATTTATCGCACCAAGATTTGAAAAAATGAGATATGCTTTCGGCGAGGTTTGACAAAACCTACACACTTGTCTCCCACGTGAAGCATGGAAAATGGAGATACACTTTCGGCTGGGGTTGACAAAACCCCCACACTTGTCTCCCACGTGAAGCATAAAAAATAGAGATACACTTTCGGTGGAGGTTGACAAAACCTCCACACTTGTCTCCCACGTGTACTTATGCCATAGGGTAGTCATATGGTTTGTCAAAAAGAAACTTGAAATTAAAACAAACAAAATCAACAAACAACAACAACACAAAAAAAACATTGATAATCAGATCAAACGAAACAAGAAAGAAATAAAATTCGACAACAACAACACACATTCAAATATACAAGTAGTTGTGATGTGGCTCACATCTTCCTCTGGTTTTACGTCCAGTAACGGCTGAAACGCCTTTTATGAGTCGGGGATTTGCTTCCCATCCAATTTTCTTATAAACTGGCAAACAGGGTCGTTTTTAGTCAGATTCCCTAGACTATAACACTGCAATTAATCACGAAATTGTGTCCATAGATTAAGCAATTCACGCTGAACAAGTCCACAAGAATGTGACTCGAGAGTTAACAAAACATTATCCAGCGACTCATTACTCAAACCATTCTTAATAAATGAAAGTTTATCTTCTCTATTCCTGGGCGCAAAACCTAATGAACGACAAGTCTGGTTACAATTCCATCTAGCACATTTATAACATACTTGTAACCTTTTCGCTCTTCGCATCTTGGCGTAGTAGATCTTTCCTAGACCAGGCATGTATTTTGCGAGATTAATGTCCGGCTCACCGGACAATCTCACCTTGGCTTCGATAAGCCATCGGATATCAGAAGGCACATTTAGGAGCATCAACGCCCAAAGTCTAGTCATCCGTACTTTATAAATTTTAAACACAGCATTTTGAGGAAGTGACGGGAAATATTTACGAAGGTTCGATAGAAAGATATCAGCATCCATTGAAGAGAAGAAAAGGAGAGATATTACCGATAATGCGATTGAGTTTATTCTTCTCCAAGATATGCACGCTTCAAACCTTCGGTAATTGGCTCAGCTCCGTAGATGTCCACAAGCTGCTGCACAAATGAGCTCAAAGAATAGAGTAATCAAATTAAACAAAAGAAAGGAAAAGAAAAGAGCAAAAACGAAACTAAAGACACATAAAAGAGATAACAACACAATAGCAAACAAAAGTAAAAAACAAGTAAAAAAATATAAAAACAAATGAGACAGATGGCAAAGAGATATAAAACCTGATCAATT
>SNVD02009026.1:0-36267 GCA_013180625.2 Boswellia sacra | reverse complement strand
GATCGAAATTTGGTAAAGATGGAGAGTTTACCACATCAGCTCTTGATCTTGGTAGGACATTAGCTGCGAGGGGTATTAATTTGATTTATGGAGGGGGTAGTCTTGGGTTAATGGGGTGTGTGTCAACAGCTGCATCCCTAGGAGGGAGCAAAGTTCTCGGCATTATCCCTAAACCATTCGCTGTACGAGATATCGTAGGCAACACAATCGGGGAAGAGTTACAGGTCTCTAGTATGCATGAGCGTATTGCACATATGGTTGTTAAGTCCGATGCATTTATAGCTTTGCCGGTGGTTATGGTACATTAGAGGAGATATTTCAAATCACCTCTTGGGCACAGCTAAACATCCATCGGAAACCCATTGGTTTGTTAAATGTCAATAATTTTTTTTGATGGTTTGTTGTCTTTTCTTGATCAAGCAGTAGAAAAAAACTTCATCTCACAGTCGGCAAGGCAAACCCTGGTTACAGCTTCAACTGTAGGGGAGTTATTTGACAAATTACAAGCATTCGTCTATTTGCCTGATCCAACAATAGCTCGGATAGATTGGTTTGGAGAGGGCAATAAGAGGCGTAAACTGGATTTAACACTCCATCTGTAATCTCTATCTGCTGGTTTGCTTCATTTTCATTTGCTTTCTCTTTATTGTGTTTATTTGAGTTGAGTTTTTTTTTTTTTTTCAGGTTGTTTCTCTCACCCCAGGTAATATTTTCTAATCTTGGCTTTTTGAGTGGTGGCTTAAAAAGTTCAAGTTCTCTTGAAACGCATTCTTGATTTCTTTAATCCATAATGGCTGAATAAGGAGGCTAACTTCTAAACTTTTTAAACCCATTCTAACTGACTTGTTTGTGTTTGCTGATTTGTTGGACTTTATTATTTTCTGAGTAAGTTTATTTTTATGTAATTTCGAGTTGTGTGTTTTTGTTTTTACCAGTTTCGATTCGAAAAAAAAAACATTGTGGAAAAACCTGAGAATGGCAGAATATGGGGTTTTCTTAACTCTTGAAACGCTTTCTCTCTCAGTAAATCTGTAGTTTGTTTATTTCATGTTGTTTGAAGTGTCTTGTTTCTTGTTTTGTTATTTCATAATAAAGTTATATAGGCTGGAAACCTTAAGTCTGCGGGCTACTGGTCCTAAGGATTGTTGAAATATACAATCTTGACTCAGGTGTAACAACGCCACGTACCTCTTCTCTTGCATTTTATGGCCAATGATAAGGCAATGATTGAATTGAGAATAACTCTTGGAAAATGATAAATGATGCATGGATCTGTGTGCTTGAAATGTTTATTGGTTTTCGCTTTGCTTTTGATTCCTTGCACAACATTGATCACTGAGCTATTATTACTGAGTTATTTGTTCACTTAGAGAAAGTTTATGTAATTTAAATGTTTCTTCAGATTTCAATTAATTCTAGAACTTGTTTGATGGTCACTCGAGGCGAAATCCTAGACTGTGCAACATTGGGGGAATGATTTAGGCCATCTTTGGACCGTTTGAGCCTTAATAGCCAACCTTGACTGAAATTGATCCCTAGTTACCCCTTTGAGCCTTTGTAAGCCTTTTTCATTGTTAACTCACTAAAAGATTTCCTAACCTCAAATGAATTTGTTCCAAACAGTTTATCCCTTACCTATGAGCATGTAGATCATTCATAATTAAATTCTGAGCTATGTTCTGGTTTTTGGAAGTTAGAGGAGGTTGGGATGTGTCGTGAGCAATGCAAGTGAGTCCTATTGTGTTGGTAAAAAAAAAGCCAATCTGTACTTATCGTCCACGTACTTACACATTGAGGACAATGTGTTGTTTAAGTGTGGGGAAGGGGAAGTGTAATGAAAAAAAGAAAAAAAAAAGAACAAAAGAAGAAGAATAAGAGATCTATACCCTTAAGTGTTCTTAAAAAGAATGAAACAACAAAGTGTGGGGGTGTAGTTTTCTTTTGTTTTCTATATAAAAAAAAAAAAGATTGAGTGTTCTAAATAAGTTTCTGGGAGTAACCTGGTGAATTGAAATAAAGTTGTGTTATAGGGTTGAGCTCTACATCGTCTTGAATGATTTATGTGTTTGTGGGTGATTTGAGCCAAATTATTATCCTTTATCATACCTTCACCCAAGCCAAACGTTACAAGCTTAATAAATTCCTACTTGATCCTTGGTGTTGTGCATGTCTACATTAGTGGAGAGTGACTTGAAAAGCAGGCCTATGGAGTTCATTTATACACACATCTTCAATATTAAATATGATTCTTTTTTATGCATAAACTCATCCGGGTTACAAGTGATTAGGTGAGATGGCTCTACACACACACACTTGAGGAATTGAAGTGAAGCGAAACTAATTTTTGAGATGAAATTCTTGATCAAGTGCATTATTTTGAAGTTTTCCTTGGGTTATAATTAAGTACAATCTTTGAGGCCTATTTGCAAGATGAAGCATTTGTGTGTTTTAATTTTTTGTTGATTCTGTTTCGGTTTAGTTTTATTTCATATTGTCGTAGTTGCTCGAGGACTAGCAAAGTTAAGTGTGGGGGAATTTGATAAGTGTCTATTTATATATCATTTTCATATCAATTCGTCCATGTTTCTTTGCTATATTCCTTGGTATTTTTATGTTTTTGTGTGGGTTTTGATGTTTGTAGGAGTTTTGGAGGAACTTACACAAAATTGGAGTAAAACCCTTCATTTTCACCTCTGCTAGTCAACCAATTTCTTGGAGTTGATTGTATCGATATACAATTAACCGGATAACATGCTATATACCATTGAAAAGCTCTCGAAGTCTATTTTCTGGAGAAATTTACGGTTCACGAATTTATGTAGTGTACCGAAAGTTGTGATAAAAATGGTATGAGAAGTGTATATTTGTAATTCCATATATCACTGTAGCATGTTATTAAATACGGAGCACTGTAGCAAGTTACTGTAGCAGAGTATTTAAACACATTTTAGGGTTTTATTTTCATAACTTGGAAGAGGGGAAAACGTGGGAGGAGGCTGCATCTTTGGATTTCTCTCATCTCTTGGAGTTCTTGAAGGAGATTGAAGGCTTGGAAAGAGGAAGAACTACAAATCCTAATAGATTTCATCAAATTTGCTAAGTTTCCCTTTCCCTTTCATTTTCTGGAATGTCTCCATATTGTATTGTATTTGTATTCTATCTGAATATGTGTAACTAAATCTGAATTGGTTGAGGGTGATTTCAAAACCCTTGATATGGTTTTTGTGAATTGATTGTGCAAGGAATTGTTATCCAATTCTCTAATTGAAGTTGCTTGTATTTTCCCATATCTAATGCTTATGATTGCTTACTGATTGTATTTGGAATGGCCAACTGAATATAATCTGTTGTTGTCTATTGCTAGATTAGAAATCTTGATCCGTAATTGTCATGAATTTCCAATCATTAGTAGCAAAATTGTGATCAGAGATTGCAATTGGAAAATACAACCTAGGTTAAATAATCCGAACTTGTGTGATTATTGCTTAGATCAACCTATCTTTCTCATCGTAATGCTTCCATTGAATTAAACTCAGAGAGCTTGTTCTAGGTTGTTTAATGGATAGAGATTAAATAAAGAGCTTGTTTTATTTAACAACAAAGTAAGGAAAGATTGGGATAACAGAGCTTGTTGTTATCTACGGTTGATAACTTCAATGCTGTAATTGGATTACAATTCTATGTTAATTCACAAATTCATATCTTGTGGCAGAGAATGAACTCTTAACCAAGTGTCTCCCATTGATTTTTCATTCAAATTTACTTTCTGTTTTGTTATTCTTTACTTGCATTCTTATTTCATTTAGTAAATCATTCAACAAAAATCCCCCCTGTTTAGTTTATTGTTGCTGGAAATAACAAATTCAATTAGAATCAATCCTCGTGGGAACGATATCTACTTATCACTTTATTACTTGTGCGACTAGTATACTTGCTAGTTTCGAACGCATCAATGTCATTGGGGACTACATAATTTTTAAGTTTGGGGGTGGGAACATTGCATTTTTTTCTATTTTTCTTTGCTTATATGTGTTTAGTTTTTTTTTTTTTTTTACTGTTTTCTTAGGACTTTAGGAGCTTTATGTTTGTTTGGTGCATTATTTTTAGTTACTTGCTTGTTGTTTTAGTTTTGGTATGCTTGCTTGTGTTACCTTTTGTTATATGCTTGTTTGCTTCTAATTTTGGTTTGTTTATTTTGAATTTGCTTGTTGTTTAGTTTTGTTGTGTTACTTTTAGTTATTTCCTTATTGTTTTGTTTAATGTGTTTTAGAGTGTTGGGTGTGTTTTCGTGAGTTGCAAAGTGTGAGTTTTATGGTCTCTTGATGAGCATTATCCAATGATAGAACCATGATACTCATCGGAAGTAGATTATTTATAATATTTGATATTGTGTTGTTTGTGTGCTTGACTATTTTTTTTATTAAATTTCATTCTTGAGTTCTTCAACATTTTGAGCATAATAGCCATGATTATTGAACTTTTTATGAATTTACAGAAGCATTATGTGAATAGGGTGATGTATAGAGATCTTTTAGGACTTTAGAACCCAGTTGTTTGATTGCCGCTTGAGGTGAAGTCCTAGGTTACATAATGTTAGAAAGATGATTTAGGCCTTCTTTACACCGTTTTTAGCCTTTTTCAAGACAAACATCACATATAATATTGTCTCCAAGTGCACCCCTTTTAAACCTAATTAAGCCTCTTTCTTTGCTAAAGCAATCAAAATTTTTCTAGCCTCAAACAAAAATTTTCCCTCATTACTACCTTTCACTCATAGCATATGAGCATTTTGGGAACAAATTCTAAACAATTACAATATCAATATATTCCTTTTGAGCTATTGAATTTGAGAAGTCTTCGAGGAATACATTTGTGAATCAAATTAAAGCATAACTTACATTTATCTTGTCAAATAATTTTTTTTTTGTGTTATGATTTGTTTTCCTTTTTGCTCGAGGACTAGAAAAACCTTAAGTTTAAGGGTATTTGATGTGTTGCATTTTTGTAATACTCTTATCCTTACATTTTTGCTAGTGTTTGAACATTTTTTGTGCCATCTACATGTATTTTATGTGTTTTGTAGGCAAACATAGTGTTGGTTGTGGTTTGGAACCATCAAGGAGCTTTAGAGAGGCAAATAGATTGAAACAAGTCATTTTTCACCTCTGTCAGACAACTAACTTCTTAGAATTAAGTGTATAAATTAACAATGAACTAGATAATTTATGATACACCGTTGAAAGCTCTGGAAGTCTAGTTTTTGAAGAATTTTACGATTCACGAATTTGAGTTTTGTATGAGAAGTTATGCTTAATTTAGTGTGAGTGACTCGGGGTTGCCAAAGAGCATATTACCCTAGCACCAAGTGATAAGTTGGACACAATTTTTGCACATTTTTCACTTGAAAGAAGAGGGTATATAAGGAATAGGATAGGGTTTCGAACTCAGACCCCTTAGGGCCTCTCTTGGACTCATTTTATGGTTGTAAAGGAGAGGAAATACAAGAAGATTGAAAGAGATTCAAGGATTATAAAGGATTGAAGCTTTACACAACCTAGCTTTACACAACCTAGCTTGGAGTCCTATATTTCTCTCTCTTTACCTTTCTCTCCCTTCCCTTTTATTTGTATTTTGAATGATGTTGTTTATGATTTGTTTTATGGGTTTTGTGAGCTTAGACATGAGCTAAATAGCTTAACAACGATTCTATGCCTTGATGGTTCATTATTGATTTAATGATTGATTTGAGTTCATTTATGTTTCTTTGCACTTAATGCTTCTAATTAGACGGGGACATTGATTACATGATTTTATATCTAGATTCTATCACTCGGGAGAGTGATTTTCATGTATGTGATTGGAAAACATAACTAGGTGTTTATAGATGACTCGAGAGAGCCGATGAACCCTTTATAGTCTAATGAAACTTAAGCTTAATGAATGTTGATTAATTGGTCTTGAATCGGGAGATTATGGTTGATTAATGAACATATTCTCTACTTGGTACTCGGGAGAGGAAGTAGGGATAAACTAGAGTTTCGACCAATAATCTTGGGTAAATTAATTAGCGATTTTTTTTATCTAGATTAGTATAGATGAGTGTTAGGCGAAGTCAATTCTCTAGAACTTCATGTCATTAAAATTAACCCCTTTAAGCACCCTATTTGAATCCTTGTTTTCTTTTAAGTTAGTTATGTAGGATCCTGGACACGATTTTGATCTAATCGATGTAGTGAAATGGACTTTGGGACTAGGATCTTGCAATTACAAGGCTTTAAAATTTTTGCTTTCTTCCACGTTAGTTGTTGGGTATGTCTACGAACTATCTGAACAAGACGAATGGACGTCTTAAACCTTCACTAGAAAAAGCACAAGTTAGATTGTGCATGAGAAATTAAAGAACCGAAACCAAAGGACAATAAGAGATAAAAAAAGGCCAAAGCCTAAGCCTACAAGATTGTCTATGTTTTTTCTTGTGTATGCTAGAGAGGTGGCACAAATCCCTAGAGGATTGTCTAGGGTTTTGTGTAAATGCCCTGGGCCCCCTTTAAATATATCCTACTTAGGGTTTTGTGATACGTGGGCTTTATATAAATTAATTAGGGTTTTAATTATGTCCAAAACCCTTACTGGGTCCAAACCATGTGTAAGCCCTAACCAATAATTAACTTGTAATTAATCTCTATTAATAAAACACTTGGCCCAATTAATATAACTAGGCCACTTAGGAGGCGATTTTTTTCTTAAATTTGGATAGTTCTGAATTAAACTAAAATCTGAATAGGTCTAAATATAAAAATCTGAATGATATATATATATATTTTTTGCTTTAATATCTGAATTAAAATATCTGAAAACTAATATTTTTACATATATATCCCTATTTATATATATTATTTTCACTTGTGATTTTATTTCATATAGCAAAAATATTTGCATACCAATATTTATTATGAATTTAATTTATTTAAATGTATATAATTGGATAAATAAGTTATTTTTAAAAAAGATTGTGATATATAAATAAGCTAAATGGCCATTAAATAATTTTAAAAATATATAGAGAACCACAATACAAAATTAAAAATAAATAATAATGCTTCAAAATTAAATATTAGGCCATGTACAAATTGGTCGTAAATGTATTTTATAAGGGCATTTAAGAAAATTAGAGGAGTGATAGATGATTCAGACATTTACATTCAAATAAAAGCTATAAATTTTAGCATTTTCTATTCTGATGAAAATGTCTTAGATTAAGTATTAAATCAAAAAAATAAATATCATGAAAAGTTCTAAAGTTTGGGAATAAGTTAAATTCAGACTTCGGACCAAAAAATAATCATATCTTTAGTTTTAATTTAATACTAGGACTTTATTCATCAATAAACCCAATTAAATTAAAACATTAATTTATAAAGTCTAGTCCTAGTTTAGATAGTTATATCAGCTACCCACGGGAACTATAATGGACATATTTAATTACAAGCTCCAATAGATTTAATCAAGCACCCTATTATCTCATAATTATAGTGGGCCCTACCTATTGATTTTGGCCCATTCCATTTAGGCATAGAGTTACACTCTTGAATTAAATGCTCTGTACATAAAGCTTAATAATTTAATATGATTAAATCATTTTTCTAAACGCTATCCATTGAGCAATAAGTTTACATAACTATCCTTCATGGAATACAATAATTGGACCTAGGTATAATTTACACTTTTACCCTTCCAATTACATGTTGAACCCTTGATGTCAGTTTTACACAATTTAAATGATTTAAGATTTATTTGAATAAATCTTAGTTTAATTAAACACTTGGCCAAGATTCTATAATTTAAAATCTTGTAAAACCATCAAGGCAATATTCTGCAATCATTTCAGAGTCATGAATTCCATATCTATTGTATCGTGTAAACTAACATACAGATCTTACAATCCCAACTAGCAAAATTGACCTTTCACTTTAGGTCTCACCTTTTATTCTAGTCATAGACCATAGCCTATATACTAGAAGTATTCTACCCACTTAGTTAAGGTATAGTTGCCTTTAATGCTCGAGTGTGGTAATTTACATTCGATCACGGTATTTTCACCAAGTGTTTAATTCCATGTGGTCAGTGTTCAATTCATTCATGATACGCAAGTGTCTTTGTCCTGAAGTCTTTGCTTCAAATGGTTAGAGACTTGCTATTTGCCATTGAAGACAAACAACACAACAACCTTGTCCAAACAAAGTGTCCAACTTTTGTTTATAGCTTGTAAACTAGATTTGAGCTACAATAAAGTTCTATGTCTCATATATATCTCACATATACAGAAACTTTATCAATATCTAAGCTTTGGAACCTTTAGTCATTGATACGATCATATTGGGTTAAAAAAAAGTTTTTATTAAAAATTACAAAAATATCCATACTCTTAGAGTGGATCTCTAACAAGTTAATTATAGCTTACACTCTTAGTTTCTAGTTTCTAGATAACATTGAATTTCTTTAAAATAGTACTTACCTTGAATTTGATATCAATCCTCATGGGAATGATACTCTACTCACTCTTTGTTACTTGTTGTGACATGTGCGCTTGTGTTTTGTGAGTGTCATTACCACTGCAACAGGCCTCCCCAACATTGAGAATAATTAATACTATACTCTACCTACTATTCTAGATGTTGAGCAAATCATTAGGACTTTGGCTCGTCTAGGCAATACATGGACATTATAAGGAGAGCAACACAATCATTTCCCTTCTAGTGCCATGGGTAGAGCACAAAAGGTTTGGCAAGACTTCATCTATGCTCGAATTCTTCCAAGCAGGCATCTAACAAAGGTGACAAAGAATCGATTCGTCCTACTTTATGCAATTCTTAAGGGAAACACAATTGATGTAGGAAGTGTCATCAAATTCATGATCCTTTATGCCATCAAACATTCTAGAGTCAGCTTGCCTTTCCCAACTTTGATAACCAAGCTTTGTGCCAAGGTTAGTGTTAAATGGTCCGCGTGTGAAGAGGTAGTTCACTCCATTAGACCTCTGAACAAAAATGCTATCTTTCGGATCAAAGATGGTGAAGAGAAAGCCATTGAAGCAAGTTTATCATAGCACCAACCTCAACTTCCTCCCCTAAATGCCCTATTGGGTGACCGTGTTTTTCTTTTAGAGGTAGCAATTTAACAACAAAAGCCACAATTCGAAGCCTATCAGCATTAAGAGATCAGGAATGGTGCAAACCAAGCGAGTTGCTTAAATATGTTGGGTCAAATGATGACTTAACTTGGTATGAATTCGAGTATCAATATGCAAGGATTTCCAGTAATACCACCATATCACAAGCCCTGAGGCACCCATCACTATTAGAAAAATGCTTAACCACGTCTCATAATAGATGAGTCTTTGTGTAATAACTATCATCTGTGAGATACATAATAACAATGGCATGTACTAGATGAATGTTGTTTAATTCAAGTATCATTGTACATTTGTGTATTAAAAGACGTCTAATAAAAGATGAGTTTTTTTATATATCAACTGTAACCATTAACATTAGACAAAAAGACGAGTGTTATGAACAATGAAAATTCATCTTTTTAAGTGTCCAGAAAAATAAAAAAATTATGAATTTTAACAAATGGGTGATTTGAACACCAGTCATCAAACTCACAATTATGTAAAAAACCAATAAAAAAACCCCAGACTGAAAAATAACTCTCTCTTTCGATCTCCCCACCATCTCACCCCTCCTCCACCACCTCACCTCACCTCACCTTCCCTTCATTGTCTCGTGCTACCCTAGCTTACCTTCTTTCATGCATGACACATTATGCTGACTCAACCACGAAGAGAATTTTTTAGATCATTCTGTCACTCCATACCCCACCTCACCTTTCCTTGGCATTATTGTAGGAAAGCTTTAAAAGGAGAAGTTAGAGGGAGAAGGAAATGAATCAAATGTTAAAGATGAAATTGGAAGTCCTTTTCAAGGTATTTCATCTTTCTCATAATGTTGTTTAGTTTATTTGAAGAAAGGTTAGTGTTTAAGATTCTTAGTGATGAAAACCTAGGGTTTGTAGTGAAAGGTGGAGGATTTCAAAATTTTTTGCAGTTATTCTACTTTGATTTTTATTCTCAAGTTTCTATATGTTAAGATAGACATCTTAAGAGTTTTTTCTTTTTAAATTGGTTCCACTGAAAAATGTTGAGTAGTCGATTTTCTATGAATTTTTTAAAATGATTGATCAATGTTGAAATTTTAAATTTTCTACAAGAGGTCAGTATTGTGAAAATGATTTGAGGTACCTAAATGTCTCATAAATTATGAAATTTGGCATATTTTTTTCTTTATGTCCAGTTTAAATCCAGGAAGTTTTATAGTTTTAGGAGTTAATCATGAATTGTTACATGTTCTTGAATAGCGAGAGGTTAGTTTTGGAAATTCCTTGATAGAATAGCTGCATATGAAAACCTTGAATTATTTGCGGTACTTAACAACTTTGAAATGCTATAAAACTTTACATGGTGTTAGATACATATTATTAAAAGGCATGTGTAAAATCTTAGATATTTTGAATAAACAGATTATTTATTAATATTAGAAAACTGGCATTTCTCTGTTTGGGTAGTTTGAAAGGAAAGTTGATTAGCATTGATTAGAGTATGATTTGAAGTTGGTTATTATGAAACTTAAGTATTGAAGTTGATTATGAATGAAATAGATGATATGATAAGTTCTTTTGTTATGTTAAGTTGAGTGGGGCTATTCTTTTCATTTCAATCCATATAAATTTGTTGGAGAAGGCTTTGGTAGAAAATTACTGCAAACAGAAAGACAGCAATGCAAAAAATTAGAAATGTAAAAAATAGAGAAAATAGATGACACAGATCTGGAAATAAGTTGCTGTAATAGAGCTTACTAACTTAAACAAGAAAAGTCCATTAGAATTCCAAGAAAATTTAGCTGAGTGTGGCTGTTCTTTTCTTTTCAATCCATACATATATTTTTTCAATTTATATGTTCTTTAGAAATATGTTTTAGGTATATTAATGGCACTCATTCTTTTATATTTTGTTGTTTTGTATCAGTAGAGAGAGTCGTAATGCATATTATATGAAATATTGTCAAAATAGATATGAACGAGTGAAGTGGTAGAATTTTGATTAGTTTTCCTTTCAATCTCATAACATTTTATTCTGTTTTTATCGTTTGCTCAATGATCAAGAGAAATTAATTTTAAGAAATTGTTTATTTCTTCTGTAGTTTAGTGTTAGAAAGTGATTAGATGTCTTCTGGAACACCTTCTGAGGTTTCATGAATCATCACCTAGAAAGATTTTTTTTTTCAAAGTTGTGATATTTATTAATCAAATTTTTAAGTGATTTTTTCTTGTTGTTGGATTATAGTGTTTCTTGTTACTTAATTGACGAGGGAATGCTCCCGTGAGGATAATGAGTTATTGGGATTCTTGATGCAACACTTTATATTAGTGATATGATGTAATGGGCTTTTCATTTCAAGTTGTAATGATAACTTCTTTATATAAGGTACATTTTGTACTTGTAGAATTTATGAACATAAATAAAATATGATGTATTTTGATTTTTTTTATTTGTATGATGAATATTACAATATGTTGAATATCAAGATTAAATTGAACTTTTTTTCTTTTTAAGCATCAAAAAGATAAGTGTTGTTATCAAACAACTGTCATTTTATATTCCAAACAATGGCACTTTAAACATAAAACAATGATAATTGATAAGATAAATTGTCATTATATATATTAAACGATGAGTGTTAACGACTGTTATTGTTTTATAGTGCCTCAACGATGAGAGGCGCATAGATAAGGTTTTGAAACCTTCATTATTGTGCCTTTTCAACACTCATCAATAGGCATTTTTTCTAATAGTGGATTCATAGCCACAAGCACCCCTGCAAAAAAATGATGAGGAATAGAAGGCAAAATGTGACATCTTGCTTTTGGGGAAGTGCTACATTACCCTTTCACATTGAGGACAACATTACTTTGAAGTTTGGTGGTGTAAGCATTTAGTGAGCTTTCATTCTGTTAATTGCATATGATTGTTTTTCTTTAGTAGTTCGTTAGTTGTTTATCTTTTGTTTATTTTTATATGATTATGTGTGTGTGTGTGTGTAGGAAAGAGATATTTTGACATGAAGTTTTAACATAATTTATTGACACAACTTTCTGGCCCTTGATCTCACCAAATACAATGGTTGAGATTAAAAGTAAGAAAGTTGCATTTAATACTGTCAACTCATCAATCATCTTAGTAACTAGACTTTGTAAATCAATGGCTAGAAAATTATATCTTGTTTTATGTCAAAAGATCACTTAATATATATATATACACACAAACACACACACACACACACATATATAACTTTATGAAAACGTGAGTTTTATGGGAGTTTGATGAACAAAATCCAATGATTGAATAATGAATTACTTATTTGATATAACTCTTTAGTAAATGGTAGACAATGTGATGTTTGTATACTCGATTCTCATTTTTTGTTCTTGAACACATTTGAGCATAATAGCCATGATCACTTAATTATTTTAGAACTTAGAGAATATTTATATGAATAATGTATTTTATAAATATCTCATAAGACTTTAGAACCTATTTGATTACCACTAAAAATGAAATACTATACTAAGCATTGCTAAAGACATGATTTAGATCATTTTTGAATCAGTTGAGCCTTTCAAGCTAGCTCGTATGCCATATTTTCTCTAGTTCCTCTTTTGAATCGTATAACTTTTCTATATCAATATTAGGTGATGTAGTATTAAAAAAATAATTTCTTTATTTACTATTCTTTTTTTAATGAAATCAAATAGCTACAGTAGATGTTAATTTATGTGTATCCCTATGATTTTGATTACTAATAGTTCTATTATTTGTAGTCCTTCTTTTCTATATATCTTGAAAGCATTTTACTATTTTTTTTTAAGAAATATACATATGATAATATGATAATTTCTGGACTCATATATTTTATCATTAATTGATTTATTTCCTAGTAGGTCATAATTGCTTAAGCAGATATAGGTAACAAAGAAGAAGGGAAAGGTCAAGATCGATTGGACAAAACTCAACATATATTAAGGCTAAAAACTAGTTAGTCTAATCTATTGACTCAAAAAAAAAACTGATTCATTATCAAATGCAACTCTCTCTCTATCTTGTTGTACACCATGCTTATCGAACAAACAATTTGATCCATCATCACTTGTATCCCAATCTATCCTTTCCTCATGTGTGATTGTGTTCATCTCCTTGAAAGGTTAATACATCATCACTTGCACAACCGCAAATACCTTCACATACATTATGATCATCCCCTAAAAAGATGATTGATTTTCTTACACCTTTACAAGCACCAGCACCTCACTCAAGTACAATTCAATCATTGTTTAAACATTCAAATTAGAAGGTTGATCAAAATATTGAACCAACAGCACCTCCACGTGCTAGGACATCATCCTCTGATCAAAATGAAAGAATTGTTGCCCCTAATGCAGACCAAGAGGAGTCTCATGTATCGAATTCCACATCTCTAGAAATTAATAATATATCTTTTCTCTCTTTGTGTAGATCAATGATTGTTCTGACTCTGATTTCCTACCTCACATAGGCATTACTGGACTTGCAAAACTAGTCAATAATAAAGATAGTAGAAACCATATTTAATTTTATCTTTTACTATTGGGTTATATTATTTATTTTCATCTTTTTTTTTTAAGATTGATCATATTTTGAAAGTTCTGGAGGTATGCAATTATAAATAACAACACAGTAAACTGTAATCTAAATCGACACAGGAGGATTTTTACGTGGTTCGGTTATAAAAACCTACGTCCACGGACAACAATAGAGCTGCAATTCACTATACTCTTGTTTGTACAATCTTTAGGACCTTTTACAGTGCTGACTCACTCTCACGCACAGACCTAATCTTTGACAAATAAAATCTTCGCAAAGATCCTAAACACTAGTGACACTCCTCACTCTCTGTCACAGATAACTTAACAGAACGCTGTTAAGTTATACATAACACCCGATGTCTGACACAGAATTACATAAACACTCAACCCTCAAGTTTTCCTAAGTGTCTACTAACTCACTCAGACTTAATCAACAAATCATGTACGATTTTTACTCTCATACATGAGAACAAAGACTCAATAATTCAAAGTAATAGAGACATTCCTTTGCGTCAAAGCTTTCTTCTATGAAGTAATGGAATGCCGTGATCAACAACAAAAATCTCTCCTCCGCAAAAAACTCACCCTCTATTCTGTATGCCGACTTTTTATATATTGAGAGGTCTTGATGCAATCTTCCTAAAAGTCCTGTAAGGATCTCAATCAAGATCACATTAGGATTAGGATAAAATAGGAAATGTTTATAGTTAATCTCCTAAAATAATAAGGACACATTAACTATCCTCCTATTTTGATTAGGATACAAGAAATATTATTCTGATCTAGAGAGATATTTATTGTGAATCAAAATACTTCCTATAATAATTATCTAGAAATAGTAGAATAGGAATCAAAATACTTTTCTTACTTTTATCACAAGTTAACCAAAAATTTGAACATGTGCATGTCACATGTTTACGTTAACACCAACAATCTCCCCCTTTTTGGCAACTTGTGATGAAAGCACTTAACTGTTTCTAATAACAACATATAATAAGTTAGATATCACTGAAAGTTATCATGAACCATAAGACAGACAAATATCTTATGCAAAGAAATAATCAAAAAGATACACAACATATAAAAGATAGTTTATTCTCCCTCTCACTTCTTACTTATTCCTTTAAGAAACAAGTAACACAAAAACAAAATTAGTAAGTAGAGAGAATAAGAGAACAAAAATGACAGCAAAATAAAAATAGTTCAGCAAGCAAAATAAAGCAGTAATAAAATCTGAAAAAAATAAAAGCCAGCCAAGTGCTCCAAGTGCTCCCCCTTGATGTGATCTTCTCCCCCTTGATTTTAGCACAAGTGACCAAAATCTAACTAAGTCTAGGAGACTTCCTGACAGGTGGTGAGGTAGAGCTGCCAAGGTGTTTGATGGTTTTGTGAGCCACATGTTTAAACCGGCGTTTAGAAGTAGAGGTTGGCTGATCAGATGGAACTTGTTCTGGTCGAGCTTCAACTGGTGCTGTTGGTGCAGAAGGAGCTGGTGCTGGAGGAGCTTCAGTTGTATCCGAGGAAGTGGCAGTAACTTTAGCAACTACTCTACGTATCTCCCTCTCGATTCTTTCTGCACTTGTTTCAGTGGTTTGAGCAGGCGGTTGGGAAGATGGAACGGGTGACTCGGTTGCTGGAAGAGAGGGTGATGGTGGATGAGATTCTTCTTTAGCTACTGTAGGGACAGGAATATCCAGGGATTCTTTCTCAGCAAGTAGTGAGGTCTGTTTCATTTCAGAATCTGTTTTTGTTGGTACATCTAAATCAAATTCATCTTGCAAAGTGGGAGCTGATTTGTTTGGTTTCTGCTTCTTCTGATCAGATGATTTCTTCACCATTTTAATTTTCTTCTTTCCCTTCCTGTTATATCCCTTGACAGAAGCCTTGTTTGATTTTTCTTTTGGCTTCTGTGCTTTTGTTCTGTCTTTCTTAGTAGCAGGTTGTGCAACAGGACTTGATGGAATTGGAGCTTCTTCCTCAGGTCGTGGTTCAGTGACTTCTGGTATGTCATCAGCTGGTGTTTCTAGAATCACAGGTTCAGGTTCAGGTTCAGGTTCCATGGAGTGTGGTGCTGTGGTCCGAGGCTGTCCTAGAAACTGAGCTTCCAACACAGATTGCTTGTGTTTGATGTCTTTCAAATCTTACAGAATATCTGTCAAAGAAGAATTGATCAATTCAAGTTTTTCTTCAATAATTTTCAATTGATTTTTCCTGACTCTTGTTGGTTTAGGTTCAGGTGCAGGCAAATCAGTTTGATCATGCAATCTTTGAAGCAACCCCTTGGTAATAGACTTAGACAAAATTTCAGTCTGTTCACTGGAGCTCACAAGAATGTTGTTCTGAGCAAGTATGCCTTGTATCAAACAGGGGAACACAAGCAAGTAGTAATCCGAGTGATGGGAACCAATTTGAATGATTGTTCTATATGCTAGCAGTCCAAAGTTTACTGGTCTATTAGTTCGTAAACAAAAGAGAAGTTTCATTCTATCTTCCCGAATCTGATTTTGATGGGAAGAAGGAAGGCAATTAAACTGGGCTATCTTGTGTAACACTCGATATTGCTTTCTAAGATATTTCTGGTCAAGACCATCTATGGGTTTCCATTCGATATCTGTTCGACCAGTTACTTCCTTAACTATTTCAGCCATGTTAAACTCTTCATCTACAGAATGCATGTTGCCTATTGGAATTTCTAGAAAAGAGTTTATGACATTGGGAGAGAATTTCACAAACTTCCCTCGACAGTAAACCTTATGGTAATGAAAACTTTTAGGATCATCAATGGCACTTGAAATGTTAGCATAGAATTCCTGAATCAAAGTTTTTACAGGAGGAAGAAAGTTTGATACCGTTCGAGTCCATTAATTGGACTCAATCATTTCACTGACACCATATGAGTTGAAGTCCGAGAGTTTCACAGGCCTTTCTAACTGTAACTTCCTCTGTGAAGTAACCTTATCAAACTTCTGTTTGACTGCAGCCATGAGAAATTTGTTGTATTTTGGCTTGATCTTCTCCTTAATTTTCTTCATTGGTACTTGTTCGTCCTTGTTGATGGCTGGATCGACTGCACTCTTTGCCTGTTTGTGTTACGTAGGAGACGACTAACTACTGTTACTACTATCGTGACTGGAGTCGTTTGAAGAAGAAGCACTAGCTGTCGAGTTTGAGGTTGCCATAGCTAGGGTTTCTAAATTGCAGAAGGTTTTTCAGAACCGAAATAGAGAGCCAACATGCAGGACAGGGAAGCAACTATGGATGAGGGATTATATGAACATGAGAATCCCAAATACTATTTGTTATATATACTAGGCCGATTTTTAAGGAATTTTTTATTTTCAACAAAAATCAATTAATGACTTTCCTTTCCAAAAAAAACTGTTTAATAACTCCTTCAAGACACATCAATTCAAATTTGAATTATATTTAAATAAGGAATACTAATAGAATAAGGATTCCCGCCATTGAGACTTCTCCCTCTTAATTCAACGATGCTTACCTGGCAAAATTTTGACACATGGACACACAAGTGACTTATATTTAAGATAAAAACATAGGCCATTGTTATGAAAAACGTAACAGAACACAATTAACAATATCATAACAGTAATATCTGAATTATCATATATCTCATTCTAAGAAAGCATATTTTTGGAGCTGTTCACACATTAGAGCATATTTTGAATCTATTGAGTGGACAACTTGAGCATGCTTCTTACACACACAAAAGTTGACTTCAATGGAAACTTTACTAGTTTAATATAGTAGCTTTCACACAATATAGAGGTAGCCCTTTTCATATGAGTGGGTGACCTCAACATATTTCCTAGATACCCTGAGGTTACTCTCAATGATGGCTTTCACACATCATATATTAGTAGCCCTCACTGTATTTTTCATTTTAACTCAGTATCTAGTACAAATTTTATACCATAGCTCAAACATGCTAATTTAGAAGGAAACTTATGATACTACAGATATGAATAACATGACAGTGTACTATGATTACTCACATAACTGACAAATACCTAATGCTTTTCTCAGATTTTCAAACCTTTTTGTGTCCAATGCCTTACTGAACAAGTCAACTAATTGTTTATCAGTGGAGATGTGCTCAATGTGTATCACCTTAGATTCTACTAGTTCCCTTATAAAATGGTATCTAATATCAATGTGTTTTGTTTTAGAATGCTAAACAGGATTTTTGGAAATATTTATAGCACTAGTATTGTCACAAAACACAGTTATAGGCTTTTGTTCAATACCATAATCACTCAATATCTGCTTCATCCATAATAGTTGTGTACAATAACTCCCTGCTACTATGTATTCGGCTTCTACTGTAGATAAAGAAATTGAATTCTGCTTCTTGTTGTGCCATGATACCAAGTTAGTACCAAGATAAAAACAACCTCATAAAGTACTTTTTCTGTCATCTGCATTTCCTGCCCAATCTGCATCACTGAACCCTGCAAGGCAATCATTTGTATCTTTAGAAAACCATATCCCATAATCACATGTTCCATGAACATACCTGATTATTCTCTTGGCTGCTGCAAGATGTGATTCTTTGGGATTTGCTTGAAACCTTGCACAAAATCCTACACTAAAGCTTAAATCTAGTCTGCTTGCTGTGAGGTATAGTAGGCTGCCAATAATGCTTCTGTACAAGCTTGCATCAACATCTTTTCCTGCATTATCTTTTGAAAGTTTTAGATTAGTACTGATAAGAGTTTTCATTGGTTTTGCATTTTCAAGCCCAAACTTCTTTACAAGATTTTTGGCATATTTTGATTGAGATATAAATATCCCATCATTCATTTGCTTAACCTGTAATCCAAGAAAGAAATTTAATTCTCCTACCATGCTCATCTCAAACTCTTCCTGCATCAACTTAACAAACTCATTAATTTTGCTTTTGTTAGTTGATCCGAAAACAATGTCATCAACATATATTTTAGCAATAATAAAATAGGTTGATGCATGTTTGATAAACAAGGTCTTATCATTGCTGCCTCTTTTATAACCTCTGTTGATCAAAAAATTTGTCAACCTTTCATAACAAGCTCTAGGAGCTTGTTTCAAACCATACAAAGCTTTGTGCAATCTGTACACAAAATCAGGATGTTTAGGATCTTTAAATCCTTTAGGCTATTCAACAAAGACTTCTTCATTGAGATAGCAATTTAAAAATGCTGTTTTAACATCCATTTGGTACAACTTAAAATCAAGCAAACACGCAATTGCAAGTAGTAATCTGATTGACTCAAGTCTAGCTACAGGTGCAAAGGTCTCATCAAAGTCTATGCCTTCAACTTGTGTGTAACCTTGTGCAACTAACCTAGCTTTATTCCTTACTACTTGACCACTTTCATCAGTTTTATTTTTAAAAATCCATTTAGTTCTAATGGCATTTGTACCTTCTGGTCTAGGAACTAGTTCCCATACTTCATTCCTTTTAAACTGATTAAGTTTATCTTGCATAGCTTGAATCCACACCTCTTCTTTTAAAGCTTCTTTCACATTTTTTGGCTCAACTAAAGACACATAACATGCAAACCTTACTTGATTTCTTACCTTGCTTCGGGTTTTCATCATGCCATCTGGTGTTCCAATGATAGAACTTGTTGGATGTGCCTTCTGAATCCATATGGGTGGATCTTTGTTTTCATCTTCATTCCTGATTGAATTTTTGTTCAAATCTGAGTTGTCAGATGTTACTGTTATATGAGGTGTAACAGCAGCTGTTTCCTCCTTCATAACAACATCTTCCTTTTTACTGTTGTCTGAATCTGATTTTTTTGTATCTTCTATGAAGCTTGTTATGTTTTCCTCTTGTGAGTACTTTGCACATCAAGGTCATCAAATACTACGTTTGCAGATCCCATGACTGCCTCAGTTCTCAGATTGTAAACTCGAAATGCTTTGCTGTTTCGAGCATATCCCACGAAGACTCTTTCATCACTCCTTGGATCTAATTTTCCTAATAGTTCTCTATCGTTTAAGATGTAACACCTACATCCAAAGACATGAAAGTATTTCAAATTAGGTTTTCTTCCTTTCAAAATTTCATAACGTGTCTGGTTAGAGCCAGGTCTAAGAAAAACTCTATTTGAAATATAACAAGCAGTGCTTATTGCTTCAGCCCATAGCCTTTTTGTCAACTTCTTGCTATTGAGCATCACTCTTGCCATCTCTTGAAGAGTTCTATTCTTCCTCTCCACAATGTCATTCAGTTCAGGGGTTTTGGGAGCTGAAAATTCATGATCAATTCCATGATATTTGCAAAAGTCAGCATAGCTAACATTTTCAAACTCCTTGCCATGATCACTTCTTATTCTCACAATCCTTCCAATGTTCCTATTTTGCTCATTTTCAAGCTTAACACAAAGGTTCCTGAAAGCATCAAAATTGTCAGATTTTTCTTTAATGAAATCCACCCAAGTAAATCTAGAAAAATCATCCACACAAACAAATATATATCTCTTACCTGTAATACTTTCAATTTGCATAGGACCCATAAGATCCATATGAAGCAAATCAAGTATCTTAGAAGTGCTAAGATGTGGATTTGATTTGTGTGAACTTCTGATTTGTTTTCCCATTTGACATGGTCCATAAATTTTATCAATTTTGTCATCAAGTTTAGGAACTCCTCTTACAGCACCTAACTTAGTTAATTTAACCAAGTCTTTGTAATTTAAGTGTCCTAATTTTTGATGCCACAATTCTAAATCCGAAATCCTAGCATGAAATGCAATTTCTACTAAATAACAGTTATCCAAAGATCTATTACCTTCTAGAATGCATTTACCAAAATTATCAAAGACCATGCATTTGTTTTGTGTGAAGTTAACAGTATACTTTTCATCACAAATCTGACTAATGCTTATAAGATTAGCTTTCAAATCTTCCACTAGAAGGACGTTTTTAAAATTGGGTAGGCCTTTGACATTCAAAGTGCCTTTACCAATGATCTTACTTGTTGCTCCATCTCCAAAGGTGACATTTCCATCCCTGCATGCTTTAAAGTTTGTCAAAAATAATTTATTTCCAGTCATGTGCCTGGAACAACCGCTGTCAAAATACCACAAATCATTAGATGCATGATTAAGTGCAGTAAAGGCAATATGAGATACTGTTTTGTCTTTCTTAACCCACTGCTGTTGTGATTTTGATAACGGTTTAAATTTTTTTGACCTTTTATGCAAAAGATTCAACAATTTAAAGCATCTAGGCCTAATATGTCCCTTTTTACCACAAAAATAGCAAATAGGAATGAACTTCCTAACCTTTTCAGGACTGGACTTGAACGAACTTAGAGGGGAAACAAATGTTTCACTGCTCTTGGAATTAGGACTTGACTTTAAAGAGTTCAGTTAAAAATTCTTACCTGATGTTGAGGCTTTCACAAAAACTGTTTTTGATGAAGATGCAATATTACCTTCTGTGTATCCCAATCCATGTTTGTTAGAGTTGTCTCTTCCAAGACTCAAGACCTGATAAAGTTTGGCTGCTCCAATTTTTAGTTGATCAACAAACTTCTTGCTTTCAATCAGTTCTATTGTGATTTTCTCAATGTGTACTGTTTTGTCTGTCAAAACAGTTTCAAGTTCGGTGATGTGGTTTTCAACAAAAGCTTTTTCACATTTCAGAACTTCAATCTCCCTTTTCAAAGTGTTGATTTCTTCTTTTTGACTCAGCCATTCACCATAGAGTGCATTGTATGTTTCTTACAACTCTTTATAATATTCTGGTCCATCTTCATCATCTGAATGATTAACACTGTCTTGACAATCTTTTGTTATGTCTGACATAACAGCCTTTCCTTTATCTACTGCAGATGCTGCAAATGCAACAAAATTGCTCATGCAATCTTGGTCTTCTGACTCCGATTCTGATTCATCACTCCAGGTTGCTGTCAGCCATTTGTTTTTCTTTTTGAGATTAGCACATTCAGATTGAATATGCCCATAACCAGAACATTCATAGCATTGAATCGGTCCTTTCTTTTCAGGTTGTTTCGGTTTCTTTTTATCACTCTCCTTGCTGAATTTTCTAAACTTTTCTTCACTTGAGTTTGATGGTTTTCCTTGATTCTTTTTCCTGAAATTTCTTTTCATGAACTTGACATAATTTCTTGTTAGAAAAGCAATTTGTTTAGAATCAGTTTCATCAAGCTCATCACTACATTCATCATCAGATTTTTCAGCTTTCACATTAAATGCAATACTTTTACCTTTTTGTTTCCGAGTACTTTGATTTATTTCAAAGTTTTGGAGAATACCAATCAGTTTATCAACTCTCATTTCATCAGTGTTTTTAACTTCCTCAATGGTTGATATTTTAGGTTGAAACTTATCTGGGACAGACCTAATTATCTTACTAACAACTTCTGCATCAGTAAATTTTTTGCCAAGCATGTATGCTGAGTTTGTAATATGACATATCTTGGAGTAAAAATCAGAAATTGATTCATCCTCATACATCATCAGATTTTCAAATTGAGAATTCAGCCTCATTAATTTAGATCTTTTAACTGATGTAGTACCTTCATGTTTTACCTCAAGTATGTCCCATGCTTCTTTGGCCACATTGCATCCAGAAATCTGTCCGAAGTTGTTTAAGTCTAGTGCAGCAAAGATTGCATTAAGAGCCTTGGAGTTCCAACTGGATCGTCTGTATTCTTCATCAGACCATTCGTCCTCTGGTTTTGGTTCGGCATTACCAAAAGCATTCAACTTTGTTGGCGGTGTCCATCCCCTAAGTACACTCGTCCATGCCCTGTCATCAAGAGACTTGATATACATCATCATTCTTACCTTCCAATATGGATAATTGTTGTCACCGAGAATAGATGGTTGAGTTCCAGATCCTCCATTGCGAATAAACTCCATCCCTCCAGATCAACACGATCGTTTTCTTCACTTGTCTATCAGTGAACCCGCTCTGATACCAATTGAAAGTTCTGGAGGTATGCAGTTATAAATAACAACACAGTAAACTGTAATGTAAATCGACACAGGAGGATTTTTACGTGGTTCGGTTATAAAAGACTACGTCCACGGACAGCTATAGAGTTGTAATTCACTATGCTCTTGTTTGTACAATCTTTAGGACCTTTTACAGTACTGACTCACTCTCACGCACAGACCTAATCTTTGACAAACAAAATCTTCGCAAAGATCCTAAACACTAGTGACACTGCTCACCCTCTGTCATATATAAACAGAACGCTGTTAAGTTATACATAACACCGGATGTCTGACACAGAATTACATAAACACTCAACCCTCAAGTTTTCCTAAGTGTCTACTAACTCACTCAGTGATGCGTTCGAAACTAGCAAGTATACTAGTCGCACAAGTAATAAAGTGATGAGTAAGATATCGTTCCCACGAGGATTGATTCTAATTGAATTTGTTATTTTCAGCAACAATAAACTAAATAAGGGGGGTTTTGTTGATGATTAACTAAATGAATAAGAATGCAAATGAAGAATAACAAAACAGAAAGTTAATTTGAGTGAAAAATCAATGAGAGAAACCTGGTTAAGGGATCCTTCTCTGCCACAAGATATGGATTTGCGAATTAATCATAGAATTGTCATCCAATTACACCATTGAAATTATCAACCGTAGATAACAACAAGCTCTGTTATCCCAATCTTTCCTTACTTTGTTGTTAAATAAAACAAGCTCTTTATTTAATCTCTATCCATTAAACAACCTAGAACAAGCTCTCTAAGTTTAATTCAATGGAAGCATTACGATAAGAAAGATAGGTTGATCTAAGCAATAATCACACAAGTTCGGATTATTTAACCTAGGTTGTATTTTCCAATTGCAATCTCTGATCACAATTTTGCTACTAATGATTAGAAATTCAAGACAATTACGGATCAAGATTTCTAGTCTAGCAATAGACAACAACCAGATTATATTCAGTTGGCCAGCCCAAATTGATGCGTTCGAAACTAGCAAGTATACTAGTCGCACAAGTAATAAAGTGATAAGTAAGATATCGTTCCCACGAGGATTGATTCTAATTGAATTTGTTATTCGAAAGAAACAATAAACTAAATGAGGGGGGTTTTGTTGATTGATTAACTAGATGAAATATTAATGCAAGTAAAGAATAACACAAAGCAAATTTAAACAGATTGAAAAATCAATGAGAGAAACCTGGTTAAGGGATCCTTCTCTACCACAAGATATGGATTTGCGAATTAATTGTAGAATTGTCATCCAATTACAGCATTGAAATTATCAACCGTAGATAACAACAAGCTCTGTTATCCCAATCTTTCCTTACTTTGTTGTTAAATAAAACAGGCTCTTTATTTAATCTCTATCCATTAAACAACCTAGAACAAGCTCTCTAAATTTAATTCAATGGATGCATTACGATAAGAAAGATAGGTTGATCTAAGCAATAAACACACAAGCTCGGATTATTTAACTTAGGTTGTATTCTCCAATTGCAATCTCTGATCACAATTTTGCTACTAAGGATTAGAAATTCAAGACAATTACGGATCAAGATTTCTAGTCTAGCAATAGACAACAACCAGATTATATTCAGTTGGCCATTCGAAATACAATCCAGCAAGCAATCATAAGCATTAGATATAGGAAAATACAAGCAAATTCAATTAGAGAATTGGATAACAACTTCTTGCACAATCAACTTACAAAAACCATATCAGGGGCTTTGAAATCACCCTCAACCAATTCAGATTCAGTTACACATGTTTAAGAACGTGGTAAATACAATACAACATGGAGACATTCCAGAAAATGAAAGGGAAGGGAAAAACTTAGCAAATTTGATGTAATTCTCTTTGGATTGTAGTTCTTCCTCTTTCCAAGCTTCCTTTCTCCTTCAAGAACTCTAGGAGATGAAAGAATTCCAAAGCTGCAGCCTCCACCACGTTCTCCCCTCTTCAAGTTATGAAAATAAAACCCTAAAATGTGTTTAAATACTCTGCTATAGTAACGTGCTACAGTGTCCCGTATTATACATGCTACAGTGATGTGTGGAATTACATTTCCACACTTCTCACACTGTTTTGATTACAACTTTCGGTACCACTGAATGGATTCATAAACCGTAAATTTCTCCAAAAAGTAGACTTCGAGAGCTTTTCAACGGTATATGATATGTCATCGGGTTCATTGTATATCAATACAATAAATCCGAGAAGATGGTTGACTAGCAGAGGTGAAAATGAAGGGTTTTACTCCATTTTTGTGCAAGTTGCTCCAAAACTCCTACAAACATCAAAACACACAAAACATAAAAATACCAAGGAATATAGCAAAGAAACATGGACGAATTGATATGAAAATGATATATAAATAGACCATTATCACAAATACAATCAGCAAGCAATCATAAGCATTAGATATGGGAAAATGCAAGCAACTTCAATTAGAGAATTGGATAACAATTTCTTACACAATCAACCCACAAAAACCATATCAAGGGCTTTGAAATCACCCTCAACCAATTCAGATTCAGTTACACATGTTCAAAAACGTCATCAATACAATACAATACATAAAAATTCCAGAAGATGAAAGGGAAATGATAAACTTAGCAAATCTGATGAAATCTCTTAGGATTTGTAGTTCTTCCTCTTTCCAAGCCTTCAATCTCCTTCAAGAACTCCAAGAGATGAGAGAAATCCAAAGATGCAGCCTCTAACACGTTCTCCCCTCTTCAAGTTATTCAAATACAACCCTAAAATGTGTTTATATACTATGCTACAGTAACCTGTTACAGTGTCCCGTATTATACATGCTAGAGTGATTTGTGGAATTACATTTCTACACTTCTCACACTGTTTTGATTATAACTTTCAGTACACTGAATGGATTTATGAACCGTAAATTTCTCTAGAAAATAGACTTCGAGAGCTTTCCAACGGTATATAACATGTTATCCGATTCATTGTATATTAATACAATTAAATCCGAGAGATGGTTGACTAGCAGAGGTGAAAATGAAGGGTTTTACTTCACCTTGGTGCAAGTTCCTCCAAAACTCCTACAAACATCAAAACCACACAAAAACATAAAAATACCAAGGATTATAGCAAAGAAACATAGATGAATTGATATGAAAATGATACATAAATGGACACCTATCAAATTCCCCCACACTTAAACTTTGCTAGTCCTCGAGCAACTACGACGCTATGAAACAAAACTAAATCGAAACAGATTCAAAGAAAAAATTAAAACACACATGTTTTAACTTGCAAATAGGCCTCAAAGATTGTACTTAATTATAACCCAAGGAAAACTTCAAAATAATGCATTTGATCAAGAATCTCATTACAAAGATTAGCTTCGCTCTACTTCAATTCCTCAAGTGTGTGTGTGTAGAGCCATTCTCACCTAATCACTTGTAATCCTGATGAGTTTATGCATAAAAATGAATCATATTTAATAGTGAAGATGTGTGTATAAATGAACTCCATAGGCCTGCTTTTCAAGTCACTCTCCACTAATGTAGACATGCACAACACCAAGGATCAAGCAGGACTTTATTAAGCTTGTAACGTTTGGCTTGGGTGAAGGTATGATAAAGGATAATAATTTGGCTCAAATCACCCACAAAAACATAAATCATTCAAGACTATGTAGAGCTCAACCCTATAACACAACTTTATTTCAATTCACCAGGTTACTCCCCCAAACTTATTTAGAACACTCAATCTTCTTCTTTTTTTTTTTTGTAGAAAACAAAAGAAACTACACCCCCATACTTTGTTATTTCATTCTTTTTAAGAACACCCAAGGGTATAGATCTCTTTTTCTTCTTTTTTTTTTTCTTTAACTGCAATTCCCCTCCCCCATACTTAAACAACACATTGTCCTCAATGTTTAAGTACGTGGAAGATAAGTACAGATTGTTTTTTTTTTTTTTGCTCTTTTTTTTTAACAAATATAATAAAACTCACTTGCATTGCTCATGGCACAATCCAACCTCCTCTAACTTCCCAAAACCAGAACATAATTCAAAATGTCATCGTGAATGATCTACATGCTCATAGGTAAGGGACAAACTGTTTGGAAAAAAAATTCATTTAAGGTTAGGAAATCTTTTTAGTGAGTTAACAAAAAAAAAGCTTACAAAGGCTCAAAGGGGTAACTAGGGATCAATTTCAATCAAGGTTGGCTATTAAGGCTCAAACGGTCCAAAGATGGCCTAAATCATTTCCTCAATATTGCACAGTATAGGATTTCGCCTCGAGTGACTATCAAACAAGTTCTAGAATTCATTGAAATCTGAAGAAACATTTAAATTACATAAACTTTCTCAAAGTGAACAAAAAACTCAGTGATAATAGCTCAGTGCTCAATGTTGCGCAAGGAATCAAAAGCAAAGCGAAAACCAATAAATATTTCAAGCACACAGATCCAGGCATCATTTATCATTTTCCAAGAGTTATTTTTAATTCAATCATTATCTTATCATCGACCC
Source organism: Boswellia sacra (assembly GCA_013180625.2). Classification (NCBI taxonomy): domain Eukaryota; kingdom Viridiplantae; phylum Streptophyta; class Magnoliopsida; order Sapindales; family Burseraceae; genus Boswellia; species Boswellia sacra. The sequence continues at coordinate 9,036 of SNVD02009026.1, read as the reverse complement.
ACAAAATGCAAGAAAAGAGGTACGTGGCGTTGTTACACCTGAGTCAAGATTGTATATTTCAACAACCTTAGGACCAGTAGCCCGCAGACTTAAGGTTTCCAGCCTATATACCTTTATTATGAAAGAACAAAACAAGAAACAAGACACTTCAAATAACATGAAATAAAAAAACTACAGATTTATTTAGAGAGAATGCGTTTCAAGGGTTAAAGAAACCCCATATTCTGCCATTCTCAGGTTTTTCCACAATTTTTTTTTAAATCGAAACTGATAAAGACGAAAACACATAACAACTCTAAATTACGTAAAACTAAACTTACTCATAAAACAACAAAGTCCAACAAGTCAGCAAACACAAACAAGTCAGTTAGAATGGGTATAAAAAGTTTAGAAGTTAGCCTCCTTATTCAGCCATTATGGATTGAAGAGATCCACAATGCGTTTCAAGAGGACTTGAACTTTTTAAGCCACCACTCTAAAATCTAAGATTAGAAAATATTACCTGGAACGAAAGAAATAACCTGAAAAAACTCAAAAGAAATAACATGAAAAATCTCAAATAAATACAATAAAAAGAAAGCAAACAAAAGTGAAGCAAACCAGCAGATAAAGATTACAGATGGAGCGCTAAATCCGGTTTACGCCTTTTATTGCCTTCCGCAAACCAATCTATCCGAGCTATTATTGGATTAGGCGAATAGACGAATGCTTGTAATTTGTCAATTAACTCCCCTGCAGTTGAAGCTGTAACCAGGCTTTGCCTCGCTGACTGTGAGATGAAGTTTTTTTCTACTGCTTGATCAAGAAAAGACAACAAACCATCAAAAAAAATATTGACATTTAACAAACCAATGGGTTTCCGATGGATGTTTAGCTGTGCCCAAGAGGTGATTTGAAATATCTCCTCTAATGTACCATAACCACCGGGCAAAGCTATAAATGCATCAGATTTAATGACCATATGTGCAATACACTCATGCATGCTAAGAACTTAACTCTTCCCCCATTGGTTGCCCTATGATATCTCGCACAGCTATGGTTTAGGAATAATGCGAGAAACTTTACCTTCTCCTAATGATTCAGCTGTCGACAACACACCCAGTTAACCCAGCCTACCCCCTCCGTAAATCAATGAATACCCCTCGCAGCTAATGTCCTACCAAGATCAAGAGCTGCTGTTGTAAACTCTCCATCTTTACCAAATTGCGATCCACAAAATACGCATATATTTTGGAACGCCGAATTGTGGTTTTCCTCTCCATTTCTACAGTCTCTAACTTGTGTAAGACAATGATACACGTTAGTAATATGCTTTTCAAGTGTAAAACAGGTTTAATCCTGACAGTAAAATATGGAAAGGATATATAAACACGTAAAAATCTCAAATTTGACACATGGGGACATCATTTCGGTGGGGGTTGCTCGATGCAGATTTATCGCCCCAAGATTTGAAAAAATGAGATATGCTTTCGGCGGGGTTTGACAAAACCTACACACTTGTCTCCCACGTGAAGCATGGAAAATGGACATACACTTTCGGCGGGGTTTGACAAAACCGCCACACTTGTCTCCCACGTGTATTTATGCCATAGGGTAGTCATATGGTTGGTCAAAAAGAAAACTTGAAATTAAAACAAACAACAACAATACAAAAACAACATTGATAATCAGATCAAATGAAACAAGAAAAAAAATTCGATAGCAACAACACACATTCAAGTATACAAGTAGTTGTGATTGTGGCTCACATCTTCCTCTGGTTTTACGTCCAGTAACGGCTAAAACGCCTTCTATGAGTCGGGGATTTGCTTCCCATCCAGTTTTCTTATAAACTGGCAAACAGGGTCGTTTTTAGTCAGATTCCCTAGACTATAACACTGCAATTCATCACGAAATTGTGTCCATAGATTAAGCAATTCACGCTGAACAAGTCCACAAGAATGTGACTCAAGAGTTAATAAAACATTATCCAGCGACTCATTACTCAGACCATTCTTAATAAATGACAGTTTATCTTCTCTATTTCTGGACACAAAACCTAATGAACGACAAGTCTGGTTACAATTCCATCTAGCACATTTATAACATACTTGTAACCTTTTCGCTCTTCGCCTCTTGGCGTAGTAGCTCTTTCCTAGACCAGGCATGTATTTTGCGAGATTAATGTCCGGCTCACCGGACAATCTCACCTTGGCTTCGATAAGCCATCGGATATCAGCAGGCACATTTAGGAGCATCAATGCCCAAAGTCTAGTCATCCGTACTTTATAAATTTTAAACACAGCATTTTGAGGAAGTGAAGGGAAATATTTACGAAGGTTCGATAGAAAGATATCAGCATCCATTGAAGAGGAGAAAATAAGAGATATTATCGATAATGCAATTGAGTTTGTTCTTCCCCCAGATATGCACGTTTCAAACCTTCGGACAATGGCTTCAACTCCCATTTGAATGTTTTCTCAAGCTGTTGCACAACTGAACTCGAAGCACGGAATAATCAAATTAAACACAAGAAAAGAAAATAAAAGAAAAGAAAATAGAGACACATAAAAGAAATAAAAACACAAGAGCAAATGAAAGTCAAAAACAAACAACAAAGCAAATGAGACAAATGGCAAAGAGAGATAAAACCTGATCAATTATAATAGCCCATGAGAGGAATCTCCTCGAAACACAAAAATTGATCGTTACTACCTTCTTTTCTTTGTCTCTTTTTATTTATGTTTCAAAAACATTGGGTTTCCTCCCAATAAGCGCTTGGTTTAACGTCCTCAGCCTGACGTTACTTGCCATCACCCATCAAGATAAGCTGGCTCGTAGAGAGGTACCTCCTCGATGTCCTGCATCACTGAATTCTCATAGTAAGGCTTCAACCTGTGCCCATTCACCTTGAACACTTTGTCCGTTTTTAAGCTCTTGATTTCCACTGCACCATGAGGAAAAACATTAGTAATAACAAAAGGTCCAAACCATCGAGATCGTAACTTACCTGGAAATAACTTGAGGCGAGAATGAAATAAAAGAACTTTCTGTCCCACTTCAAAATTCTTCCTGGAGATCATTTTATCATGAAATGCCTTAGTTCTCTCCTTGTAAATTCTGGAATTCTCATAGGCATCATTTCTAAGTTCTTCCAATTCTTGCAGTTGAAGCTTCCTTTGTTCTCCAGCAGCATCCATCTCCATGTTACAAAGCTTTACTGCCCACCATGCTTTGTGTTCGAGCTCTACTGGAAGGTGACATGGCTTACCATAAACTAACCTATACGGAGACATACCAATAGGTGTCTTGTAAGCAGTTCGGTATACCCAAAGTGCATCATTAAGTCGTAGGCTCCAATCTTTTCTATTCGGATTCACTGTCTTCTCAAGAATGGACTTAACTTCCTGATTTGAAACTTCAACTTGACCACTAGTTTGTGGATGATATGCAGTAGACACCTTGTGAGTGATGTTGTATTTCTTGAGCAAGGCTTCAAATGATCAGTTGTAGAAGTGTGTCCCTCTGTCGCTAATCATGGCTCTTGGTGTTCCAAATCTTGCAAAAATGTTAGATTTCACAAAATCTACAACAACTTTAGAATCATTAGTTCTCGTAGCTTTTGCTTCCACCCATTTAGAAACATAATCCACAGCAAGTATAATGTAAACATTACCAAAAGATGAAGGAAAAGGACCCATGAAATCAATACCCCACACATCAAAAATCTCAACAATAAGTATAGGGGTTTGTGGCATTTGATTTTTGGCACTTAAATTACCTGTCCTTTGACAACGGTCACAAGCTTTGCAGAATAGATATGCATCTTTGAACAATGATGGCCAGTAGAATCCACAATCAAGAACTTTGAGGGCTGTTCTTTTTGGTCTGAAGTGACCTCCACATGTATAAGAATGACAAAAGGTTAAAATTGAATTAAATTCAGATTCAGAAACGCACCTTCTTATCACTTGGTCAGAACAATGCTTCCATAAGTACGGATCATCCCATATGTAATACTTGGCAATGTTCTTGATCTTGTCTCTTTGAGCTCGAGTCAAGTCATGTGGTAGCTTCTTGGTAACTAAGTAGTTGACAATATCTGCATACCAAGGGGCTACTACATGTCGAGACAGCAATTGTTCATCCGGAAAACTTTCTTGTAATGGCAGTACATCCTCATCATGGACAATGCGACTGAGATGGTCTGCAACTAAGTTTTCACTTCCCTTCTTATCTTTGATCTCCAAGTCAAATTCCTTTAAAAGGAGTATCCACCTGATAAGCCTTGATTTAGCATCTTTCTTTGTGAGCAAGTACCTCAAAGCTGCATGATCAGAATAAACGGTTACTTTAGTACCAATCAAATACGAACGAAATTTTTCTAAAGCAAAAATAATCGCCAGGAGCTCTTTCTCAGTTGTAGAATAATTAAGCTGAGCATCATTTAAAGTTCGAGATGCATAGTAAATGGCATGTGGAATTCTGCCAATTCGTTGACCCAAAATGGCACCCACAACGTAGTTACTTGCATCGCACATGATCTCGAATGGATGATCCCAATTCGGAGATTGGATTACTGGAGCCGAAGTCAAGAGTTCCTTCAGTTTCTCAAATGCCTCTTTGCATTTCGTATCAAATTCAAAGGCCACATCATTCTGTAATAATCTGCATAGGGGCAATGCTATCTTCGAGAAATCTTTGATGAATCTATGATAAAAACCTGCATGACCAAGAAACGAACGAATATCCCGCACACTTGTGGGAGATGGTAAGGAACATATAAGATCTATCTTGGATTTATCCACCTCTATACCCTTAGCAGAAATAACATGTCCCAAAACTATACCTTACATTTCTCCCAATTCAGAACAAGGTTAGTTTCTATACATCTTTGAAGTATAAGGGTAAGGTTGTCAAGGCATTTATCAAAAGAATCACCAAAAACACTAAAGTCATCCATAAATACCTCAATAATGTTCTCAACATAATCAGAGAAAATACTTACCATACAAATTTGGAAAGTGCAGTGGCATTGCGAAAGACCATGCATGCGTCGATAGCAATTGCTGCGTTCGAAACTAGCCAATTATACTATCGCACAAGTATAAAGTGATGAGTGAGATATCGTTCCCACGAGGATTGATTCTAATTAAATTTGTTATTTTTCAGCAACAATAAACTAAATATTGGGGGTTTTGTTGAATGATTAATTAAACTGAATACGAAGGCAAATAAAGAATAACACAACACAATATTAAATGAATTGAAAATTCAATGAGAGACCCTTGGTTAAGGGTTCTTTCTCTGCCACAAGATATGAATTTGTGAATTAACATAGAATTGTAATCCAATTACAGCATTGAAGTTATCAACCGTAGATAACAACAAGCTCTGTTTTCCCAATCTTTCCTTACTTTGTTGTTAAATAAAACAAGCTCTTTATTTAATCTCTATCCATTAAACAACCTAGAACAAGCTCTCTAAGTTTAATTCAATAGAAGCTTTACGATGAGAAAGATAGGTTGATCTAAGCAATAATCACACAAGTTCGGATTATTTAACCTAGGTTGTATTTTCCAATTGCAATCTCTGATAACATTTTTGCTACTAATGATTGGAAATTCATGACAATTACGGATCAAGATTTCTAATCTAGCAATAGACAACAACTGATTTTATTCAGTTGGCCATTCCAAATACAATCAGTAAGCAATCATAAGCATTAGATATGGGAAAATACAAGCAACTTCATTTAGAGAATTGGATAACAATTTCTTACACAATCAACTCACAAAATCCATATCAAGGGCTTTGAAATCACCCTCAACCAATTCAAATTTAGTTACACATATTCAATCAGAATAACAAATACAATACAGAGAAATTCCAGAATTGAAAAGGACAGAAAGAACTTAGCAAATTCTTTGAAAATCTTCTTTGTAGATGAATCTTCTTTGAATTGTAGTTCATCCTCTTTCAAAATCTTCTTTCTCCTTCAAGAACTCCAAGGGATGAGAGAAATCCAAAAATGCAGCCTCCTCCCACGTTTTCCCCTCTTCAAGTTATGAAAATAAAACCCTAAAATGTGTTTAAATACTCTGCTACAGTAACTAGCTACAGTAACTAGCTACTTAATAACATGCTACAGTGATATATGGAATTACAAATATACACTTCTCATACCATTTTTATCACAACTTTCGGTACACTACATAAATTCGTGAACCGTAAATTTCTCCAGAAAATAGACTTCGAGAGCTTTTCAATGTTATATAGAATGTTATCCGGTTAATTGTATATCGATACAATCAACTCCAAGAAATTGGTTGACTAGCAGAGGTGGAAATGAAGGGTTTTACTCCAATTTTGTGTAAGTTCCTCCAAAACTCCTACAAACATCAAAAACCACACAAAAACATAAAAATACCAAGGAATATAGCAAAGAACATGGACGAATTGATATGAAAATGATATATAAATAGACACTTATCAAATTCCCCCACACTTAGACTTTGCTATTCCTCGAGCAACTACGACAATGTGAAATAAAACTAAACCGAAACAGAATCAACAAAAAATTAAAACACACAAATGCTTCATCTTGCAAATAGGCCTCAAAGATTGTACTTAATTATAACCCAAGGAAAACTTCAAAATAATGCGCTTGATCAAGAATTTCATCTCAAGGATTAGTTTCGCTTCACTTCAATTCCTCAAGTGTGTGTGTGTAGAGCCATTCTCACCTAATCACTTGTAACCCGGATGAGTTTATGCATACAAAATGAATCATATTTAATATTGAAGATGTGTGTATAAATGAACTCCATAGGCCTGCTTTTCAAGTCACTCTCCACTAATGTAGACATGCACCACATCAAGGATCAAGTAGGACTTTATTAAGCTTGTAACGTTTGGCTTGGGTGAAGGTATGATAAAGGATAATAATTTGGCTCAAATCACCCAAAAACACATAAATCATTCAAGACTATGTAGAGCTCAACCCTATAACACAACTTCATTTCAATTCACCAGGTTACTCCCCAAACTTATTTAGAACACTCAATCTTTTTTTTTTTTTTTTGTAGAAAACAAAAGAAAACTACACCCCCAAACTTTGTTGTTTCATTCTTTTTAAGAACACTTAAGGGTATAGATCTCTTATTCTTCTTCTTTTTTTTTCTTCTTTTTTTTTATTACACTTCCCCTCCCCCACACTTAAACAACACATTGTCCTCAATGTGTAAGTACGTGCACGATAAGTACAGATTAGTTTTTTTTTCTATTTTTCTTTTTTTTTAAACACAATAGAACTCACTTGTATTGCTCATGACACATCCCAACCTCGTCTAACTTCCCAAAACCAGAACATAGCTCAAAATTTAATTATGAACGATCTACATGCTCATAGGTAAGGGATAAACTGTTTGGAATAAATTCATTTGAGGTTAGGAAATCTTTTAGTGAGTTAACAAAAAAAAGGCTTACAAAGGCTCAAAGGGGTAACTAGGGATCAATTTCAGTCAAGGTTGGCTATTAAGGCTCAAACGGTCCAAAGATGGCCTAAATCATTTCCCCAATGTTGCACAGTCTAGGATTTCGCCTCGAGTGACCATCAAACAAGTTCTAGAATTAATTGAAATCTGAAGAAACATTTAAATTACATAAACTTTCTCTAAGTGAACAAATAACTCAGTGATAATAGCTCAGTGCTCAATGTTGCGCAAGGAATCAAAAGCAAAGCGAAAACCAATACATTTCAAGCACACAGATCCATGCATCATTTATCATTTTCCAAGAGTTATTCTTAATTCAATCATTATCTTATCATCGACACACAAAATGCAAGAAAGGACAACAATTTATCCTTTCTCCAAACCAATTTATCCGAACCATTGTTGGATCAGGTGAATAGATGAATTCTTGTAGTTTGTCAATTAACTCTCCTACAGTTGAAGCTGTAACCAGCATTTGCCTTGCTGACGGTGAGATGAAATTTTTTTCTACAGCTGGATCAAGAAAGGACAACAAACCATCAAAAAAATTATTAACATTTAACAAACCAATGGGTTTCCGATGGATGTTTAGCTGTGCCCAAGAGGTGATTTGAAATATCTCCTCTAATGTACCATAACCACCCGGCAAAGCTATAAATGCATCGGACTTAACAACCATATGTGCAATACGCTCATGCATACTAGAGACCTGTAACTCTTCTCCGATTGTGTTGCCTACGATATCTCGTACAGCTAATGGTTTAGGGATAATGCCGAGAACTTTGCTCCCTCCTAGGGATGCAGCTGTTGACACACACCCCATTAACCCAAGACTACCCCCTCCATAAATCAAATTAATACCACTCGAAGCTAATGTCCTACCAAGATCAAGAGCTGCTGTGGTAAACTCTCCATCTTTACCAAATTGCGATCCGCAAAATACGCATATATTGCTGAATCGCCGAATTGGTGTTTTCTCCATTTCTACAAGTGCTCTAATCTTGTGTAAGACACGTTAGATATTATGCTTTTCCATTGCAAGATAGGTTATGGAATGACATATGAAAATATGCAGAATGTATATATACACCCATAAAACTCTCAAATTTTGACACATGGGGACATACTTTCGGTGGGGGTTGCTCGATTCAGATTTATCGCCCCAAGATTTGAAAAAATGAGATATGCTTTCGGCGAGGTTTGACAAAACCTACACACTTGTCTCCCACGTGAAGCATGAAAAATGAAGATACACTTTCGGCGGGGGTTGACAAAACCCCCACACTTGTCTCCCACGTGAAGTATTAAAAATGGAGATACACTTTCGGTGGAGGTTGACAAAACCTCCACACTTGTCTCCCACGTGTACTTATGCCATAGGGTAGTCATATGGTTTGTCAAAAAGAAAACTTGAATTTAAAACAAACAAAATCAACAAACAACAACAACACAAAAAACAACATTGATAATCAGATCAAACGAAACAAGAAAGAAATAAAATTCGACAACAACAACACACATTCAAATATACAAGTAGTTGTGATTATGGCTCACATCTTTC
>SNVD02009025.1:0-36597 GCA_013180625.2 Boswellia sacra | reverse complement strand
GCTTTTATCATTAGAATATTATTATTAGTTTACTAATTTTCGTTTCAGGACATTCCTTTTATGCGATGATATGCTGAATTGTTGCAACAGCTTCTATCTCCCACATGTTACATGTTATTTCATATTTGATTAAATATCCTAGAAGTTATCTTTGCTATTATTATCTTTCATGATATAATCTTTATCATTCAGTAACAGGTGCAACAAAATATCGATTAATGACAATGGCTAATAGTGTGGCAAACATGGTAAATATTATCAATAAAAGAGTGGCGGACATGGTCTCGCTGTAAGTGGAGAGTGTATGTTGTACTAATTTTCCGATATTTGTGGAGAACTTATTGCGACATTGCTTCAATGAATTCATCACTCTAACAGGTTGACCATGGTGATGTTTAACATTGTGGGTATTGGCTTGATGACTAGATGAACTATTGCTACGAGCATTTGCTGCCATGTTCGACGAGTCATTCGATTCGCTGCCAGCTGAGGCTTTCTGTCGGCTGGAAGAGGTGGATGCGCTCACTTGGCTGGTATTGACCTGTGACGCTGCAGGTATGGAAACACTGAGGATTTCACTGACAGCCAGATGTTCCTTATCGTTGGAGGTGACAAGTGCTGTTCGGCGCACTTTGAAATGATATATCCTCTCGGCGACAAGATTGCTCAAGCGGCATGAAAACGAGCAACCCTGGTAAGCAACTTTTGGGGAAATGAGTGTGTTGGTCTCGATGTTTCTGTTGGTGGACGATTCTACCACGAAATGATCCAAGAACGCTGGATTCTTGTGATGATGGTTTTGGTGGCTGTTAATGATGCCATACTTTTCAGCAATGCCGGGAATGTAAGACCAGCGAAGGCAAACAGAATTCGATGTCACTGAGGAACAATTTAAATTGAACATCCGCACTGTAGGCAAGGAGCTAAGACGAATATGTTGCTCTGTCTTGCTAGCGGAGCTTTTCTTCCTAGAATCTGACTTCTTTTTCAATTCGACAACAGGCTGGTTCAAAACTGACATGGTCTTGGTCTCATCTTCAGCCAACTCGCTCTGACCACCCGATTGGGATTCTTTCGAAGGCGTGGTTTGGGTAGACTTAGCCGCGTTGCAAATCGTTGAGTTGGGACTCTTCGGTTCCGCCTCGGATTGGGTAGATCTAAGCTCAATAGAAATCTCTGGTTCACATGATGCTTGTCCTTCAATCAACCCTGATTCTATGACCAGGATCTCTTCATTACCACTTTCTTCATTAACTTCTCGCGGAACTTCACTTGTTTGTTTGGACTGAGCGGATGTAGCTGAACTATGCTCGGCTATTTTCGGCGAGCTTTTACTCTTAATCAATGAATGATCTTGGATATTCTGTTGAGCTGCCTTCTTAACAGAGGCCAATGGGCTCTGCTTGCATTCTTTCTTAGCTAGGATAACAGGGGTACTCTCATTGACGTTTTCTGCACGATTATTTACCGAAATATGAACACCGGTGTCCTGGTCGGTACCTGCCGGCAAGATCGACTCTGCTTTTCGCGGCTCTTGAGTCTGTTTCATTTCGCTACACTGACGAGGTAGAGGGCTCTTTCTAGCGCCGTCAGTCTTCATAGACTTCAGCTCTTGAGGGGACTTTTGTTTGGTAGGCACCGCAATTTTGTCGTAATGTTTTGATTCGGATGAGGCAATGTGACTATCTTGCATATTATTGGCACTCTTTGTCTCGTCTTTCTGCAACTCAATTTGCTCGATCACTCGGGTTTTGCTCGACAGTGAATCAGTTGAACGGTTTTGCTGGTCGCGAAGCTTGGAAGCGTCCTCTTTCTGGCTTCTCTTTTGCTTTGCACGACTAATTCTAGGAGTTTCCGGTGTTGCTTGATTGTTGCTATCGTTCGTTTTCTTGGGGCTTTCAAGAGATTTCTTGATCTGCTGGATTGCCAGGTGCTCACTAGTTTTTGCTAAAACATTCTTAGCCTCTTTAGCCGGCGAAGTTGTTCTATCGTTCTTGCTCGAGTTCGCCGATGTCATGCGCTGCGTACTTTTTAACGATACTGTGTCATTGCCTTTGGTAGATGCATTCTGAGATTTCAATCCGATGGAATCATGAGCCGGCTCCATGTTGACTGCTTTCGGTTTCTGACCACTGTTAAGCAATGATTGCTGTTTTCCAGAACCTGAAACAACGTACGAGTCCGGCGACATGACACCAAAGAGGTTCTTAGATCCAGTTTGCTTATGATTCCAAGAGTTATGAGCGACATCTCTCGTCTCGTATGAATGGCCATGGTTGTGGTGGGAATGTATTCGCATATTTCCAGAAACCTGTTGCTGGTGCTGATTATGATAAATGACGGAAGAGCTATGCTGCTGATGGTGATTCTTACCCCCTCTGACTAAACGCATGGGTGATACAGAACTTCCAGCAACACCATGGTGAGTGATCTGACCGATCCCATGTGCATGAAGCATATGGCCGCCGGTCGACACTCTCACATTTGAGGCATACTTGTTCCCACTATTCTTATCAGGGGCGTGATGCTGACGTCTTACATGAGTTACCTCCACATTTGATGATTCGTTAGTCGGGTGTTCGTTCTTGTTTGCGTGGCGACAATTAGTGTCCGTGTCAGAGCCAGCCTTGTACAAGCTAGCAGCCGAGTGAGTAGAGCCATCATTCAGGTTTGACGACACAACATTGGCCAAAGTTATGTTGCCTGAATGCGGTTGATTTGTATATGTGTTGTAGATCGGGTGGTATTGTTGTGTAACTGTCGCGGATGACTTGAACGGGAAGGTGGGACCATTTTCTGGATGGTGATAAGTTTGGCCGCCGCCGGAACTAGTGTTGTAAGAGTTGCCATAATGGTGGTTGCCGCTGTAACCGTGATGATGATGTCGATCAGTATCATGCTGGTTGGAATGGACTTTACCTCCATGTTTGTAGGAATTTTGATTCCTATTCTTTGTCGAATGAGACTTGCTATTTAATGAGGCCGCCGAGCTATCTGCTTGATACTTCTGCTGGGACCCCGAGTTGGGGCCCTGATTGTGTGTCATCGTCGGGCCCATGGGAATATTGTTGTTCATGATAGATCCATGATGGTATGCCATCGAGATGTTGGAATTGTTATTGGACATCCGGCCGCCGTTGCGACCACCCACATTGCCTGATTGGTGGCTATTGTTTGCAATAACTGCGTCGATTGGCGGTTGACCGGGCATTGGAGTCATCATCACCACATCTTGTCCAATCATAGCACCTGTGGGCATAGCCACTTGCACAGATTGGGCGGATGTTGCGACAGCTTGGTTTGGGTCGCAATAGCAGCAGTAGCAGCAGGGCGGGTAACCATACATTTGGCCGTCAACTGGGGCAATCATGTGGGCGGCTGGAGCCATCATTGATGGATCTAGTCCCGAACTAGTTGCATTATAGCCTATCACTGATGAGCCATCAGGCAAACTATAGGCTGCCTCATTCACCAACGGTTGGTCACTAGAGATGTCATTCTGATCACTCTTGGGTTTCCCGGAGGTTGTATCAGTGCTCTTACCAGTATGGGTTCTGTACGCAAGATCTGTATCGTTGCTAGGCTGAGCTTGCACAGCTGAGTTTGGATTTGGTGGCGCGGCGAGCGGACCACTCAGATCGGTTGTTTCATTGGCATATTGCGTTGTGTTATTATCATAAGATGGAACAAAATTTGCACCTTGGGTAGTGTCTTGTTGTGGGGCCGCTTTTTCGTCTGTGGAATCTCTCTCGCTTGTTTGCGGATGCATTTGATTATTCTCTTGCGTAAATATAGAGCTGTCGCCATCAACTCCCACGAGATTATCGTTTGTGCTGACGAGGTCGCCAAGAGAATCAACGCGGAAACTCTCGTGGGGAAAATTGATGACATTTGCATCGATATGTGGGTTCTCGTCACAATTCATCACTGACAAGATGATATGCTTTAAAGTTCCGTTCTCGTCTGCTATCTGATGGATCATATGACCAGGTGGCACCTGTTTTTCGATTAATGATCCGGAATGGAAATCAACCGAGTGCAGGAAATCAGTTAGTCACTAAGAATCTTGGAAGTTCAAATCTTGAGTCGCTACACAATAGAGATCGTATCGCTTAAGATATGGATCTTGCCAATATCTAGAAATAATCTAGATCGCGCCCGATGATATGAAGTGTCAAACGAGGGCTGACAATCAACAGAACACGGAGATAGATGGAAAGTGTGTTCCGGTAGACTTACCTGGACAGGAATAGGAACTGGAGGGCTCTGCTGCTGCGAGACCATAGTGACAGTAGCTGGGCCAGAGACCACCTGTTCTTGACCATCGAGTAGCTGGAGAGATACACACTCACCAGCATGTACGTGCAGATCTACATAATGCGGTGGCCCGTTGACGGAAGCTGAGGCTGAGCGTCGATTGACATGCGAGGAATTTCTCGAGGTAGCATCTGAACCAGACAATGAGTTTGGTGATGAAGAAGATGAGTGATATGGTATTGGCAGATGTTGACCGCTAGTTTCATTGTTCGAGCCAACATTGGAGAACATAGCTTGATTGTGGAGATTATGACTCTGAGTTTGCTGATTGTGGTGGTTCTGTTGGTGGTGGTGGTGCTGGTGGTGGTGATTATGGTGGTGATTATTGGTCTTATGGTAACGATTGTGATGATGACTATTGCTGTTATGGCCGCGTTGGTTGCTAGATCTAGATGACGAGAAAGTGGCATTGTTGTTGGCATTGGAATGAAGGTGCTGCTGGTGTGATGTTTGATTATGGTGATTCTGATGGTGCGATTGGTGGTTGTGGTTTAGCTTGTTGTAAGTTGCATGCTGATAGTTGTTGTTCATTATATTGCCGGTGTTCTTCATTTTAATATTACTACTGTGAATTTGTGCCGTGGTTGCCGGTGTGTTCGTCTTGGAGGGTGGAATTTGATCTGTGATTGGAGCAGCTGTGCTCGATGGTGTCATAACTGCATCAATCTTGGACATATCTTGGTTCTTGGAACTATCACCCTGGCTCACGTTCGTCTCGATGACAGTAGAGTTCTCGCGTGCCGGACTCACTCCATGTCTGGTGACATCTTCACCATCCTTTTTACTATCCACTGAGTTGGCCAGCTGAACCCTAGTCGACGGAGACTCATCTGACTCTGCCCTGGTCTTGGTTACTGCATCACAATTGTCTTGGGTGCTTGTCGCCTGTGTCTGGATATTCGTCTCTTCTTTTGGGATTGAGGGCGAAGGTCGCGCAGCCATGTTTGTAGCACGGTTCAGAGAGGGCGACAGACTCGAGGATGAAGATGCCTTGGATGATGTGGAAGATACAGACGAGGATGATGTCGAGGAGGAGGTGTGAGAGCCTGAATCCGGAGTTGGGGTAGTTGCAGAGGTGTCTGTTGGAGTCAACAGAAGGGCGCCGCTGGCGCCACTCCCGCAGCCTCCCCCAGCACCACCTCCACCACCACCGCCGACACCGTTACCCCCAGCGATATCCTGTGTCTGTTGCTGGAGATGTCGCTGAGGCGTGGCTGTCATAGTGTTCAACATATTACAATTGACCCTTGATGGAATGGACAGCCTTTGCTGTGGTTGCGAATGTTGGTTGATGAGTGATCCGAAGGCGTCGAGTGACGTCTTCTGATCAGGTCAACGGATTTGCGCGAGTGTGTGTGTGAGTGTGTGTCTGCGTGTGGTTGTCGGTATGCTTGTAACTTTGTAGGTGTCTGTATAAGCGTCTGCCTTAGCGACGAATAAAACAACCTGAACCCAATCTTATCAACCTGTTTCAGGGGCTACTGCTTGCTGTATGTAATGTTGTGCAGTCGATGAGAGAGTGAATGCTTGAGGAGTGCTAGATGGTTAACAACTAAAGTAAGTTGAGAAAAGGATATGTATGGTGGTTGATGTTATGTAAGCTCAAACGAGGGGCTTGTATACTTGGATTGTGTATGTTTGCTTAGACTGTAGCTTGGATGTGTGTGTTTGTGTGTAATTTAAAATCTGGCTAGGTAACGAGCACCGCAGGGAGTTATGCAACGAATATGGCTATGTTGCTGACGTTGTTACCGAATCCGAGATTCAACCATTATGATTGGACTAACTTGTGGTTGTTATTGTTGCTGTTTCTGTTGCTGTTAGTGTTGATGGTGCTGATTATCGATCTGTTACTCTTGGTCAGAGTGGTTTCGGAGGAAGGGAAGGAGGAGAGTCTCGACTGGATGCGAAGGATATCAAATGCCGAGACAGATCACTCCAGTTCCGTTCGTGTTGTCTTGGTGTCTGTCTGTCTCTGTCTCTCTCCCTGTCCCTCTTTGTGTGGGTGTGTTGGTGTGTATTGGTGTCTGTGGCTGTGTGTGTTTTTGTATGTTTGCGAATGTGCGATGAATCAATGAGTTCAAGCAGGTGGTTGATGCGTTGCGTAACAAGTTGGTGGTGTCAATATTGCCTCGGGTTGCGTGAAGTTGTCGCGTGAAGATGCGCCGGCTGTTTAAGCAGTGTGGATGCGGGCAATATGTTGGTGGTGGTTGCAGATGGAAGTTGCGATGTTGGTGGTGCGACGTTTGTGGTGGTATATAATGATCAATAATTAGAATGTGTATGAGTGAGTGAGTGAGTGTGTGTGTGTGTTTATCTAGGAGGTCAGGTGAGTATGTTTGTGCGTAAGTGTCTGTGTGTCTGTGCGTGAGCGGTTGCGTGTGCTTGTCTGTGTGTGTGTGTGTTTGTGTATCTGTGTGTGTTTGTGTGTGCAAGTGTGTGTGTGTGTGCGTGTGTGTGTGTGTGTCTGTCTGTGTAAGTCTGAGCGTGTGTTTGTGTGTCTGTGTGCTCGCAAGTGCGGAGGTGGAAGTTGGTCACACACACAGACACAGAGACACAGAGACATACGACACAGGAACAAGAGGTTAGCGGAAAAGCGATCCGCGAGTCGACTCACAGACCCACACAGATGAAGACGACAACGGAGACGACTCGGCCCAGCCAGGTGAAGGTGACGGATGAAGTCGGCGGCGGCGGCGATCTGTGTGAGGAACACAAGAGCAGAGAATTAAATTATGTTATGGTAACACACAGACACAGACAGGCAGACACACGGACAGACAGACACACACATATACACACAGACAGACAGACGCACAGACACTCGCCGAGTCGCACACTAGCGGCCGAACAGACATACCGACGCACAAGCACAGCACTGGTAGAGTGAGAAAGCCAGCGAGACTATCGCAGGGCCAGAGAGAAGCAATCGTTCTCCTGCCGACTCGCCGGCCGCTTCACAGTGGCTGGTTGCCGTTGCTGTGGCCGTTTGTGTGTTGCGCCCGCTCGCACTGTCTCGCTAACTCGCACACTTGTTGCAGCAAACGGAGGCAGAGGCGGCGAGCTCTGCGCCGGCGCCACCGCCAGCTCCCAGCGATGGCTTCAGCCTCGTCGGCGTAGTCGACCCACGACGACGACGACGACGACGACGACGACGACGACGACGACGTACGTTGGCCGTGTTTGTTCTCTTCGCCGCTCTGCTTTAGCTCGCCAAGTCTTCCTGTGCACTAGCTCACTGGGTGGCTGGCAGGCTGGCTGACTGACTCGCTCATCTCGTTCTTGGTCGTCGGCGTCGTCGGCATCGTTTTAGCCATTGGTTGGCTGCGCTTCTGCGCGGCGCACTCGATCCAACTGCGCGCCGACCCCACCCCCGAAAGTGGCCCGCGGCCGTCGAGCGGATGCGGCCGGCCAGCGATTGCGTTTTCTGTGCGCGCGCGCCGTAGCGACAAGCCGAGAGCGCGCGACGCCAAATCTGTGCGTGGCTCTGGTGTGATGTGCGCTGCGGCGCGCTCGTTGTTGTTACTGCGCCGCCGTTTTGTTGTCCTGAGTTCTTCTGCGCGTCCGCCCGCCAGCGACTCCGCTCACCTGTTACCTGTGGCGCACCTTTGGAGCGCGCACAACTTTTTGCGCGCCAACACAAGAAACACCAAAATGATTTGCCTGGCTCTGTGCGGCCGGCCGGGCCACAAGCTGCGCGCCGCCCTGGCGACTCGAAACTGTGCCAAACTCGCGGCCCTGTGCAGTCGCCTGCGCCAGCCACTCGGCCTTCCGCCGCCGCGCCCCCCCCCCCCCGCCACCCCCACCCGCCCACAAGACAGGCTGACGACACTCGTATGGCACGGACGGCCGCGGCAAGAGAGTGGCATTGATTCCGCGAGCGACTCACGACCAGTTTGTGAGCTGCTCGTCGCCGCCGCCGCCGCCGAGTCGGAAATTAAGCGGCCGCTCTGTGGAATTTGGCCATAATCTGTCGTCTCGTGTGGGCGTGCAGGCAAAACTCTCACTTTTGAGCGCCGAGCCTTACGCAACGGCCTGGCAGTAGATTTTCGCGCGCCGATCGCGGCCACGGGTCGCATCTTCAGAGCCGCGCCAGAGTGTCGCCATCTCCACCAATGCGCTCGTCGTCATCGGTTATTTCTGGCCGCGCAGGTGTAGCCCGACGTGCGGGCGGATCACCTGAGCGGCGGCGGCGGTGGTGGCGCTCACAGTGTCGCCGAGTTGCGCCCATAGGCAGGCGGCGACGGCGCTGATGACGACCACGACAACCGCGACGACCGCGACGACCGCGACGACCGCGACGCGCTCGATCTGATTAGGATTCAGTGTATCAGCGCGCGCGGGTCGGCGAGCGCGAAACATGACGAGCGCTGTCTGAGGGCCGGCCGGTCGGGATGTTGATCGATTGCTCTCGCGAGTGGCGCCCGACTCCCGCCGTCGCTGGCCTGTGGCCAAGAGCGCGCGCCTGTTTGTGCGCACACGCTCTCTCTCACCTGTCTCGCTCGGCCGCCAATGTCACACGCGCGCCCACACTCTCATTGAGTGGCGACGGCCTCAGTCTCGCTCGCCGCTCGGCGAAAGGGCCGCCCAGCCGCTCGAGCTCGAGCTGTGCGCGTCACTGCACTCGCGCCGGCTCTGCTCACTGAGCCGTGCCGATCGATCGATTGTTTATCAAACTCGTCCTCGCGGCCGCTCGCTCACTCTCAAACGATACTCATCGACAACAACATATTTTGATTTCGCCTCCGCTCGCCCGCATACAGTACTTACCTCTGTGTCCCCACGCCGGGGCGCTAGAGCTTGCGGATTTCAAGGTCACTAACGGCGGTCAGGCCTAGCCTCTGCGCGAGTGGCGTCCACTGGAGCGCACCTGTGGCTCTCACCTGTCGCTGGGGTGCTCTTGATTGGCACTGCTGCTGACTGCGTCCGAGTGGGCCCACTGTCGGTGGCGCTTTCTCTTGGCCGATCTTCGCGCGCCTCTGACTAAGCGCCCGGCGATCCTCTCACCTGGCGCGCCGTCCACGGCCCGCGCTCGCCGGGCCCGAGAGGCGCGTGTTTCCTCTCCTTCCCATGTGAGGCCGAGGCGAGCGCTGGCCGGCGAGCCCCGTGCGACTGCGTTCAAGTGTAATTATATATTGCGACTGGCGCGCCCACGGCAATCAGTGGCGAGCGCGTCGGTGGTGGTGGTGGTGAATGTGGTGGTGGTGGTGGTGAGTCTGAGTGGTTGTTAGTCGAAAGTGGGCGAGTTTGCTCTCGGCTGGCGAGCTCATTCACGAATAGGACGCGGCGACCGCACGAGTGGCTCTTTCATGGCAAGTGAGCGAGCGGGCGGGAGGCGGGCGGGCGGGCCCAAAGGGAGCTATCAAAATACTGGCCGCCTTTTGTCACTGGCGCAGAGCTCAGGCCGCGCGACGGCGCCTCCACCGCCGCCACCAATTCCCCCGAACAGCAGCGGCCGTGGGCGAAAGTGACGCGCGACGAGCCCGACGAGCATCGTGACGCCGGCGATCACCGCCATGATGATGATGATGATGATGATGATGAAGATGATGATGATGATGAGCGCCGCCCGGCCGTCTGGCAGCCGAGTCGTGCGCGCCCTCGACGCTGTCTAGCTCTCGACCGCTCCGGCTGAAGGCGCACGCGCACGCAACTGCCAGGCTGCGTGCCTTTCGGCGCAGCTCCCGCCAAAGTGTAACACTTTCGGTGCGCAATTAGCGCGCCGCTTGCGCGCCGCCGCAGCCCAGCGCCAGCGTCGTGGCAGTTGGCGACACTGAGTGGGCGCGTGTACGCTCGCTCGGGGCGCCCGCGGCCGCAAACACCGCCGGCCAGTTGGCCGACACAACAGGTGATCCGCGCGCGACAGCCGCCGCTGATCTAAACAGCAGCTGGCCGGGACCTCTCGATGTGGCGCCCTCCCCCTCTTCACGGCGCCCGGCCGGTCGGCGCGCACAGTGGGTGCACGCCAACAGTCGCGCCCAGTGCACAGTCCACTCTCGCCCGGCGCCTTCGAGTGGGCTCGTCATGGACGACGACTCTATCCCGAGCTCGCCCGCCTCGATCTGGACTCGCCGGCAAGCGGCGGCGCGCTCACAGCGGCGTGCGTGCAGAAGCTTCAGGCCAGTGGCGAGATTTCATGAGCCGGCCGGCTCGATCCGGTCTGGCGGCGCTGAGTTTCGCGCGCGCTAGAGCTCAAGCTGCCAATCTGCTGGATAGTCGCCGCCGCCGCCGCCGCTCCAGAGCTCAGCTCGAGTCGAGTCGAGTCGAGTCGAGTCGAGTTGTGGCCTCCATTCAGAAGTGGCACGCCGGCTGCATGTGGTCGCCATTGTGCCCGTAGAGCGGCGGCGGCGGCTCGCCCCATGAAGCCCATGCCGAGCGCAGCCCGACTCTTGAGTCCGACTCACCGACGGCCCTCGCTATCGGTCGTCGCTGTCGTCGTGCGGCGCGCGGGCGGATGGCGCCGGCGCCGACCGCCTTCGCCGGCTTCATCCCTTTAGCGGCGGCGGCGGCGGCGGCGGCGGCACAAACATCTACAAACTTGCGCAAGGACACTGCTCCACTGCTTGACTTACTTTTGCGCGCGGCTGCTGTGCAAAAGAATGGCCACGCCGAGCCGACACGCACGCACAGGTTAGCCTTCACGAGTGGCGCTCGGCGCCGGGTCGCTCGGGAGGCGGCCGCGTGCGCGCGCTTCTGGCACATACTCTCGGCATCAGCGAGCCGGACAAGTCAAACAAGTGGCTCGTCGGCGCGCAGCTGACCACCGCTCGCTCGTCGCTTGCGCAACCGCGCCGGCCGCTTCGAGCCTTTTGCTTTAATGAGATATGGCCGTGGCGGCGGCAGTGGCGGCAGTGGCGGCGGCGTCGGCAAGGCTCGCGTGAGCGCCGACCGCTGACTGGCTGGCGACGGTCGAAAACAGGTTGCGCGCCAATCCGGCGCGGCGGCTTCTTTGCGGGTCAGTTACTCGGCCGGCGGCCGCCTAACGAGCATCGCTCTGGCGTCGGTGGCGTGTTTGCGTTTGCGTTCTCGTTTGCGTTTGCGTTCGCGTCTGCCTTCGCGTCTGCCTTCGCGCCTGGCTTTGCGTTTGCATTCGCGTCTGCGGCCGCTCTGAGCCGAGTGCTGCCAGTGGCTCGCCAAGTCGGCGCCGCTTGGCGAGCTCACATGCGAGCCAGGCCGGCCGGCCGGCGGCCATCTCTGTCTGTCTCTCTCCCTCTCTCTCTCTCTCTCTCTCTACGCAGCTCTGTTGAGCCATTTTGTATGCGCCTCTGCGGACGAGCGTCATTTTTATTCGCCACGACGCAGCGGCGGCCATTGCGGCGCTCACAATGGCCACACTTGGCGGCCGGCGGCGCCGCCTCGCAGATTCGGCCGACACTTGCGAGCGCGTCCGCAAGCGCCGCCGCAAGCCTTTCGTCCCGACGGCAACGGCTTCAACAGCGTCAATAACGGTGGCGTCGGCAGCTCATCCGGCCGACTCAACGGCGCCCGGCGGCCGTCGCAACGGTTTTTGTGTTGGCTCGGCTGCGCGCCGGCCATTCTTCGCCGGAACTCTTCCGTCGCCGCCGCCGCCGCCGCCGCCGCCGCCACCTCGAGGCGCCGCCCACTCGCATTGAGTCCGCCCGCCGGTCGTGCCGATCGTCGCGTGCGCCTCCGATTGAGTCGTCGGGTCGCTCTCGGTCGCGCCCGCGCACAGGAAGTCGGGCGGCCGGCAACAGGTGTCCTGCGGCCGCCAGCTCAGTCGGCCAATACTTTCGTGCGCAAGCCGAGCGGCGACGACGACGACGAGCGCGCGTCGCTCTGCAGCCCAGCGCTCCACTTGACCACTTGCGGTAGCATTAATTTCATTCGCCGCTCGGGCGTAGTTGTTGCATTGTTGTAGCCGCCGAGACTCGCCATCAAAAGTCGGGCGCCAACTCGGCCGGCGAGCTACGCGCGGTCTCGACAAAGTCATACCGCAAAGAGCGAGCCGCGAGCACAATGGCGCAGGTCTGGCTGTTGAGCGAGCGGCGCAGGAAGCGCGCACACCGCCGCCCGGATCAATTCATAGCCGACCGCCGACGACAACGGCCGCCTCTCGCTCAATTCGATCCAATTCAATTCTTCAGCGCCGCCGCCGCCGCCGCCGCCGCTCGTCCATCACACAACCTCCACACAACTGGATTTGAGTCGCCGACTCGGCTGAGCCGCCAAGCCATCGTGACGGCCACGTCGGCGCCGCTCGGCCGCGCGCCAAACTCGCCTGGAGCCGCTGCTGCCACCCAGAGGCACCGCCGGCAAGCTGGAACAGCCGAGCGACACACCGAGAGCGACGCCCCGTTTGCGACACGTCCGCCGCCAAGTGTCGCAAATTTTCGCACGCTGCCCCGTTGCTGCCGTCGCCGCCGCTGCCGCCGCCGCCGCCGGCAACACTTGTCAGTTTTAGGCCGAGCCAACGGCCACTCTCTAGCGGCCCCGCGGAAGCCGTCTCGTTTAAAGCGGCGCCGAATTGATCGGCGCCCGACGGCTACAGGACGCAAACGAGTTGTTCCGGCCGCGCCTGGCGGAGCACCGATGATGCGGGCACTCTGGACCCGCAGACGGCCGAGTGTGGCGTGAACTACTCCCATGCCGACTATTCAGTCCGGCGACGTTGCGGTGCTCTTGGCGCGAACGCGGCGCCGGCATCTGGACGCCATTCATCGCTGGCGCGCCTCAGGTGCTCAGAGTTGAATTTGTCGCCATCGTCCACGCCGAGCGCCCAGGCGCACTCGAGCGTCCCGGCCGTCGGCGAGCTCCGCTCGTCTATATCTCGCTCGGCCGCTCGCTCGCTGGGGCGCACTTGTGGCCCGTGACGCGAGTGACGTAAGTGCTGCACGCGCGCTCGGATGGCCGCCACTTTGTTTGCTCGGCTGCTCGTTGTCGCCAGATTGTTTGCTCGCCCGCTGTTTCCAGAACAAACACACGGCGAGCACTCACAGGCCACCGGCTTGACATTTATGTTGCAAATTTACGCCACACAAGCGCGCACGAGTCGCCATCTTGCCGGCGTCCAGGGCGGCGCCGCTCTCTTGGCCACTTGTGGCGCTCACATTGCCGCCGCCGCCGCCGCCGCTGATGAGGACAATTATCAGTGGTGGCGCCGGTCGACACGCTGCATCGACTGTGCCGCTGACCTGCCCGTCGGGCCGACTTGTTGCGCAGGCGTCAAGTTGGCCGGAGATGTCGGTGTCTCAATCGAACGCTCACATTGGCTGCACAAGTTGCGAATCGCATGGAGGGCCGGCCGCTCGGCCGCGTCAGCTGTGTGGTCTTGCGGGCTCGACAATTTTATCTGCTCTCCCTCTCTCTCTCTCTCTCTCTCTCCTCTCTCTCTCTCTCTCTCTCTCTCTTCTCTAACTTACCTCATTTGATGTCAGTTTGGCTGTCGACCGGCTCACTGTTCGCTGGCGCGAGAGAATCTATGTCCAGTGCGCTCGCTGTAGCTGGTTAGCTTCGTTGTCTTCTTGTCCTTCTTCTTCGCGCTGTCCGCGCAGTTATATCTCTCTCTCTATGTCCCTTCTCTCTTTTTCTGCTGATACTTCTGCCTCTGGTTCTATCTCTTCGTCTTCTTCTTCCTTTTCTTCCTCTAGTTCTACGCTGTCTTATTGCGTCATAGCCCTCTCACTCTTGTCAGTCACTGGCACTTGATTTCGAGAGGCGCCGACCATCGCCTTGTCGTGCGAGCCTAGGCAGCCGAACTGAACTCACTGGTCGCGCACCACTCTCGACGAACGAACGGTGGCCAATCGCAAGTGCGCCTCAGGGCTCGCCTACCCGCAGTCGGAATGCCTCGTGGCGGCGACTCCCACGCACGAACGCCATGCGTCATCCCACTGCTTCTGGTCGGCGGGCTCGTGTTGGAGGTCGCGATCGTGGACATCTAATCACCAGCCGAGCGCCAGCCTGGCCGATCTCACTGCGCATCACTACAGACTCGGCCGCTGGCTCTCGGTGTCGCCCGTCTACAATGGCACAACCCTCACTGAGAGGCGGGCGCGGATCTGTGCTGGCGATTTCGCCGCACCGCCCCCGCACTGACTGGAGACCTGAGTGGTGGAGAGGCCGAGCATTGCGAGACGTTTGTTGTTGTCATTGTGTGTGTGTGTTTGGGAATTCGCCGTCCAGGCTGCTGCTCCCATATTTTCGCGCTAGTGCTTCGGAGGCGTTGGACTCGACGCCACCGGCACCGCCACCGCCACCGCCACCGCCGCGAGCATCTCGAGCGCGCAGTCTCGCCCGTCTCGAGCGAGACTGGGTCGCGCATAGGGTCGATTGCGCGCGCGCATTGGCCAGGATTGCGCGCGCATAAGCACTCGCTTGGTAGGGCCGCGCGTGTGGAAAAAACAACAACCATATGGAGCCGACCTGGCGCTAGTTCGGGCCGGCGCTCTGGAGGCGCCCAGTCAATCAAGTGGTCGCCCCACACGCGAACCTTCGCGGCGGTGGCAGCGGCGCCGCCGCCGTCGTCGTCGCGATGGTCATCCGGCGGCTCTACACGCCATCAAACGGCCCCACGAGCCACTTGGCGCGCCCGAGCGTCGATTGCACTCGACGGCACCGACGCTCTCATTGGCCGATTGGCGAACCGAATAAACACTCGTCATGGAGCACGACGGGGCCTGCGTGACGGCGGCGATGGTGCAAAGGCCTCGAGTGGGCCGGTCGGCGACGAGTGTGCGCGCCGGCTGGCGCAAAGAGCGCAGCCCCGGCCTCGCTCCGGCGCATGAGGTGGGCCCGAGTGCGTGGGCGGCCGATCTGCACAGCCGCTCGAGTAGAGGCGCCCGGCGCGTGGGCCAATGTGTGCGGCTCTCCTGCGCAGCGTCCTCGGCTGGGTCGCGTATGCGCTCACACACAAACACACTCGGGCCAATCTGCATCTGCGGTGGGCAATCTGGACGCGGAAGTGGCCGGCCTCGTGGGCCGCTGGTCTGGGCTGGCCGGCCGACCAGGTAATCCGAGATGACGCGGAACGAGAGTCTGGTGCGCGCGTGTGTGACGTGCGTTCGCGGCAACCAGGAGGCACGAGGGCCAGGAATGCGTTTCGTTTTGCTGTTCGCCGCCGCCGCCGCCGCCGCCGCTTGCCGAGCAGCTGGCGAACGTGCTCCAAGGTCGACACGAGCGCCGACGTCTCTCGCGCGCCACGTATGTTCATCGGGCTCGCTAGCTCGCGCTCGGGGACGCCCCCAGAGCGAGCCGAGTCAATTTGTAACATCATGATTATGAAGAGCGCACGTCCGCCCACGCACCAAGTGTGGGGGCGGCCCCGGTGGTCCTGTGGTAGCCTCAAGTCGGCCAAGACTGCGGGCGCTCGTCATTATCACGCCCAGCGCGAGACTCGCGCCGTTTTGCGACATCCAGCAGCTAATCTAATTATAGTAACGCTCTCTTGCGTGGGCGGCAGCCTTAGAGATCTCAGTGAGCGCGCAAGCGCGCGCTTGTAGCGCCTGCCCCAGGGGTCGCGTCAACAAAGCGACTCTGGGGCGGCCCGTGTGCGCCAGAGCGCGTCTCACGAAGGTCACCACCGCCACCTTGCGCCCGCCGCTCGATCACCCACCAGATCGACGAGCAACCTTTCCTGAACATCCTATGGCGCGCCTGGTCGTGTGCAGCATTCTATGTAATTCAGATTAGTGATTTCGTGAAAAAAAACTATTCCGCTGGCCTGGACTGGCCAGTTGACTCTAACGAAGACTTCTCGAGAAAGTCGCCGCTACGGGGCCTTGTGGCCTCACCGCGACGCCCCTGCCACGCCACTGCGACGCCTCTGTGACCCAGTGTCACTGGGTTAACGAGATCGGCCGGCCCTTGGGCACTGCAGCGGTGTCTCGCCAAATCGGACCTGCAGTTTGGCGCTCGCACGCTGTCGTCGCTGTCGTCAACACCAAGCTAGGGGGCCTGTGCCCGGATCCGGTGGGGCCGTCCAGCTTGCGGCTGGAAAACCACAACAAACGAATGACGTCATCGCGCGGCTGACGTGCGCTGGCGCGACTGCACACGCGTCGGCTGCCGGCTCTATTGACTCGCCAGAGTACTGGTGTCCGACCTTGCGGACCCGCGGGGCACGTTCCCTAGCTCCTCCCCCGCCGCCGTCGCCGCCGTCGTCCCCGTGGCCACCATCTCGTTAGCATCGTTCCGCTGATGGTTGTCGCCGTCCGTCGGGTCAGCGCGGCCCCCGAACTTTGCGTCGGTGTATGCGAGGGCGGCCGCTTGTCGTCAAGCTGTCATCGCCGCCGGCAACTTGGCTCAGGTCAGCGAGACACTCCATGGCAGCCGAGAGGGCAGTCTGAATTTGTTGTCGCAGCCACGCACTCACATAGGCCGACACTCATGGAAGTGTCTCGATGTCGCAACATAGACCGTTTGCCATGATGCAGCATCGCTGAGTGATGACAACTCCCTACCAAACTATGCACACTGGTCATTGGCCGGAAACCCTCATACAGATGCCTGTGCACCTACTCCAGTATTCAAATGGTAAATCTAGCTGCCTACGTTTACTTGGCTGTATCTCATGTCATTCATCTGGACTCTGATACTGTCGATCGTGTGACCCGAGAAAGCTGAGGCCATCGATATTTACGGTCTGCGAAACTCCTGGCATTTGTCGGTCAATGCACGCGCGATTTTGGTGACTCCATCGCCCCCGGCAGGCTTCCACGATCCAATCGTGCAACGCCCACCTTGAGCTAACTGACCGTCTTACATAACATTCTTTTCACTAATTGTATCGAATATATGTTGAGTCGGCTCTGAGTGTCACGACCTTTCTATGATTAGGTTCAACTGATAAGCTGTGATAATTAGATCTTATGTATCCCACTCTGTCCACGCTTCGCCTGTCGCTGGTCAAAAAAGGTAGCCGCCGACATGTGGCCTTCATACAAAGACAAAGGTCTTGCCATAGACTCATCACAAGCACTCAACAAATCCACTAAAGTTGACAGGTGAGAACTGAGCAACTGTGCAGATTTGCAGGAAGTGTGCTGACACCCAATATAAATTAAACTATCAGCTCTTGTGAACTTCTGATCACATAAATGGAACACTCCCACCAAGCGGTCATATCCCCAGAACATTTTCTAGATCCGCGTCAGAGGATCTATAGACATTCCACCTGAAGAGTTAACTTTTTTACCCACTGACATTCGACAGTGTTTAGCTAATAATCTCTGGCACCATGGATGCTCAGTTACGGATAGAATACAAGCCTCATCGTCACATCTGAGACTGAGGGGTTGACATAGGATCAGAGGCCCTCAGATGACGAGGCCCCGGTACACAGGCAGAACTGGCTTGCGCGAGCTAATTACCGTGGCGAAGCCACAAAATGACGCGTTGTCAAGGCAACGCCGAGTCTTCTCTCCAGTTGTCTTTGACCCCATGATCTGAGAATTCAATCCAAATGTTACAGAATTCTGTTTAAAGCTTTCATAATCATAGATATCTTCAGACGAAGTTCAAGATGGGGCCAAAATTCCATATATTGTGTATTGTGTATATGATTTTGCTAATCTCACTGTCTATGTATCATATCGAGTCGCAAACGCGCAACACTCGAAGACAGGTGGTTAAGAAGTACAAGAGGCCGAACAATCTGCCTAGGGCTAACACTCGCATCAATTGTCCAATTTGCTCTTCCGACTTCATGAGCAAACCAGTAGCCATCGAAGATGCTTGCTTCAACCCACGGTACAACTTGGTCACAGCCGAACTCGAACTAATATCAGAATGCCCTTTGGCCACACGAAATTGTACCACCGAGACAGTCTACGTGAATGGAGTTCTCACATCAATAAAGCGGAAGTGCGGACAAGCAAACCCCTGCGCAGATTCGTGTGTTGTGGCTGGCCTCGGTTTGACGACAAAAACCTGTTCGGTCTGTTGCCCACCATTCGAGTATGACTCTTACAACACAGACTCCTTGAAACCTAGAGAGTGTGCTTAAAACTCGATACAAAACTTGGTTGGTTCAAATTGATGACTTTAATATTATTAGGGATGATCAATAGATCTTTCTTTGAATAACCGGCACGTTTACGGGATTTACGTATTCCGATCTTGATTTAATAATGTGCCAAACTTCTGAGTGCTTGAAAGTGAAAAAACATTAAAGATAGCCGAATTCTATCAGTCGACCTACAATATAACTGCCTGATAATAACCCCTTCTCTCCGCCGAGTTGGATTCCCGATAACGCTCAGCAGTTCTAGAACAATCAGTGCAATGGATATTCAAGACTCCCAAGTTCGGTCAGTGCTCCATGCGCCAGTCGGGAGTATAGATTTTCTGGTATTTGAGACTAGATATTCTTGGATATAATTGTTCTCAGATTTAGTTGATCGTTCTTTTGTTAACCGAGAATGCATTGTGGTCGGGGTAAATTAAACAATAAAAATCGTACGTAGATAAGAAAATAATAGACTTCTAGGGATAGATCCCGGTTAAAAGAAGAAATATTTTGACTCTAGTTGTCTTCATCACAGTCTACTTCTCTCAACTTCCTAAGCCTTCCTCTGGATCCTTCAAAGTATGCCATTGTGCGATCGGCCGCCTTGGACTCGCTAACATGTCCATCCAATGGCGTAATTCTGTGCCACTTGGAGCGCTGCATCCCAAGACAACTTTACCAATGGCATCTGAGCTACCGATTCGATCATAGTCAACAACAGTAACAACTAAGGAGACTTTTTGGATCTGCTCAAAAGGTACTTCGAATGTGAACGACTCGTTGTAGTATGGATTCAAAGTACATTTCTTGATCGAAGTTTTCTTCTTTTTGATGCGTTTGCCTGTTTGGTTTTGAATTGCAAAGGATGTCAATAATCATAACCACCATATATACATAGCTTGAAACTTTATGATGTGAGATTCAGACACAGTTGTTACTTACCATTCATCATGAGAGCAATCTTCACGTACGGATCAGACAAACCACCAACATCCATCTTCTTTAAGTTCTTGGCTTCGAGGACCACAACCGTAAGTTTACCTGCAGTTGGTACATAGCGCAAACTAAAACAAATGTCTCCCAACTTCGCCTGTGTATCGTGGATGATTCAAAGGTTTAGGTTAGTGTTTTAGGTTTGAATAAAAATTTACAGTCTCGATGTATATGGTGATCGGGTTCTTATTGTTTCGCAAGCAAAGCAGGGCTACGACAGGATGACTATTGATCTCATGTGATACTCACGTGTTGAGCAAAGATTGATTAGCGATTGGATAAAATTTTTCGGGAGTAAAGCAGCATATTCGCGTAGCACAGGATAAAAGTATTTGGAGTGAAGCGATGTTAGAGCTCATCTACCTGTCTACGATCAAACTTGATCAAGCAGTGAAGGCGGCCATTCTTTAAGGGTCTATTCATACTACTGCATAGATTGGACGTTGCTTGAGAAGGCGATGGAGCTCAGCTATGAATCAAACCACGCGAGCAGCGACGGTACTTACCTGACCTCCGTCAGTTTCAACTCTAGTAAGATTCCGCCATTCCTCGATCGTTTGCGCCAAATCAATGGTGTTGAGAGGTATTCTCACTTCGCCGATTTGGTCATGTTTCGAGAATCTGATGATAGCAAGATAGTGATTATGTTAGCCCAGATCATCATAGAGATGGACCATGACTCGAAATTTATAAATACTCACCGGTCAAAGTCATATACTGCGAATACCAATGTTTTGGTCGTCAGCTCTGCATACGGTACCTTGAAGTTGAATGTCTCATTGAATACAGGATTCAGAGTCTTTCGATGGACTTTAGTTTCAAACTTCTTCTTTTTATCAGGCATCAAGTAGACTTTCACATAGGGATCACTGGTTCCGCACATATCCATCCCCGGAAGTTCCTCCGCTTGAAGTACGCCGACTGCTAGATTGGTGCTGTTGAAATCATAGTCCAATTTGAATTGTAACCTCCCAAGTTTATCTTCGTCCTTTTTGGAGTCATCTTTCTCATCAGCCTCCTCGTTAACCTCCATATTGGCGGCCAGACCTTCGCCTTCACCCTGAACCTTTTCTTTGTACTGTTGACCAAGGATTTGTATATTTTTGAGATCGGCAAAACCTCCAAATCCAACTGAGTCATGACCATCTCTGTTTTTGTATTTGTTCCACAGTCTCTTAAGAAAGAATGCAGCTGCGCCCAGAATTATCAGAGCTCCTATGGGCATAGCTATATACATGCCCCAGTTTGTGACCTGAGTTTTGGATCCCGCCTTACGACGTTCAACTTTGGCATTAGAAGTTCCATTGGCGCGACCACTTGACAGTTTTTCACTCTCGTCCATCTCAGGTCGAGATTTTTCGCTTGGACGCGATCCAGATTCATCTGATGGCTCTGCAGGCCTTTCGTCTTCATTAGACTTGTTCTCCTCCCTCGCCCTGCTGCCTTTGCGGCGGTTTTTGAATTTAGCAAGTGTCGGCCTTTCCTCACTAGTATCCTTCTCATTGGCTGAGCCTTCATGATGCTCACGACCTTCTTTCCTCTCTTCGTTATTCTTTTCAAGCTCCTCTTCTTCGATAGTAGTTTCCTCCTGATCGCTCTTGTTCTGCTTGGTCTCTTCCCCTCCATTGTTGGGCTGATTGGGGCCTGGTTCCTGTACTGGCTCTTCATCGGCAGAACTCGAGGTGGTGGTTGAGGTGCTCGTTGTAGTTGTTGTAGTTTTGGGTTTCTTTGGTCGGAGTCTAACCTTGTGAGATTTGATCTGGTTTAGAACGGTTAGTTTGGGCTCACTGACCGAGTCACCGGGAACCAGCTCGGTGCTGTGTTGTGCATGAAGAGGCTCGGCTGAAGGATGGATGAGCGCGAAAGCGTAGTTTATGAGAACAACTGATAGACTAATGATAATAAGAATGATGTTATAATTGGAGAAAAACTTCATATTGTTATATCTGAGACCACTTAGCGAGCTGATGGTAGTTTAGACTAAAGTGGATGTGAGTTAGCGGTGGACAGCAATCATTAGAGTCGATCGAGAATGCTCGCGCATTTGAGGGTGGGACTGGTGGTACTTTGAGAGTTCATATCGCGTTTGGTGTGGGCACAACACTAGAGAGCATATTACTTGGTGGATGTAATAATAGAATAGGCGACCTGGGAAGAAACTAACAAGAACACCCAACGATGAGATTATCTGGTTTAAGTTAGACTAGAATTGGATGTACGGCCGAGTATATGAGAAGAGAGCCTGGGTAATAAATAATATTGCGCTCAGTTGAATTGGCTACGAGCAATGGAGTTGTAGATAATCCAGAGATACAACAATAGAATGAGTCAAAAGTGGGCCCAAGGAAACGGGTCAACGCGAGCGCTAGACGTTCGCTAGCGCAAGTTCGCTAGCTGGTGTGCGTCCCCCGGCGCCGCCCGCACGGGTGCACGCACCGAGATGTGCACAGAATGCGAGCAGTGCCCACAGAGTGCAGCTGACAAGTGGTGAAGGCGCTGGCGTTGCCGACATTGCGCAGGCCAAGTTCAGTAGTGGGGCCCCCCCTCACCAGCCTTCTCACGGCGCCACGCGCGGCGAGGGCTTTGTGACGCAGCCGCGAGTCAAGTTGGTTGCGCAAAAGATTCGTCGCCGCTGGCATTCGTTCACTTGTTCGCCGCCGCTTGCCGAATGCCCTCCGACTCTAGTCTAGGTCGGCCGCCTTTTCACGATGACCGCGTCAAAGCGTCGCCTTCAACGTCAGCTCGAATTTACGCCCGCGCACTAGTGCGACTGCGCCTCCGAGTCCAATTGGCCTTGGATGACCTAATGACCGCCAACACTTTTGTCGAGCGCCATTCTGACGACACCGATGCGGTCAAAGCAGGCGAAGTTGATTGCCGTCACCTACTGTCGCTCCCAATGATACCTTGGTCCCCTTTTGGATTGCGGCTCCCTAATGTCTCTTCCCAAGACGTAGCCTCTCTTGCGCAGTCTCCGCAAGATATCAACTCTAATGGTACTAGAAAGAACATGTTCTTATATAACTGAACATTTATAACTGTTATCCAATAGTAAATATCGCAAATCCATATATCCTACAACTCGACGCTATAGCGCCAAGCTTTCCGGTCCGATCTACTGGCGGCTCGTGGACCACTCTCCCAGTGCTCGACATATATAGAGTTTCTGAGAGATGTTTTTCAAGAACAAAGGTCCGAACTACTCGGGTCGGACGCAAATCTTATTCTCTCACATCAGTTGACGGACAACATGATCACGAGCGGGTCGGTGGAAGTTCCCGTGACGTGAACAAACTTACGATTTGCAAACTTGATCCGCGCAAGATCTCGGACCTCGTAAGTCAGTAAAGTAATCTCTCTTTTCTCGACGGTTGTCGTCATGTTTCGGTTCCCAGTCCACTTGTTAGGATTTGCAATAGCTGAGATGCCCCGAGCGCCATGTGCCGTCGCACTTAGCGTTCCGGGCCAGACGAACAGAGTTAAACAAATTTCAAGAGTAACAGTGATATCTTCTGTAATGTAAGCCAGTTAGCGCTCGATCTTCCGAGATCTATATGTAAGATGAGCATGCTCTACGACAGAACCCACCAACCCCTTCTCGGCACACTAGGCCTTTACTCATGGCATTAGTACGCGGAAGTTGTAAAAGTTAGCGGGGCACAACAACAAAATTCATATAATTAGTGGCCTCTCCATTTAGAGCGATCCGCCTACACACTCATGATGAACCTGTCAGTTTCCGGCCTGTGTAACGTTTTGGGTGTGTCTATCATGAGCAGTGTCTGCTGGCGAGAATGAAATCAGTGGAGACTCGGCTAACAGCTGATCTATTGTTTTCTTTCTGCGCGCACAATCCGCCACGCTATCCACTTCTCTCTCATTCATGTCGATAACATTCATCATCAATCAAACCTTCGATACCGTATTAACTCCACTGTGATGCGAAACAAAATGTGATTCTCAAAGAACAATCTTAGTCGTTGCTTGAGGTAACCTAGGTCAACAGATTCCAGGTACTGAAATATACAAGCAAAATGAACATCAGAGAGATCTGTTGTGAGGACGTGGGCGGGCCTGCCGCGGCCCTTGCTCTCAACAAAGCCACTACTCAAGTGGCGGTTGCAGGCCGAAGTGTACTTAAGATCTATAATATAGGCGAAAAGTCATTCGAAATGTCGGCCAACCTCAGAGTTGTCAAGAGCGTTGTTGCCAGTTGCAACGATGTTGCTTGGAACCAGGTCGATGACAACATCCTCGCCTCGGCGACTCCAAGTGGATCAGTTGTCATCTGGAATTTGAGCAAGGCAAGTTTCTCAAAAACAGAGACCGTTTATCAAGACCATAAGCGCACAGTAAACAAGGTACATTTCCACGGCCAGGACCCGTGGATGTTGCTGAGTGGTTCTCAAGATAGTATCAAGGTGTTCGATCTGAGGCAGAACGAAGCAGTCCTAAGTTATTCAGGTCTCAGCGAATCTGTCAGAGATCTCCAGTTTTCGCCCCACCGTCCTAATATATTTATTGCTGTGCAAGACAGTGGTTACGTGCAGCTGTATGACGTCCGTAAGAAGGACAAATTTGAGTTGGCTTTCCCTGGGCACAATGGACCCATTCTAGCCTGTGACTGGCATCCCGATCATGCGGACGTTGTTGCGACGGCTGGACGTGATATGAGCATAAAAGTCTGGAACACCGCAACCCAGACACCTGTTATGCAGCACTGTATACCAACCATGGAGTCTGTCTCGAAGATAAGATGGTCTCTTGACAACAAGAATCAGATCGCTAGTTGCTCATTGAAACGCGATTATAATATCAACATCTGGAACATCCTAAGACCATACATTGCTTATGCACGATTCACAGAACCGCATGAGATAACAACAGGCATGGCATGGCGTCAGGATATACCAAATCTGATATCAGTTACCAGCAACGGTTTACTATATCAGTTGCCAATGAGCGACGCCTATCGTCCCCTAGATCATGCCAATCCGGTCGGGATGGCCATCAATCCAGATGGTGATATCGCCTTAGCGCTGGGTAACGGACTTCTGCGCCTCAACTCTTCTCAGAATACTGCTCAAAATCTTGATGGTCAGTCTAGCAGTCAATACAGATTGCCGCCGGTAAATGCCGCTGGCACGATTGCCGCCACTAACTCAACTGGTACTCAGAATCAACTCGTGAACGGCCAACAGCAAAGTTCTCTTCCAAATAAACTATCTTACAACCAGATACCATCGCTCAAGAGCATTCGGCAAAGTGTAACCAGAAGGTCGCAGGATTCCGCTCTGAGCCCTCGGATAAGTAGTCGCAGTCAGTTGGACGTTTATAAATGCATGGAAATGAACTGGTTTGTCAAGACTGCTCAAGAATATCAGCTCTCCAATCGACCTCTTGGAGAGTTATGTGATCACAATGCTGAGGTCTGTGCGCGACTTAGACGTTTTCAGGTTTGTCAAACCTGGAAGATTCTCAAACTATTCTACGCTAATATCTCCACATCGTCCAATCAAAGTTCAACTCAACCAGCGACGCAAACGAGCTTGAATTTCATCGCCAATACAAATTCGAATATGATATCATCATCTCATCACAGAACCTCCACATCCAATCAGCTCATTGGGACTGGTGTTGGTATCTCTCATGGAGGTGACACATCATCCATCGGCAGCCAGCTGCATGTGGGATCAGAGATCTCATTTATGACTAAGAATCCAGCAAGCAGAAATAGTGTCAGTCAACAAATTGTGACTCTCGACTCTACTATGGATGATAATAACTCAATCGCCGGAAGCGAGAAGACTAACGAGAGCACTGACGAGTGGCTCTCCCATGAGACTCTATCGTATGAAGCTTTTCAACCTAAACACGAGATATGTGGCCATTTCGATAAGCTTATGGATAAGAAACTTGAAGACTCGAGAAGTACCTCCGATTCCAGCAATCACGATGATGATGATGTTGGTCAGCCGGCCAATGTCGGCAACTCGCTTAAAACTTTGACTAATATTGATAGTGAACACGAACTCAAGATCTCACATCTGATTCACACGAAAGCTTATCAGTACAAGTTCTTTGAGATAATTGCTGATGTCATCGCTGACGTGTTGAAATATCATGTTGACAATAGCGACGTCCAGAGTGCAGTTTCAATATTGATTGTCCTCGGAGATCGAATCAAGAGCATAGTCAATGAGAGAATACCTGAAATAGATCGGGAGTCCTGGTACCATTCTTACATTGACTTACTTAGCAAATTTCAGCTTTGGAATGTTATGGCTCAAGTCATAAATCTTAGCCCGTTGCAGAACATCAACTCCATCAACCAAACGTCAACGACTATCTACACTACCTGCGGCACGTGCAATAGGCCCCTCAATGGAAGGGTAGGCTGGATCTGCGATCGATGCAAGACGAAACCTTCCGAATGTTCAGTCTGTCACGGAGTGGTTTCGGGCCTCATGGCCTGGTGTCAGGGCTGCTATCACGGAGGTCATCTCACACACATGAACAGATGGTTCTCGCAAAACGATCACTGTCCAACTGGATGCGGACACCTGTGCGAAATAAGCCGCTGGAGATGACCCATTGATCCATGAAAATCTTGTCTGTCTGTCAGTATGTTATCACCTGTTGGATTGTTTTAATGAAGACTATTTGTTCTTTTTCTTCTGTTTCGACGATCCACCACCGCCAGTACCACTTCCCTCCGCCTGCTGGCTCGTTGAAGGCCCTGATTTAGCCCTAACCTCGTTGATCCGTTTCGCGCATGCGACTAGCACCTGGCGTTTGTTAGGAAGATTGTTCTTCGTCGGATTCAAATTAGAGTACTTGATTCTCCATGGTGTTGACTCCTTATCTGTTTCTCTACAGTAGGGCTTCGCCTCCGGTTGGGCTTGAAAACCCTTGAGCGAAAATAGTGCATCTACAACTTCATTTGGCTTAGGATCCGCGACTGCGTATTGCAATGGGATGCGTCTGCCTTTGGCAACTGTTCTGTTCTTGTTGATGTAAGCTGGATAAATAATTTGTTGCTTTGTTTCTGCCATCTCAAGGGATGTACGGATATGAGTTTTTTAACCAATTGATAATCCTTGTAATATTATCAAGGATCGAGGGCAGATTGAGACATTTGATGCACAGCTTTTATTTTTGTTTTAGGCAGCTCATGTGGTCCCAATGAGTTGCCCTGTAGCCTTCGCACAGAAAACACAAACGGACGAGACGGACACCAGAATTAGTTGATTATGTAGTCTTAACCACCCGGTCATCAAATTTCAGCTAACAACATCCTGCCGTCATGTCCGAACAACTCCTGAGAGGAGAGGGAGTATTTGAGATCACCGACTACACGACTGCATCCGATTGGGAACGCTTCATCTCAAACTTAGAGGAGGTCCTTACCGAATTCAAACTTGTGAAGCAGACAGACAGAGGTTCGCAACCAAAGGAGCTGCCCGAAGGTTTCGTCTCGAGAGGTTTATGGCATGAGAAACACGACACTGTTCGTTTCGGCAGCATAACATTTGATCTGAGGTACCAATATTTGGATTGCTCAAGTCTTTTTATCAAAGAGCACTCATCTGATCGGACCGACCAGTCGGTTGAGGTCATAGAAAATGCAGACCATCAAGTCCAAACCCAAACTTCCAGAAGTGATGATGAAAGTTCAGATGAAGCGAATTTTCGTGATGCAGACAATCACGCCGAAGATGACTATGAAGAGGTATTAATAGCGCAAAAAACTAATCACCAGGAGCACGAACTACCGGAGGATCTACCGGAATGCTTGGTTGATTTAGTGTCAACTAACAACGATTTTGCTTCCAAAGCTCACTGCCTAGTCAGATGGTACAACTTTAGACGGTTCATCTTGCTCAGCCCTCGAGGTGATACTGTTATGTCAGAGAACACTATAAAACTCATCTTGAGCTCAGCTAGTGTGGCCCTGTCGAACATAGAATGCCATGTACCAGTATTCTTGCAAACACACAACCCTAAGAATCATTTCTATCAAGGTATATCGGAACATTTGAATATACGCACAATGTACGAGATGATATATTATCGAAAGAATCTGAAGCAGTACAATTTTCTGTCCGATCTAATCAATTTGTTTCGGGAAAAAACAAGTTGCAAGCTAAATGATCCAATCACCAATACAATAAGGATAAACTATTGTCTCGACTATTTCGATCTATTTCTGGACCGTAGAGATCAATTTGCAGGGAATGAACATGATGATGATGATCGAGACGAACTAGTCCGCATGACTGAGAGGAAGAGGAACCAAGTGAATGCTCAGGATATGCGAAGTGGCGCTAGTCTAGAGCAAGTTAAAGAAGCTCTCAAGGATT
This sequence comes from Boswellia sacra, assembly GCA_013180625.2. Classification (NCBI taxonomy): domain Eukaryota; kingdom Viridiplantae; phylum Streptophyta; class Magnoliopsida; order Sapindales; family Burseraceae; genus Boswellia; species Boswellia sacra. The sequence goes on along the minus strand of SNVD02009025.1, from coordinate 8,958 downwards.
GTCTGCCTCACCCTTACAAGATTCTAAAATTTATTCATGTTGCTGCATTGTGGCCTCCAGTTTCTGACAAAGTTATCACAGACTCCCAGGTGCACAGCGATCTGGATCCCGCCGAAGCGCCCATTTGGACAATGCGTTGCGTGACCAGTGACAACTGCAATATGAAGATAGTTCACGAGACACAGGTAATCAATGACCTCTTACAGGCGGCCATAAGATACGCTTACGACAGACTGGATGGTAGTCAAGTAATAACAGATTGTGATAGGCCAACGCTCGAATCTGATTGTCTAAGGATCAGTTACGAGCTTGCCACAAAGCCGGAGGTTGTCATATCGCGGTCTCCTTCAGATAGCATTCGCAAACTAATAGCTTTGATGTTCTACAGAGCGTCCGAGTTGAAGGCAGACATGGACACCCTGGACCAGATTGCGGCTCAGCTGAGAAAAAGGCCCTCGCTGAGCGAGATATATCGAGATTTCATGCGCCAGAAACCATCGGTGAAGGAGTTTATAATCCGGACCCAGATTTCGCGTCCCTTCAACCCAATATCAACACCCGCTTTGCCGCAGCGGATGTTCTGCACGATCTGCGACGAAGAGTTCAGACTTTGCGGTGCTTTCAGTGAATTGTGCAATTAACATAATGGATTAATGGAATGTCACTTGCGTTATATTGTTCTTCGCTTAGGCACATGTAAATGTGGATTAGTTGATCGTCGTTAGAAAATTCTATTGCCGGCTGACTAGAAGATGAGATTCCTGTAATGCATCAACAGGTACACAAGTGTCACTCTACAGTTGATTGATGACCTAACAACAGTTCGCCTGTCAGCTCGCTCAAAATTCGATTTGACCATCTCGAAGTATTTCCCGTCACTCAAAACCCAACAGTTTAGATTGAGACATCTCAAACGTATCAAATCTACAGCTTTGCTACTTCTGTCGGAGAAACGAAGCGTTTCCGAGTCCCAACTCACTTCTAGTCGCTGGATATCCTGGCAGCGCGTGGCTATGGCGTCAATCAACGAGTCAATATGAACCTTTTGTTGGATTTTCTGGCAACAACCCACTGGCATGCCCATTACAAGGATACTGATTGAGCGCAGGACAGATAGAGTCGCCAGCCAGAAAGGTTCCGTGAGTTGCGGGATTCCCGAAAGACGCAAGCCTTTGAGATTGGGCCCGACGCGTTTCACGAAGTGCAACAGCATTTCGTCGCCTAGGTTCTCGTTGTGGTCGAAGTCGACGGCAATCAACATGTTCAGATTGCCCTTCTCAACGTACTCACTTAGCACCCGGTCACTGAATCCATCTTGTTGGCCTGCACTGAGGTACCGGAGCGCCGGCACACGTGTCAGGAGATAGATCAGACTCGACTCGGATAGTTCGGTGCCTGTGATGTCTAGTTCGCGTAGATTGGTCTTGTCCCATTCGATTACCATCACGTGCTCGTCCTGGAGATTGGTCTGCTGCATCATGAGCGATGTGAGTCGTTTGCACTTTTGCATCAGGCTTTGCAAGGAGCTACCGGTGAACTTGAAACAAAAGTTGAGGCCCAAATACTCGAGATCGGCGCAACTGCTGGCGAAAGCCTCCACGTGGCTGTCGTCAATGAAGTTGATGCCGTAGAGGTTGATGATCTTCAAGTTAGGCACAGCACTGCGAAGCTTGTGAATATTGATCACCTCGTAGATCTCCTCGCTCTCCTCTTCCGTGTGTTCAACGGCGCGCTCATAGGTTCCGATCAGGTGAAGCACCTCGAGGCCGTTGATGAAGTTGTAGATCTTACGCATGAAGCCCTCCATGAAGATCACTTCTGACAGGCAGATGCAAATGGTGTGCAATTTTGTGGGAAATGAGTAGAGCGCGTTGAAGTCGTGAAGCTGCATCGCCGTGGAGAAATCCAGCAAAATTTGCACCAGATTCGGGCACTTAGCTGCCAACTCATGAAGTATTGTGTGGGTGATCAGCTCAATGGGTAGCTCGATGTACTTCAATGACGGCCCGAACCGCTGCCCTATGACATTGACCAGCAGGTCGGCGTTCGTCACGTGCAGACCGGACACCTCGGGCCGCAGCGAAACATGCGACCAGAGGCGGGTGTCTGAGGCGATCTTGTACCAGCGCTTGCAGACAGTGGAGATGCGTAGTATCTCTTTGTGGGGTAGATAGGAGAAAATCCTTAGCATCACCTCGTCCGACAGCCGATCGAAGTTGGCGAGATGCTGATTCTGCCGGAAGTTGCCTGAAGACTGGTTCACGTTGGCGTCCTTGATACTGGTGAGCGCCACCGAGGAGACATCTTGGATGTTCTGCCACATGGCGGACATCCTGCGCACGGCCGGATACATGAGATTTGAGGACGACCGCCGATGAGTCGACGAGTACGGATTGGAATTGGATGAGCTTGTTGGTTTCAGCGATACTCTAAGATTGAAATTCATTCGCGAGCCTGATTGATGCGTGCTCTCTTGCCTGCTTGACGGACGAGAGTCGACTCTTGCCCAGACAAGCAAACAAAAGAACACTCGAAGGGTCGAGTGGCAGTAAACAAAATCTCAAACACCAAGGCCTCACATACACTCACTCACTCACTCCACATTCTCGAGAGCAACTCTCGTCCCGAACAGCATCTTTGTCGCACTATCAATTGTTCTTGACTTATGACATTCGTTAAGCGCGAGCACATAGGGCCCTAAATGTCTAGGTATCGCACAATTCTCAGCGATTGTCTTCTTCGCTAATCGCTAGAGCAAATGTGCCCGGCCTATGCTGTTGACCTTAGGCTTCAAGAAACCCTCTAAGAGTGTTTCTTGGAAAATCCTCTCACTCTAATTCCTTTTTACTAGTGGTTGGTTCAATTGTCCGCAACTCAGTCTACAGCTTGATTCTGTTACTTCAACCGCATTCGGCAACAGGTAACAGAGATAATGACACAAGAGACATCAGACGATATGGATTGTATGTTGTGATGGCTGTGTCAAGATTCTTCAATTGAAAGTCTCTCCCGAATAGCACACATACAGACGCAACATTGGGCCAGTCGTCGCATTGTTCTCACTAATTAGATCACATGAGCAGCCCTCCGGGACAGGAGATGAGATTGTCAAAAGGACGCGCAGGAGAAGCAAATACTTACTTAATTTAAGCTGTACTGTCACCAGATTTAAGCACAGGACAGTCGGCTTCTGCAACTAGAACACCAAACCAAACTAGTGGCTTGTTGAAGGTGTTCTGAGTTTGAGAGGTTGAGTCAGACTTCTATTATTCGGAGTATTAAATCGCATTTGAATATTTGCGAAATATTTGCCAGCTACAAGGCACCACAAGCGGCTCAGAGTAGTAGTTTTGGGGCTACGTACAACCTGACTATAGCTGACACAAAAGTCGGCGCCTCTTCTTCATGCGCAATACAATGAAAGTGCATTCCTCACGACATGTGCATAAGCATGAGCTCCTCCCTGAGCTTAGGATGCCCCGGATTTAATAGCACGGCGACTAGCGACATCACCACGAGTGCCGCGCGGGCGGACCTAGCGACAGAACATCGAGAAGCGCAATAGCGCGTGCGGCAGTTTGCTGCAAGAACATAGACCAAGAGACAACTCTATTCATTCTACACTCAGCCTAATTATATTAGACCAGTTGCTCGGCTTCAGTTTAATTTAATTGCAAAAATTCTCGAGATCTATCTGCCTAAAAGTTGTATGTATATACGTCTATGTTCGAGTTCAACTTGTAGATATACTCTCATGCGGACGTGAAAGAGATTTGACTTTGAGGATACTCCCAGTAAGAGCTCTTGAAATACCTTTTTCTGCCTAGAGGGTATTGCAAGTATAGCTTACATAGGTTCGTTACTGGGTTCTTGCCTGTTTTCATCTCGAGAATCTATAACTATTTAGATATATGGCTGTTTGAAAGATTCTATTCGATAAGAACACAACAGGTGAGAAGAGAGGAATAGGCATGTCACAAGCTGATTGACGCATCGGCTTCGCCTCGTTGCTACTTATGATGAACAGGGGGAAGAGAGTAGAGAAAATAGATCCGCTGAGCAGATATGATTGGGGTATACTTGTAAGTACAGCAAGTGGCAGACCGAACCCTAGAAAGTACGGCCAATTATTTTCGATGAAATGTAAACGCCTGTGCAGCTCCCAGCCTGGATAATTACATATGGATGAAATCATTCGGATGAGATCATTGTTAATGACATATGTCGAGTCGACATGAAGCTTAACTTCTGAGCGAAACTCACCATTATTGAACCATTTGTATTCGAATGAGTAGAGGCTGTAAAGCAGACTTAGATGAATTATGCTCGCAAATTGTCCGACGTAGAACAATTTTCCAACCATCACAGCTTGTATAAGAAATAATGCTTGAATGATAAGACTAAAGAGGGTGTCGGCGATGAATATCGATACACTTCTCACTGATTGGGTGCGCCCGCGGAAGGTGCACTCGGCTATATCTTGGAACCAGAACGCGTTGACAAATCGGCTAAGTACAAATAGTGGCAATATCCAGAAGGCATCAAAGGTTATGAGCAATATTGGGTTCAGCCATGACCAGATACGCACAACTCGGCCCTCGTGACCGAAAACGAGCTTCATCAACTCGAACATGTATGGAAGGAGGAGCCAGTCGAATACTAGGATTGAGGATCCAAACACGCCAATATTGAAGCAAGAGCACTCTACAAGCCTCTGATAGACACTGAATGATTGCTTGGGCGAAGAGTGGGCGTTAACCTTCTGGTGCTTGTGTGTTCTCTTGGTGAGTTTTTCATTCTGCACATGTATCTTTCTTATTGCAGTTATACCGACCAATGAGTCTCGGGCGCCAGAGAGAACTCCGCATAAAATGCCCAAAGTTGATGGTATTATCGTTGACATGTTTGCTGGTGGTGTGATGAGATAGAGCTCACGATCTCTTCGAAAGTGGCTTCAGGGCGCCTGATCTATTGGATATCTGTTATCTAGGCTTGCGATCGATATTAGTGATATGAATTGATCTGGAGATAGAGGGGCAGAATAGTGTAGCTGAGTAGAGGTTGGAGAATATTCGTACTTAGTGTCAACAATTGTTCTATAGATTTACGATTTTGGATCTGATGAGTCAGAAGGGTTTCGAAAATGTAACAACAATCATATTCTGTTTGGAATTACAGTTAATACAGTATCGGCTGATAGAAAAAATATGACAAAATGCAGGATTCTTTCGATATGATCACATGATATAGTTTCGAATGGGACAATAAGATTGGAAGGAGTTGCCAATGGATTTCATAATCGAACTTCAAATGAGCAACTTGAGCTGGGGGAACAACAGATCGTGGAGATGTTTATGCACAAGTTTTCACCATTGGAGCTCTCACTGCGCGCGCGCGCGACCACGGGATCTCCGCACTCTTGGGAGCAAACAATCTGCAAATTCAGCTAATTGACAGCTGGCGCCGCTCATCTTCTAACGTGTGTTGAGCACACATTAAAAGTGGAAAGCCGAAACCCGTTGTGTTGTCTTTCACCTGCCAACACCACAAATTATGTAACCTCCATGAGAGTTTGCATTGAGACAACGAATAGACTTGGCATATATCAACAGGCGTCAACTTGTGCAAGGCCGCCGATCTGCGCGTGGATCCTTTCATATCAAACCGGTGGCCTCAACAACACCTGTTGGAATCGCGAAGCCAATCAGTTGATTCGATAGCTCCGTGCTGGGAACGAGTCAGCCAGTAGGACAGACATCGAAAGTGTACGTGTGTGATTTACAGCCAGTCACATGGCACTGCAATCTATACAAGCTATGGCATCGTGGAAGTCAGGATTCAGAACGCAACCATCTTCACGAGCCCTGAGTTAGAGTCTCGAGGAACGATTTTGACGGAGATGATGATCATGATGATGGCCTTGTGGATTTTCAAGACTCTGAGTGGGTCAGCGAGGCACCAACGAGTGGCGGATAAGACGAGTCTATTGCGCAACATCTCGACTGTTGGCATGCCCTCGGCGTGTGCGCCGACCAAGGCCAGTGGCTCGGCAAGCGCGTGCGCGGCCGACCGGCAAGTGCAGAGGGAGCGAGAGAGAGAGAGTGCAGTTGCGAGACTGGGCGTCCGCGTGCATCTTGTTGGGGCTCACGCCACAGCAACGCTAAGAAACAAAACAGCCTCAGCGAAAGTGAGAAGGTGCCCTCTGGCATGTCGTGGTCGTGGTTGTTGTAGTAGTTGCTGTCAAGTCATCAAAGTCTACGATTCCCTCTCTCTTTCTCTTTTAAACGATAGACTTGCTATAGTTGTCATCACCCAACAGGCTTGTTGCCATCCAGTCGGGTCACCTCCGGTTGCTCGACCCTAGACTGAGTGTCAAGTGCAAGCAACCGCAAATAGTATTTATCTATAGATAAGGCTAGGATAGTCTCCGCTCCATTTGGAACTCAACTCCTGGTTGGTCATCTCAAGATTCGAGTCTCCCAGACAATACTCGAGCCGGTCTCTCTCGCGCACCCACAACCAGCCCAAGCTCATATTTTGTACTCACACAAAAGCAAACAACACGACAACAAGCTTACAACATGTCGGACGACAAGAAAGACTTGAAACAAGTGACAGTACCTAACTCGGTGAAATTTGCATTCGGTGGACTTTCAGGCATGGGGGCCACCTGTGTTGTTCAGCCTCTAGATCTGATCAAGAACCGTATGCAGCTGATGGGTGCCGACGGCGGCAAGAGAGCCACAAGCTTACAAGTCATAGCTCAAGTCATCAAAAGTGAAGGCTTCAGCGCTCTATACACAGGACTGTCAGCCGGTCTTCTCAGACAAGCTTCATATACAACAGTCAGGATGGGGGTCTACACATCACTTATCGAGCATTTATCCGTCGACGGCAAGACAACTTTCGTAACCCAACTAGCCAGCGGTCTGGCGGCAGGTGCCAGCGGTGCGTTCGTTGGAACTCCGGCTGAAGTGTCGCTAGTGAGAATGACTGCCGATGGTCGGTTGCCACCTGAACAGAGACGAAACTACAAGAACGTCTTCAATGCATTGGCCAGAATAGTTCGAGAAGAAGGACCGCGAGCTTTGTGGACCGGCTGCACGCCCACTATGGGTAGGGCAATGGTCGTAAACATGTGCCAGCTAGCCTCATATAGTCAAGCCAAACAACACCTCCTTGCAACCGGCTACTTCGGCGAAGGCATAGGATTGCATTTCACCGCCTCGATGATATCCGGTTTGGTCACAACGGCTGCCTCAATGCCGGTGGACATTGCAAAGACTCGATTGCAGAATATGAAGACAGCAAGCGACGGTACCGCGCAATACAGGGGAACCATCGATGTGTTAGCGAAAGTGATAAAAAATGAAGGATTCTTTTCGCTCTGGAAGGGATTCACGCCTTACTACGCAAGGCTCGGACCTCACACTGTAATAACATTCATCATCCTCGAGCAGCTAAATACAATGTACAAGAGTCATTATGCCGCTGTGTGATGACTTGCACGCACTCAGAATTATCAATCAAATCTGCGCAAACTTTGTTCACATCGGTCATGGCGATCGACTTGGATTGACGCATAAGGAGAGGCCCGCCTCGGTCGTAATGATCACCAAGTCCCTAGAGATATCCCTCAAAACTTAGTTTTGGCAATGTTAGACCCCTAGCCAGAACGACAATCGCACTCATTCCCGCAGCGCAGGCTGGCCAGTGAAGTGCATCTGAGAGATGATTGTTTTTAGATGATTTATTTTGTTGTTAGCTACACCCACTGTGTATATGTTATAAACTCGGAAGATGCCTGGGAAACTCGGTTATTATTCCACTCGAGAGAGTGACGAGGTGTAGTTTTCGTTTTCCCGTTTTTAGCTCATGAGAGGAGACGAACGGTAAGCCGCCAGAGATAGATAGCTCCTCAGCTAATCAGCGATGCGCATCTTGAGATTAGACAACATTATTTCGGACAACTGACACTCGCACGTATCCGATCTTCAAGAGAGAGTCGACTGTTTTGTGATAGCGTCTTCGAATGGTTGCAGGAAACGTCGTTGGATGCCCGACGACGCTTGTTTACAGATCATAAAATATCGACACAGTGATTCTAGTTTTGACACTGTTGCCGCACTCACTCCAGCGCCTTGAATACTCTCTCATAACCACTGACACGATCGTGTAGATCATGCAATCGAACTCCCATCAAGCACTCCTAAATGCTAAGTGTCGTCGTATAGAACTCAACAACACTCGCACAATCATGACCAGAGTTCATATCTGGTTCGGCCTTCTGTTGCTCGCCTCTGGAGCTCATGTTCTCACCAAGGCGCGAGTGGTGAGTTTCGACAAGACAATCGATCACAACCTGCGCGAGTCAAAGGCCAAATTGGTGACCGTCGGCAATGTAGGCACACAAAATGCGGCCAGAAACTACACTCCAGTGGTTTTCTGGCATGGAATGGGCGACTCGGCCTATGGTTCAGTGAACATCGATCGCATGGCACTCCAGAAGAAGTTCCCTGGCATGAACGTGTACTCGATCCAAATAGGCAGCTCGAGCGTCGAGGACCAGCTCATGAGTTACTTTTCGAACATCAACATCCAGATCAGCCAGGCTTGCGAGGCTCTGCTGACCAACGACGAGATTCGCCGAGCTGGCGAGCTAAATGCGGTCGGATTCAGTCAAGGTGCCCAGTTCCTCAGGGCGCTCGTCCAGCGCTGCCCGCTCTCTGCAAACGGTATCAGGGTGAAGAATCTGATCTCAATTGGCGGCCAACACCAGGGGGTTTTTGGGTTGCCCAGCTGCTCTTCGGTCACATTCTGCGATTACATACGACACATGCTAACCACCGGCGCCTACGAGCAGCACGTCCAGGATCACTTGGTGCAAGCGCAATACTGGCACGATCCGTTGCAGGAGTCTACCTATCGGAACAAGAATGTCTTCTTGCCCGATATAAA